>PVHT020000059.1:583787-692498 GCA_004024745.2 Catagonus wagneri
CAGCCGTATTGCTGGGATAGCAAACTCAGATGCTGGGAGTAGGCAATTAACATACACCTGTGAGTCAAGTGAGATATAAGGAAATATGAACCTTATGGTGACTGGGAGGGTGTCTATTCTACTGAAATGCATGAAGATTCAACTTTTATTTTTACAAATGGTAGTGAAATTGAAATACCTCTGATGTGAACCCAACCTAAACCCAGATTGGGACTTGAACCCATGTTTGGGATTTGAACCCAGTCTAAACCCAGCTTGGGACTTGAACCCATGGTTCTTAAAAGTAGAATCACTCACCTGTCATGACTTACTGAAGCTCAGTTTCTTTGTGTCTCACCACAGAAGGAATTCATTGCGAGAAACAGTGATAGGCAAGAAATAGATTTATTAAAATAGGATCCTTGTGAGGGATGCAAATGGGCAGGTGAGACGGCTCTGCCCTGAGGAGTAGGTGCGCTACAGTTCCATCATCCAAGGATAGTGGGGAGGGGGAAAAGACTGCCTCTTCCTCTTTCTCTGAGTAGACATCAGACTTACATCATTAGCTCCTCCTTCGAATCCAGTAAGAGAGTATTTGACCCTATGAGGTCAAACTAGGAATGTCCTGGTGCTTATTCAAATCAGCAGAAGAGTGGTAATATATGCTAAGATAAGTTGAATCATCTCAGGTTTCTGTATAATTAGGGTCTCCTACTTTGGAATGTCATCTTTCTCTTAAATCCTTGTCCTTGGTCCTTAGGATCATTATCTTGCTGAACGGGAATGCAGGCCTCACCTGAACTTTCACTTAATGACCTGAGGTATATCTCATGCTTTTATTTAGGGTTTTATGGTTAAGCAAGCCTGCCTCATTCCACAATGTTCTGATGGCTTTCTTGAGGGATTATTGACTGAGTGGTCTCCCAAAATTTTCCCTAGGTTTCCCTCTCTGTCTGTGGTCCCTTACTGGGAGTGTATAGCTACCTGTGTAACTGTCCTTCTCTATCCCTATCAGTTGTATCCTAAATAACCAGTTTGGATTCAGATTGCAGTCTGTCCATTGGCATCTAGGGCTCTAGAATGCTTCCCTACCGGATAGAAGAATTCCTTCTGCAATCAAATAGATGAATCCTTAAGGTCCCTACAGAGATGACTTTCCTCCCCCCTCTTTAGGGTTGCACCCACAAAATTTGGAGGTTCTCAGGCAAGGGTTTGAACTGGAGCTGCATCTGCTGGTCTACACGACAGCCACAGCAATGTAAGATCTGAGTTGCATCTGCAACCTACACCACAGCTCACAGCAGCACCAGATCTTTAACCCACTGAACAAGGCCATGGACTGAACCCACATCCTCATGGCTACTAGTCAAGTTCATTGCTGCTGAACCAAAAGGAGAACTCCTTCTGGCCCATTCTAAAGCACTGATTTTGAGTCTGTTTCCTGACTAAATGAGGAGATGGAGAGTATAAAGGATTAGAGAGGTGGTTGGAAATCAGTCTTACAAAAATGAAAAACATGATTTAGTAGATGAAAGAGGAGATGGTACCTTACATAAACATGAACTTGAAAATAGATTATTTAGAATTATAACCTACAAGTCCCTGTCTCTGTGGAGATTAGAACTATGAGAAGCCCACCTCAGTCTCAACATGAGTGGTATGAATACGAAAAGAATAACTAGAAAAATAATTCCAGTGACCTTTTGAGGCCCCTTCTAGCTTCACATCAGCAAATGAGAGAGAAGTAAGAAGGGTTTCAACCCTTCTGCAACCTCCATAAAGAAAGCACCGTGAGTATTCAACTAGTAAAAGTGAAAGATACGAAAGTGGAAACTACTAGTTCCCACTGTGGAGCAACAGGATCAGGAGGCGTCTCTGCCACACCAGGATGCAGGTTCAGTCCCCACTGGGCACAGTGGGTTAGATTTGATCCCTGGCTCAGGAACTTCATATGCCATGGGGCATCCAAAAAAGAAAAAACAAAAGTCAATTAAAATGGAAAATACTATATGGAAAACAATCCCTCTCTTCCTATAAAATATATTTATGATATTTATGTATTTATAGACACACACAAATGCATGCCACATAAATATGCATATCCTTTCTGACCTTTTGGGAAAGGAATTTTCTTGATGCAGAATGCAGGCTCACAGAGAAACCCACAAGCTCTCTCCCAAATCTGAACTACAGCTATCGTTTTTCAGATTGGGTGCCTTTCTTTTGAAAGCCTTAGAAAGAACAGACTCAAAAATATTTTAAAGTGAAGGTTAAAAAACTTTAGCCAATGGGAACGCAGCAAAAGGCATGGCCAGACACAACAGTTAATAGACCAGTTAGTAAAATCCTCTGTCAGAGAGGCTAACGTCTTTGTAGCAATAAACATATATTTGTTTTTCTTTTTATGTTTCAGGCCTCTGTGTTCCCAATTAATTCTGTGAGTTCTGATTGTCTCTCTGATAGGCTGTCTCTGGCTGATCCCTCTTGGCTCTTGCTGTACATCACTCATCCCAGAGACATTTACTTTTAAAGAGGAAAAAAAAAAAAGAAAGAGTTTTACTTTGTGAAATAGTTCTAGAAGGTATACACTTCCCATTCTAAAGTTCTCTATGTATCAACATATTTTACTCCCTTCACTTCCCCTCAACGTGCCTGGGCTGTGGTTATGTAAGAGGTGGTAACTTTGAGTTCGCCCTTCAGTTCCCCAAAGAGAAAATATCAGTTTGATTCTCCTGAGTGTCATTGGGACTACTAGCTCCCAAACTGATTTTCTCATCATGATAAATAATGTCAACCAATTCTCCAATCCAAATAAAGCAGAATACTAAGACTTATTGGCCCTGCCAAAGAGTTGTCCAAAAGTTGAAACATCCAGAAAGTCATTCTGCTCCTAGGATTGGGTCTCTAAATATATCTCTCTTGAGTGGATTTTCTTTCATAGGAAGAGAGTACAGTCCATACCGCTCAGGTCAGACATGCTGTATCTGGCAAGTCTTAGGGGGCTTTTCTGGGACCACGGGTGGACCACTTGCCGTATTCTCCCCTGGTGTGAAAGAATGAGCAGAAAGGGTGGTGGTAATGAAGATGGAATAAGAGACATGGGACCAATCTACGTGAAAACACAGCAACATCCTTCTCTTTCCGTCTGTGCACGAATTAGAAACTAACTGAATGGTACGCCATCCCATGAGGTCTATTCTCTGAAGCATGTGTCTACCTCCCATTAGCCCTGTATGAATGAGCCTTTTGTAATAATAAAGAAGCGCAAAGGAGGAAACCTTTAATACCTAATCCATAGGGGTATATTCTTCTCTTGATGGACCCATAATTCCTATCTGGGCTAATGGGTGTTCTAAACTGCCATCAAAAAAGCTGTCTCTCCCATTGTGTGAAAAAGGTAAAGGTCTCTCTTTGCAGCCTCATTATCATTCACACAGATCTTATCTCTCCTGCTTCTCTCTCAAAGGATGGGCCTCTCTCCCTTGAGGTCCTTGTGAGAGTGGAGAGCCTTGGAAATTACACATCTGGTAAATAGATTTTAATGCCGTTTACTCTACAGTTCTTCATCTGTTTCTCTTGGATACCAACGCAGAGGTTTTAAACTCAGAAAAAAAGACATTATTCTTTCCACAAAATGGGTTCACATTTACTCAAAGAGCATATGTTCTGCAAATGTGATATATCAAAGGTTATTCTGAAACCATAAAAACTTATGAATTCTTTAGTTGTAATGAATGAAATCAGGCAAGCTATTTCAGATCACTTTGTGCATATTATAGCCCTTCCCTTTTTTCCTGCATAGAATTTTTTAAAGCTATTTAGAGAATGGAAGCAGAGACTAGGAAACAAAACTGATGGAAGAAATGCTTTTCAGAGCAATTTTTTTCAGCATTTTCTATTTTTAGGTGGAACATTTATTCTGACACTTCATAGAATGCCACCTTCCACTGTGGAATGGGCCATTTTGTCTTTCCTTTGAGATGCTGTCCTCCTCTTAAGGTTGGACTATGTATACCATATATTTTGCATCCCACCTAATACCTTAACACAAAGTTCAGTAATCCAAATGGAGTTTTATGACCATGGCGGTTTGTGTTGGGGCTATGGGGCTAAGCTAAACTACAGTTCCCAGGATCCTCTTTGCTATATGTTTCTGAGAGTGGTACAAAAGGGAAATTCAGATGAAATCTGGAAAGTTGAAGGAAAGCAGCTGTCTTTTCATTCTGTAGCTTGGCATAGTAGAAGGCAGCCTGACGCACAGAGCTTCTGAAGTATTTCATCTTGTCCTCACTCTCCCGCTGAACATCCAGTGACCCCCATGCCCTGTACTAGATGCAGCGGCAACAGTTCTACTCTGTATGTGAAAGTGGTCCTCTTTATAAGCCTCCCTTGTGGTCTCACCCGAGCATCTGGACTTGTAGGGCTTCCCAAATTCCTTGGCAAACCCCTACATGCCAACTTGTACCAATACCTCACAGGATCCTGCTGTTACCACTATAGCAGGTGATCCTACTCTTCACCTAGTTTCTCTACAAGCATGTCCAGCTTTAAACTTAACATATATCACTTATCCCATGCTATTCATAGGATCTTGGCTACCCTGATAGAATCTTTTATTTTTCTTTTTATTGAAGTACAGTTGATTTACAATGTTGTGATAGTTTCAGGTATACAGGAAGGTGATTCAGTTATACATATATGTATATATACCTATTCTTTTTCAAATTCTTTTCCCTTAGGGGTTATTGTAAGTTATTGAATATATTTCACTGTGCTATGCAGTAGGCCCTTGTTGTATACCTATTTTACATACAGTAGTGTATATCTGTTAATCCCAAACTCCTAATTTATCTCTCCCCTCCCCCTTCCCCCTAGGGTAACCAGAAGTTTCTTATCTATGTTTGTGAGTCTATTTCTGTTTTGTAAATAAGTTCGTTTGTATCCATTTTTTTAGACTTCACATATAAGTGATATCATGTGATATTTGTCTTTCTCTGTCAGACTGACTTCACTTAGTGTGACAATCTTTAGGTCACTCATGTTGCTGCCAATAAGATTATTTCGTTCTTTTTATGAATGTAATATTTACACCACATCTTCTTCATCCATTTCTCTGTTGAGGGACATTTAGTTTTCTTTTTTTTTTTTTTAACCTCATGTCACCTTTATTTTTTTTCACATTGCTTAATGAATTTTTTTACAATTATAGGTGTACAAAAATCATCACAACTCAATTTGATAGCATTTGCATCCCAAACCATCAGTGCATCCCCCCACCACCCAGATTGTCTTATTTGAAAAACCAAAGGTTTTCCAAAGTCTGTGAGTCATTGTCTGTTCTGCAAAGAAATTCATTGTGTCTTTTAAAAAAGATGGAACGCTTCACGAATTTGCATGTCATCCTTGCACAGGGGCCATGCTAATCTTCTGTGTATCGTTCCAATTTTAGTATATGTGCTGCCCAAGCGAGCACGAGGGACATTTAGTTTTCTTTCATGTTTTGGCTACTTTAAAAAGTGCTACTATAAACATAGGCGTGCATGTATCTTTTCAAATTAGGGTTTTTGTCTTTTATGGATATATACCCAGGATTGGAATTGCTGGATCATATGGCAAGGCTATTTTTAGATTTTTTTTTTAAAGAACTTCTATACTGTTCTTCATAGTGGCTGCACCAGTTTACATTTCCACCAACAGTGTAGGAGGGTTCCCTTTTCTCCATACCTTCTCAGGCATTTATTATTTGAAAACTTCTTAATGATGGCCATGCTGGCCAATTTATGGTTGATACCTCATTGTAGTTTTGATTTGCATTTCTCTAATAATTAGTGATTTTGAGAACCTTTTCATAAGTATTTTGGCCATCTGCATGTCTTCTTTGGATAAAAGTCTATTTAGGTCTTCTGTCTAATTTTTGATTGGGGGTTGTTTGTTTTTTGGTATTGAGCTAAATGTGTATTTTGAAAATTAATCCTTTGTCAGTTACATTATTTTCAAATATTTTCTCCCACTCCATAGGTTGTATTTTTGTTTTGTTTGTGGTTTCCTTTGCTGTTAAAATGATTTTAAATTTAATTAGATCTCATTTATTCATTTTTGCTTTTACTTCCATTATTCTAGAAGATAGATCCAAAAAACATTGCTGCAATTTATGTCAGAGTGTTCTGCTATGTTTTCCTCTAGGAGTTTTATAGTATTGAGTCTTACATTTGGTCTTAAATTCATTTTGAGTATTTTTTTATATGGTGTTAGAGAATGTTCTAATTTCATTCTTTTACATGTAGCTGCCAGTTTTCCAATCACCACTTATTGAAGAGACTGTTTTTTCTCCATTGTGTATTTTTGCCTTCTTTGTTGTAGATTAATTGACCATAAGTGTGTGGTTTTATTGCTGGGCTTCCTATCCCATTCCATTGATCTATATTTCTCTTTTTGTTCTAGGACCATATGGTTTTGATTACTGTAGTTTTCCAGTATAGTCTTAAGTCAGGGAGGTTGATTCCACTAGCTCCATTCTTTCTCAGGATTATTATTTGGGATCTCTTGTGTTTCCATACAAATTTTAAAATTATCTGTTCTAGTTCTATGAAAAATGTCATTGTTAATTTGATAGAGATTGCATTGAATCTGCAGGTTGTCTTGTGTATTATGGTCATTTTAACAATACTGATTCTTCTAACCCAAGAACATGGTATATATTTCCATCTGTTTGTATTGTCTTCAGTGTCTTTCATCAGTATCTTATAGTTTTTGGAGCACAGGTCTTTTGCCTCCTTAGGTGGGTTTATTCCTAGGTATTTTATTCTTTTTGATGAGATAGTAAGTGACATTGTTCCCTTAATTTCTCTTTCTGATGTTTTACTGTTAATGTTGAAAAATGCAAAAGATTTCTACATATAAATTTTGTACCTTGCATCTTTACCAGATTCATTGATGAGCTCTAGCAGTTTTCTCATAGCATCTGTAGGATTTTTCCCTGATTGAATCTTGACACATATGATTTGTATATGTTAGTATAAAACTTGAGACTTCTGGCATTTCTAGGGAAAATAAAATGATTCTTTGCATCTTAAGCTTTTAAGTAACATAAAGACTTATTGACTATGGAAATAATGCTACGTCATTCACTTGAAGTTGCAGTAATTGAATCAAAGGGTAACTTTGTGAAAGAAGGACATACCTTCTTATTATAGTAAAACAAGATTTGAGAAGAAATAATTTCCTAATTGAGGGGGAAAATTATTTTCTCCACTAAAACTAGACGTAATATATAGAAAAATTACTAATATTAAAAATGAATACTTTTACCTTAAGATTACTTCTTTAGATAATTCAACTTGTATCAAGTGTTTAAATGTGACATAATGTAACTTAAGATACATTCTCTAACTTGGTTGATCTTTCCCATGTTTCCATCCTGTAAAAACGGAAAAACAGGGAAAGTATTTTGGCCATTGAGTGAATTGGTGTCCTGCCAAAGCTAGTTATTCTTTCTGTAACTTGAATTATACATTTATAATACTAGAATATGGTCTTTGTTTTATAATAGTCAAATGGTTTGAGAAAAATATAAGTTGTAGTATAGAACAGAAACAATTTATCTAAGTTTTAAATAGTTCTAGTAGTATTTTTAGTTCTCTTAGATAGCATCGGTTAAAGGAATATTTTTCTAATTCTTAGATAATTATTTGACTCCAGTCATAATAAATCCACGTGTCTCTATAGACATAAATATGGTTCTAAATACATCAGTCTCAAATTTCTTAGCTTGAGTTTGGCAAATTTTCAGGCTTGTCTTAACCATCATTCTATCTCATTTTTTCTTTTTTCCAGGACTGATTTTGTTTTGTAATAATTCAATGTATTTTATTATAGTTGTGCAACCATCATCACAACCTAATTTTAGAATGTTTCCATCCCAAATCCCTATCATTCTATCTTTATATCATATAAGATTCTAAATTTCTACCCCTAATATTAGCATACTTATATTTATACCAATAAACCTGTAACAAAATGGAATGACCCAATGTTTCAACTTTACTTTTGGCAGTAAGGAGACATTTATAGGAATATAATCAATGTTTTGCCCTTTGTCCCAAGCCATCTGCATGTCATATAAAAACCTTATAATCTCTTCATGGTTCTTTTATTCTTGAAGAACTAAACGAACTGTAAAGTATCATTTTATGTCTACAATTATAACAGATATATAGAGAATGCAATCTGCTTCTGCTAAGTGGTGTAGTAGGGA
This sequence comes from Catagonus wagneri, assembly GCA_004024745.2. Classification (NCBI taxonomy): domain Eukaryota; kingdom Metazoa; phylum Chordata; class Mammalia; order Artiodactyla; family Tayassuidae; genus Catagonus; species Catagonus wagneri. The sequence goes on from PVHT020000059.1 coordinate 592,021, forward strand.
TAAATCTTTGCAAGCTGAATTCAAGAACAGACACATATCTCACCCTTAGCTATAGTGCTTCTGGTGCTAGAAGAAAATAATGAAATATGAACTGAGAGGTAGTCCTGAAGGTTCAAGCCAGAAAAGGGTGTCCCAATGGATTGTTAGGACAAAGAAAACTGAAGAAAGAAGGCAGAAACCGGGAGCAAGAGGGAAAGCTAAGAGATAGGAGAGCCTAGAAGGTCTAAAGTAAGTTTTTTCTAGTGGTGATGGTAAAACAGGGTGGAAAAGCCTCGAAGAATCCTAGATACAGGATGCTATTCCTGATGCTGAACTTTTATCCCCTCCCCTTAATAGTACTTTTGAGAGAGTGATGGGTCCATTTAAAATGGTTCAAAGTGAGCTAGAAGAATGTCACTAAAATAAAGACAAGCATAGCTTTTTTCTTTTTATTTTCTCCCCCCCCCCCTTTTTTTTTTGTTTTTTTTAAAGGGTGCACTTACAGCATAGGGAAATTCCCACACTAGGGATCAAATCAGAGCTGCAGCTGCCAGCGTACACCACAGCCACAGCCACACTAGATCTGAGCCACATCTGTAACCTGCACCTCAGCTTGCAGCAATACTGGGTTGTTAACCCACTGAGCAAGGGCAGGGATCGAACCCGCAACCTCATGGTTCCTAGTCGGATTCGTTAACCACTGCGCCACGACGGGAACTCCAGTACTGGGTTGTTAACCCACTGAGCAAGGCCAGGGATAGAACCTGCATCCTCACAAACACTCTGTTGGGTTCTTAACTTGCTGAGTCACAACGGGAACTTTAAGCATAGCTTTTACTCATTCCCTGAAATTCACTCTCTGTCCCTGATTTAGGATCTCACTGATTTAGACAGTGCTTTCTCCAACAAAGTTTTCTTTCTTCTTTTTTCTCATCTCCAATCTTTTGAAAGAATAATTGAATACTATTACTTTCATTCTTGCTACCATCTGTACTCAGAATGACCTTGACCTAGCCATCATGGTTCTTGACTTTGCCTTATGAGGTTTTTTTTTTTTTTTGCCCCTAGGCTCAGACAGTGAGACAGAGAATTCTCTGCCCTGGCTCTGGAATAAAGCCTTCCTGTGGCCACAGCAGATAAGGACGGCCAGACCTCAGAATGGCCTTGAATCTGTTTCCAATTCCTCAGCCTGGTCATCCTGATAGGCAGAGCCCTGGCTGGGTATTATGGAAGGCCAGCCAAAGCACTCTACAGCGTCAGTGAAGTTAACACTAATATTCTGCTTAATAATGTCATTTAATTGTATTCTGGAAAAATAGCATTATTTCTGCAAACAAGCAGGAATAAGTACTCATCAGGGAAATGCTTATCACCGACTGAGCGAGTGTGTTCCGCATATGCCTCATGGTCTAATGCTGAGGGCACTGTGTCACAAGGGTACTGACACACATCTGGCATCAGTGCACACAGGATGGAAAAAAAATGGAGAGAAGGTGTCAGAAAGTATAATAAGAAAGAAGAACTTAAATGGAGACTGTATACAACAAAGAGAATGGGGAAAGCAAGAGGAAATGCATTCTTTCTGTTTGGACAGGCACTGTATACACCAAAGGTCTGGTTCTGGTTCAATAATTTTTCAACTTTGACAACCAAACCGGATAATTGAGGCCAAAAGTAGAAAAGTACACCCTTGCTTGTCATGGGCCTGTTTTTGCCTGAATTATCTAGACTTTTAATTTATTGCCTTTCTACTCAATCTTGTACAGTGTTACATCTTTGGAGAGAGTGAGAAAGATAAATCAACTATTTCACATGGCTTTGTTGGCTATGTGGTGAAAAGATGATGGCAAAATGAAATGGACAATCAGAAGGAAATAGTGCCACATACTCATGCAATGAAAATACACACACAGCAGTTCCTTGGTGGTACAGTGTGTTAAGGATCTGGCGTTGTCACTGCTGTGGCTCAGGTTGCTGCCGTGCCCTGACTCGATCCCTGGGAACTTCCACATGCCATGGACATGACCAAAAAAAAACACAAAAAAAATCAAAAAAGCCCCCCAAAACCCAACACACATATTTGCACAAACCATTTCATGATCTCAGTAGAAAAAAACCTTTGGAATTTACTTGTGGGTGTTTTTTTTGTTTTAAGTGAGATACCAGTCAGGAAGAAAAATGATACTCAACTGCTCCCCCCCCGCCGGCCAAAATGCGTGCGTATGTTAACTAAAATTGAACAACAAGGAGTTCCCATTGTGGCTCAGTGGGTTAAGAACTTGACATAGTATCCATGAGGATATGCATTCAATCCCTGGCTTTGATCAGTGGATTAAGGATCTGGTGTTGCTGTGAGCTGCAGTGTAGGTCACAGATGTGGCTCAGATCCTGCGTTGCTGTGGCTGTGGCATAGGCCGGCAGCTGCAGCTCTGATTCCTAGCGTGAACACTTCCATATGCAGCATCTTGCTAAGATCTAGGAGCTAATTCTTGGACTACCTGGAACTAATATTGTAACCAGGGGCACCCGGAACTTCTCAGAGTTCCATGTGAGGGTCAGGGGAGAAAAAAAGAGCAGCACCTAATCTATCATTGATGACTAGTCTGTCTGCGAGGTAGAGCTTTTGTAAAATTTTCACCAGCAAAGGGAAGATGTTTGCAAATGTCAGGCAAGAGCAAGGAAACACCACTATGATCTAAATATCAAAGTCTGTGTGTTTTCAGTTTTGGCAAAGTGAGTGATTCCCCACCCCACCCATCAGCAAGGGCCTTACAAAACTGCAAACATCATCTGAGAGCATATAGGTGGAAAGAGAATCATAGGACCATGGAACTGCAAGACCTGTAATTATTTGCAAGTTCTACCAGTAGAGAGCAGCTATAATTGATATACACAGGCACACTTAACACAATAAAACAACCATAACCATGGTCCATATGTACAAAATTGTTTATTCTTTATTGAGACTTTCTTTGTGCATAACATTTTCGTCGACCTTTTTTTGAGCCTGTGAGAAGAATCAAGTTATGCTTATTAAAAATTTGTGTATTTCTGGAGGGATATACATTCCTGTAACCTTCATTATGATGCTCTTAATTAACCAATATGCCTCATAATAAAGTATCTAGCTGTCACCCAAATCAACACTTTTCAGTTATTAATAGATTAAGGAAGGAATGTTAATTTCTTCAAGCTCCATTTCATTTGGTCTCATTACTTCAGGAGCCAGATGGTTACAGGGCTGGACCTGTCAACAGTTACTGTGAGGGAGAATACATTCAGAAACACCAAATTGAAGTATGAATAACAACAGAAAAATCAAAATGAAGTCTCAGGTAGCCGGGCACACATGCATAAGGCAGGGCAGAAAGTCATTCTGCTGAGAAATAGAATTATGAATCAGGCCCATTTTAATTGATGCTCCCCCCCCCCAGCACACTCTCCTTTCCTCCCCTCCCCCATTAAATTCCCTGCCCCCACATCACAGCCATAGGGCTGCAGCTGTGCTGTGGAGTGGCTTTCCATTTATCAAGTGGCTGACTATTTCTCTTGTTCCCTCATGCTGCCGGCATCTGACAGTTCTCCTACACTGTAGGTTGATTGATGATGTCAACTTGGAAGAGACAGTACCACCAGCAGCCAGGACGTTTGCTTCTTTGATTTTTAAACATTCTCTCTGAGTGCTTCGTAAAGGATGTCACCCTGAAGGGCATCTCCCGCTCAGTTCCTCAGCCTGCTCTGTGGCCGACTGTGTTGGCGAGTGTCAAACAGATGAGTCAGTTGCTTGTTCTGCCTTACCTGTTGGGTAAAACAACATCCAAGTTTCCCGCCAACTCTCAGATGCCATCATCTCTCTAATTCATCCGAGTGATGGTCCATGTTCAGAGCTAAGGCATGGGAGGATGGAATCTTACATCCTACTTTGGGGAAAGTATCTGTGCTTTCAAGCCAATCATTTGTTCAGAATACACGACCGTCCCCATTCTCTGCCAAGACGGGTCAATATTTTCTCCTTGTAAAATATGTGGTGATGTTCAATTGGGGACTGTTCCACAGATTCCGTTTCTGTGCCAACGTAACTCACACGGTACGTTTTGTATTTCTAGTCATTCTTAACTGCAGGTGTGTCTCAGTACTTGCCCCTTGAGTTTTCCTTGTGTCTCAGCAGGAACGAATCCAGCTAGAATCCATGGGGATGCAGGTTCTATCCGCTGGCCTCACTCAGTGGGTCAGGGATACGCTGTTGCTGTGGGCTGTGGTGCAGATCGCAGACATGGCTAGGATCCTGCATTGCTGCGGCTGTGGCTGGGGTGGGCAGCTGCAGCTCTGATTCAATCCCTGGCCTGGGAACTTCTATAGGCTGTAGGTGTGCCCTCCCCCCGGCCCCTGCCAAGCCCCCCCCCCAAAAAAAAAGCTCCCTTCCCAATGGGCCTGAGGCAATTCGCAACCTGCCTTTTTTTTGTAAAGAGGAGGTTTAAATAGCACAGATTTGCTGATTTGGGGTCATCGTTAGTACCTGTAAGCCTTGCAATGTAAAATTTCAGCCTCCTAGACCTTGAAGTAATATTAGAGCTTGCTTGTCCAAAACTTGCACTTTTTTCCCTTTTTTTCCTTTTATTTATTTATTTATTTTTTGCCGCACCTGCAGCATGTGAAGTTTCCCCAGGCCGGGGACCCAGCCTGCGCCACAGCCACCGGAGCTGATGCAGTAACACCAGGTCCTTAACCGGATGCATCACAAGACAGTTCCCAAAACTCGCACTTTAAATGAGTTTGAAAGATCTCCATAAGGTCCCAGATGTCACTTCACCAGCTTCAGGTTGGAAAAGTAGGAAAAAACACAGAATTCAGAACTGACGCTAGGCTATGAATCTTACCAAATTTGTTTGTTTGTTTGTTTATTTTTGTCTTTTTGTCTTTTAGGACTGCACCTGTGACATATGGAGGTTCCCAGGCTAGGGGTCCATTCGGAGCTGTAGCTGCTGGCCTACACCCCAGCCACAGCAATGGGGGATCTGAGCAGCTTCTGCGACCTACACCACAGCTGGTGTCAATGTCAGATCCTTAACCCACTGAGCGAGGCCAGGGATCGAACCCACATCCTCATGGATGCTAGTTGGGTTCTTAACCCAATGGGCCACAAAGGGAACTCCTCCATCTTTGTATAAATCCTAAAATTCATTCACTTATCCAGGCATTTGTTTATTATTTTTTGAAAACTTACAATGTTCGGGGCACTGTTACAAACATGGGGGAGGGGGAATTCCTAGTGAATAAGCATATCATCCAGTGAGTATTTTTTAAAACAATCTTTTCAACATCTATAGAAAAATTATTTTGCCCAAAGCAATTGTTTCATTCTTAACAATAACCAAAAAGAGGTGCTTAATTAAAGATAAATGGTATGACTTTTAAGATACATTTTCCTGCATACAAGGAGAAAAAAACCCATTCTGTGATTTTTTTCATTCAGGTTTCTGATAATGTACTTTTAAAAGGGTTAGAGACCAGTTCAACAGTCAAAAGAAAAGAGATTCTAATACATCTTAAGAGAACACTTACTCTCTGAAAGATGTGAGGCTCTTCAATCAGTTCTGCCTTGAACATTTGTCTTCTTGTCCCCAAATTGATTAGAAAGAATCTTCTAAGAATATATACAGGTGTGTGGCAAAGGGTACTTGGGTCTGAATGAGGAGTAGGCAAATTTTTGCATAAGGGCAACTTTTAGAAAAGAAAACTGAGTGGGACATGTTTTTCTTCTCCCCCAAATTCAAAATTATTGTAGATAACATTGCCTATCATGGAAAATCAAAGTATATTCTTCTAGGTCAAGTTACCTTCTTGACTGGAATAGAACAATGCTACAGTGAAACTTGGCACTGAATTCAGGCACCAAAATTAACGAAACAGTCAACAGTTGTAGCAAAAGAAAGTCTTTCTATTCCTCCATCTGGGCAGGTCATATTTTATCTTGGGCCTCTAGTGGCTCATTGCTGGCTGAGACTGGGACCACCACCAACAATTAGACTTGTCTGGGTAAACAAGGAAGACGGATGGTTCAGACCCTGGAAATGTTTACCTGTGGGAAGAATTGAGTAGCCTCTTTGGAAAGACGGCATCTTAAGGGAGGGGTGGGGCTTGTGTATTAACTTTAGTTCTGTTGTGTCTCAGCCAGGGGAGAGCAGGGTATGTTCTTGACATAGTGTATTGCCATTCCCAAGCCACTTCACCCACCTATATGTCTTAGGACCTAGAAGGAGGACAACTGTTAGAATAAACTGAATGAGCTGTTTCTTCACAAATGCGCTGAGGTCACTGGAAATCTGAACTATCTTGGAATACAATGAAAAGTGAGTGGAATACAATGAAAAGTGAGTGGGAGTTGCCTCTTGCAAGATCCAAGGGTTTGTTTTGAGTACGCAATAGTAAATCCCCAGGGGCCCCTCGATAGAGCTGGTGGAAGCAGGTGAAAACTTTGAATAGACTAAAGGAGTTACAGAGGTTTCAGGCTTGGTGGAATAAAGCCTAGGAAACACTGTTAAGTGGTCCCATTTATGCTTAGAATGATGTGACTTGGGAATTAAAAAAAAAAAAAAAAAAAAGAGAAGCCTTCAAAAAGTAGTAGGGTCATCGGTTTTAGAAAACAGAAACGAGCCATGATTTCTATATTTAGTCTTTGTTATGCCCCGACTACCATACACTGGAAAGGCCACTCTGTCTTTTAATCCACCCTGTTAGAACTGGGTATGATTCAGGTCTTGGGGAACCTTTTTAAAAGTCCAGGGGCTAGAACTATTTATTCTCTACTGACTAAAAGGACCTTAATACGGCCCCCAGCTTGACTAAACTTTGACCAGGTTTCTTCCTGACTCTGAGGCCATGAGCTCCCATTTCTTAGACTATTTACTTGAGAAATCTTGTTATTATAAATTCTTCCTGGAGTTCCCGTTGTGGCTCAGTGGTTAACGAATCCGACTAGGAACCATGAGGTTGCGGGTTCGGTCCCTGGCCTTGCTCAGTGGGTTAAGGATCCGGCGTTGCCGTGAGCTGTGGTGTAGGTCGCAGACGCGGCTCGGATCCTGCGTTGCTGTGGCTGCGGTGCAGGCCAGTGGCCACAGCTCCGATTAGACCCCTAGCCTGGGAACCTCCACATGCCGCGGGTGCGGCCATAAACCCGCGACCATAAAATGACAAAAGGCAAAAAAATAAAAATAAAAATAAATTCTTCCTCTGCCCCTTTGAGATATAAATCTTTTCTCAGCCTCCTGCAAGTTTTATAACCCGGGGATGTCTTTCTTCAGGACCTGAGAGCCATCTCTTTAAGCTGGTACCCCTGTCTTTAGACTCATTGGGAGTACGGGAGCCTGAGTTCCCTAAGAACCAATTAACAAACAGAGATGGCCGCTTCCCATTGATCAACCTCCAGCTAAAGTTCTTTAGGACTTTTCCCCTAGCCCATCCCAGAGCTTGAAACTCTCCAGCCTCGTCTTTGAATTGGAGTTGAGTTCCATATTTCTCCCCTAGTGCAGTAGTCTTGAATAAATACGTCTTCTGTCCAGTGCAGTTTTTCCTTGGATACCACCTTCAGACTGGAACCTTTTTCCTCTTATTTAGACTCATCCTATCCAGAGGCAGGAGGATTTTTACCTGATTTAAGATCCCCTTGCTCTTCTTCTGACCCTGACATACAGGGTCTTCCATCTAGTTCCTAAAGTCTAACCTGATCTTCACTCCTCTCAAGACATCAACACTTTTATAAGTGGGACTTGACCTCGTTCCTTGTTTCTCACTTTTCTTCCTGGGTAACTGCCTGGATCTTGTCTTGTGTACTGACTTGTTCCCATCTGAATGGGTAGCAGTTCTGCGTTGTTCTCTTCCTGCCAGTGGATACCTTCAAAGTCCTCATATCAGCATGGTTTCCATGGACTTGACACTGGGCCTGATAATGAGACCCCCTATACACACACACTTGGAAAAAAATGCTTAGCATCTTGAATGGCACAGCCCTTGCACATTTGCAGTGAGTCACTTCTCTTTGTCCTTTCCCCCTACCTTGACTCAGTGGAAAATCTAATTTCACATCCCTGCCCTTGCCCCCTTAGCTTAATGCGATGTAGTGGTATTTTACCTGTTGACATGTAAAGTCTTTGGAGAGAAAAATTAACAAGTGTCTGGGTCATATTTGAGAAGCTAGGTTATAGGCATTATGGCTTCCACATTTGTGGCAATAGAGGTTCTGCTGTGGGATTTGAACATCCATGGTGTTTGATATCCACCTACATCCTGGAACCAAGCCCCCATGGATACGGAGGAATGACTGTATGATGCTACCTTCACTTATGGATGAGAAAACAGAGGATCAGAGAAGTTAGAACTGATCCGAAAACACAGGGACAGGGCTCAACAATTTGTTGAATTTTTTTAAATGCTGTTTTTAACTGCAATCTGCCTACTGGTTAATCTTGTGCCCTTTCTTCTGCACCATGCTGAAATCCTTCTGGTTGTAGATGGCATTCATGAAATATCTTCCAGAGTTCAGGAGACCCATATACACTTTAATTCAGCAATTTTGGATATTATTTTCAGTGGAAATTTTATAAAAATACGAGTTGTTTACTGTAAGCCATACCTAGATATTTTGAATTATTCAAAGCTGGGTTTGGTGAATCCTTTGGTAAATATTTTTGAAATTTGTACTTGTGCTTTTTTTACATGTATACTTTTTGTTTTTGTTAGAGGTATTTTTCCTTAGCATTTGCTGCTCTCACCCCAAAACATGTATTCTCCCACATAATTTACTCATACTGCATTACACCTTTCTGTTAAATAGCCTTGCTTCCTATTGAGTTGGCTGTTTTCTAGGATGTTGCTGTCGTATCAATCCTATTTAAAATCCCAAGATGAGAACTGATAAAGCAATATAATTTTTCTTGGTTTATGTAGGTCTCAGGCATCTGGCTGTTAGATAAGGTGAGTCTGGTGTTTCCTGAGTGCATTTCAGTTTCTTGGTATAATGGGTTGCTTCTCCAGGACAAGCTGGCCAACTTTCAGAATTCCAGCCGCTGGGTAGTAGATTCTGGGGCTGTTTACCTGGCTTCCTCCTAGAGCATGAGGCTCAAAGTAAGAGATCACTGGTCCCTGTTCTCAGTTTGCTTGCAACATGGCTTACTTACCTTGAGGCCGGAATGGTACAGCTCCTTTCCCTTCATACTGATGTATTGGCTTCCTTTCGCTGCTGTAACAGATGGCCAAAAACGTAGCTACGTAAAACAACACGAATCTATTATTTTATAATTCTGGAGGTCAGAAGTCCAAAATCATTTTCACTGGCCTAAAATCAAGATGTCAGTAGACCTGTGTCCCTTCTGAAGGTTCTAAAGGAGATTCTGTGTCCTTGCCTCTTTCAGCTTCTAAAGAGCATCTGAATTTTTGGCCCATGGCCCCTTACTTGATCTTTGAAGCCAGTAATGTAGTAGGTTTGCCCCCTTTTCACCTGTTTCTGTCCTTAGATCTCCTCCCTCTCCCCTCCTCTCTTTCCCCTCCCTCCCCGCTCTTTCATAATGCCAACTTCCTTTTTTTTTTTTCTCCTTTTTACAGCTGTACCATGGCATATGGATGTTCCTAGGCTAGGGGTCAGATTGGAGCTACAGCTGCTGGCTTATGCCACAGTCATGGCAACACCAGATCCAAGACACATCTGCAACCTACTCAGCAGCTTGTGGTAATGCTGCATCCTTAACCCAATGAGCAAAGCAAGGGATTGAACCCACATTCTGATGCACACTATGTTGGGTTCTTAACATGCTGAGCTGCAACAGGAACTCCATAATGCCATCTTCTTATAATGACCCTTGTGTTTACACAGGGCCCATGTCAGGATAGTCTCCCCCTCTCAAAATATTTCCATTGAGGAACAACAATGTTATGTCATCCCTTGTTTATGTTCCATATTTAACAAATCCCTTTTACCATATTGGGCTACGTATTCATAGGTTCACGGGCTTGGGTGTGGAAATCATTGGGGAATTATTTTCAGCTAATGAGAAATAGTTCCTCTCTTCTAATGTTGTTAGGAAACCTGTTAGAATCAAATAGCCTGATTAGTCTTTTCTTCCTCTCTTCCTTCTTTCCTTCTTCCTTTCCCTTCCTTTCCTCCTTTCATCCCTTCCTCTCTCTCCCTCTCTCTCTCTCTTCAACATTAAAAGATATGATCTTGGAGAAAAAGTTGGTTATAGGGTGTTGGAAAGGTTATATGAAATGACGAACTACAAACTCCAGATTCTAGGTGAAACTTTCCCATTGCTATCAAAGAATCAGAAGGGTTGCTCTCTGTTTTTCCATCATAAATCTAAAATACAAGTGTGATTGGTGCATTTTATTGTCCTTGAAATGGACTTCAGTCTATTCTTCTCCTTTGGGGAAAAATGGTGGTCTAAAATAGAAGGATGCAAAGATCATGTTTCACATTTTCTAAATTTGGAGCAATAATTTTAATTATTTTGAAATGGGTTGCTCTACATATATCATGTAGGGAATCTCAGAAACATAACTATCCTGGAGTTCCCTTGTGACTCAGTGGGTTAAGGATCCTGCTTTGTTGCTGCTGTGTTGCAGGTTCTACGTGACCAAAAAAAAAAAATATATTAAAAACCCATAAATGTCCCACAGCAAAAAAACACATGTAACTATGCTAATTAAAAACAGAAGAATTTATTACATGAGATTATTTTCTAGATTTCTTTTTATCAGATTCTGGCTGGATTCCTCTAAGTTCTGAAGTTTTTTGACAGTAGAATGTATCCGTTCCTAAATTTTAACATGTTTTAGGGGAAAATCAGTAGTTTGCAAAAGCTGATATAGTAACTCCAACTGCATGCATTCAGCAGCTTACTTGTTCTAGTTCTTTTCTAGAAACAAATACACCATAAGGGCAATGCACTTACAACAACTGTGGATCATCTGTAACTTTACAATCTGAGAGCACATCTATTCCCATCGGTCCTAATAAGCAAATGAAAAGTAGGATGTTCTACAGGACTTTACCTACATACATTTTGAATTTTCTAATGTCGGGAAGAAACCTCTTCTGCCTTTAATATAAACAAGGGACAAAATTAAATGCAAAAGAGTCTGCTAATGTGAGATTGAGATTCTCAGAGGAACATCAGTTTTCTCGTGTTCCACACATTCTGAATATTAAAGAGACTAGCAAGTTCTGGGGAAAAAAAAAAACCCACCATATTTGAAGTATAACGGGTAAGTAAAAGGAATGACAGCCAGTCTCACTTCTTTAGTATGTATGACCACAGCAGAGTCAACTTTTGATTTTTGAGGATCTAATTAGGGACAATTAGTATGATCCTTGTCTCTCTTGTTTTCCCCTTCCTTTCTTGTCACTCCTTCTGCTAAAGGACTTTCAAGCATGAGGGAGGAAATAAAATGAGAGCAGGCAATTTGGTTTCCAGTTCATTGCTTGGTTACTGGTTTGGGATATGTGGATGTAGGGCCAGACTGAAATTGTCATTAATCAGGCAGTATTACCTGCATATTGTCCCTTGAGTAACTTAGCATGAAAATCAGGGGTTTAATGCTTTCACCCTGAAATGGTTCCCACAAATGGTGTAAAAATGACCACTGAAGATGCTTTTCTCTAAAACCAATTGAATTTTTAAAAATTATATCCATGTTTATTTCTAAGAAAATTTATACGCATGGGAAATAGAATAGAGGCAAATTCCGTGGTCATTTTGCCAGAGGTGGAAACAGGTGTCTCTCCTATGGAGTAATCCATACATTCTGACTTCCCCATCCTTTCCAGGTTTTGAGCAATGTACAGAGAATTTGCAGTCAAGAAGCTGTTGAATAATAATAGCAACATTCTGTATTTAAACAGCACCTTCCTTTCAGAGAGTTCAGAGTACTTTATAAACAGTATCTCATTAATCTTCACAACTTCCCTATATGGAAGGCGGTTTCAGCTATCATTACTCACATCTTTATCAACAAAGAAACAGTTGCCTGCAGAGTGGCTAAGCAACTTGTCCAAGGTCACTGAGGGAGTGAGTGGCAAAGCCAAGAATAAAACTCAGAGCCCTGACCTTCCAGTTTAGTATTCTCTCCAGGAAGCCACCTTGAAGGAAGAGCAGCATCTAACATGCATATTCATAAATCTCCCAAGAAAGATCTGCCATTGCTCAATATTTTCATCAACCACATTTTGACGCTAATTTGTGGCCATCTAGAATAAAATCCAATGGCTGATCATGATGGGGAAACACTGAAACTATATGGAGAGGGCATGTAGACTTTAGTCTCAAGCCTCATTAATCACCATAGAGACCAGCAGTTGGCCACACACAACTCATTAGACCAACTAGTTCAGAGAACGCTAAGGACCAGGCAGTGGCCACCCAGGATGTGAAGACCCTACTCAAAACGGCCAAATCTCCATCCCTTTCCCCAGAGGCAGGTGGGTAATGCTCATTAAGATAAATTGTTACTAGCTGGTTGAATCATTATCATTTATTGTATGCGAGACACATGCAAAGGGCTGCATACCTGTCCTCATGTAGCTTATGATCCAGTGGAAAAACATGGAGATGGGTGTACACGGTGTCATAGGAGGGAAAAGTCCACGGCTAACACGGCCTAGGAAAGTTAGTGAAGGCTGGAACAAACCCTAATTCCCAGAGCTCTCATCCAATCAAGTCTTTAGTTCCAACATGGTGTCTTCTTTTCCTGGACTCTCTTCCACTTTTCTTTGCACGGCATGTGTGTTTCAATCTTAGCTATGAGCTTAACTGCGTCACTTCAGAGAGGTCCTCCTGACTTTTCTTTGTTGTCGTTCATCAAGAAACTCTTTGTTTCCTTTACAGCTTTCAGCTCAGTTGGTAAAACAGAGCTATTTGTTACCCAGTGTTTGATTTATCTCCCTCCTCAAACTGTAAGCTCCGTGGAAAGCCAAAGCAGTGATTATCAAATAGTGATCACTCAGTGAATGAGCGGTGACTGTATGGATGACACGCCTTAGCTTCTCTTTCCTCTCTATAAGATAAAGATAATAATGCCTGCCTCTTAGCATCATTGTCAGATTTAAATGTACAAAAATACAAAGCTGCACTGCATCATGCTAGGCACTAAATACAATAAATGGTAACCTGAATGTGGCATTAAATGTCTATAAGCTTAACAGTTTAAAAGTATTGGTTATTTAGTCAAATGTAGTTTTTTTCATTTAAAAAATTTTGTTGGGGGGCATAGTTGATTTACAGTGTCGTGTTACTTTCAGATGTGGATTCATTTCCCATACAGGTTATCACAGAATATTGAGTAGAGTTCCCTGTGCTATATAGCAGGTACCCATTGACCATCCATTCTATATACAATAATGTGCATGTGCCAATCCCAAATCCCTGATCAATTCCACCATCCATAATTTTTTGTATATAGATCAACAGAGGTGAAGTTTGATAAATGAGCATTAACTTTTTATCAAGCATAATTGTGAAAAGAAAAGAAAAGGTAAGAGCCAGGACTGCATAGACTTATGTAGGATTGCAGAGAGTATATGTGTCTATGTGTATTTGAATTTGTTTACATGTTAAGAGACCAAAAAATACAGGATAAGAGAGGCAGAATTGATGGAATTAGTATCACTGAAGCATGAGAAGTTGGAGAAATGAGTCCTAAATAGAAAAAGGGACATCTCTCTGAGGTAGAGGAGAAGGATGGAGAGGTGAATGTGGATGGAATGATAGAAATTATAATTATTTTTATAATTCTCACTCACTGGGAAGGCTTATGCTAAGTTCTCTCTATAGATATGATTTCTTTATATCCTTACTTAAAAGTAATCTTGAAAATAAGTGCCTTTATTTTCATCAGTTTGTGAGGAAAGTAACGATTAGAGGGGTTACATAACTGCCAAAGGTCATACATGTAAGCAATGCTGGGAAGGGGCTGGGCCACCACCATGACCCAGGCCTACATCACACTGCTAAGTTCTTTCTTATATGGATAAATCCATGGAGACAGGTCCTCAAGTGAAAGCATCGGACCCTAGTAATCTTTCATTTATTTGGGAGGAAAGACATCTTGTTTGCAATTATGTGGATGTCTGAGAGGGTCTCCAGGTGACACGATATGTAAGAACTGGAGGAGAATGGTAAAGGTTGGGAATAATGACCACGGGGTTTGCAACCGGCATCAGTCACCAGAAGCTGTGCATTTCCAGTGTCATCAGTCTTTTCAGGAGCCTGAGCAGTCTCAGGACTGGAAAGAGTAAGGGAATGGTTAGCTTGACCCAAGATGGGCCAGTTGTTGCTGACAGCTAAGGGAGAAAAAAAGATTGATGATTCAAGGTGGAAGGTAAATAGATTGATGAGCCATGAGATCTAGATTAGAAGGTAAATATACGATGCCAGGAGGAGGCATATAATATTTAGAGGCACAAAAGAGAAGACAAAGTATTGGAAAACAGTATGATCATAATGGGAAGAAAGTAGCTAGAAAAATAAAAGATCAAAGTTTATGATTATAGTCATATACAAAAATTGCATAATGGCAAGACCCAGGGGCAGTTCTTGAAATTCAGTAAGGATGGGGATCTCACAACAGTACACTGTGAAGTGACCCAGTGCAGCTACTGTATGGTACAGGGAATTATGTCCAGTCTCTTGGGAGAGAACATGATGGAAGATACTATGAAAAAAATGAATATACATATATGTATGACTGTTGTACTGTGCTGTACAACAGAAATTGAAGAAGCATTGTAAATCAACTTCACTTTAATAAAAAAAATTTTTTTAAGGCAAGGCTTTCATGGTATACATGCATAAGTTCTATGTTGATCAAGTGTGGTTTTTCTAGTGGAAAAGACTTTCTTTGTCTCTGAGGTGCCCGCATGTTTGCTGGAATCCCACAAAGGAGGCTTCCTGTCTTTCCTTGGTAGGTAGTTTGATCATCTCCAATAACTATAAAAAAGCCCTTTGTCTTTATCTCTCACACTAGTTGGCATTCTCTTAAAACAATCCACAATTTCTGCCAAAATACGTTCAGGAAATATGAGCTGCTGCAGCTCGTGGCCCCTTTAGATAACCACAAACTGAATCATGGAATACAGTTCAGCTGAGTAATAAAATATAATCAGATTGGCAGGCGGTCTCAGACTCAGCCAAGCCCATACAGATCTTCTTTTAACCCAGTTTAACAAGTTGCTCTCCAGAAGTTATTTATTCCTCCTGTCAACATTCCTATTGTGGAAATGACAGCCTTCCAATTTCTTTTAGATCCTAATCCTATTCTTTTCTCTTCTGCCTAAGGTAGCAGAAAACCTCAGATGAGCAATATCCTTTTAGTCACTTAAGTGATTTGTTTGACACTGATCATTTGCTTGAAGGAATAGCCATCATCTTAAAAAAAATAAATGTAATATCCCCATCATTAGCCATGTAGTAAATTCAAAATAAATATCTGCAGCCAAAATTACTTTGAAACCTTAGAAGCCTTGGATTAGTGTAGGCAGCTGTCCAGCCAGCAGTAATCTGCCGTTCCACTACACACGGCATAATAAACTGTCAGTCTCTGTTCAGCATCACTATAAGGTATTCTCAGACAGAGTTGCATGTTTCACTCTTTTTCTCACTCTTAACAGAGATCTAGTGCTCAATGGACCCAATAAGGTCAGTGATCAGTAGGAGATGACCTTCAAACTGAATCCTAGACACAACAGCAATAAGAAGAAGATATTAAAAGGATTCAAAGATTAAAATCACTGTAAACCATAGGAAATCAATTTTTAGTTAGGGCCACCCATGCTGCCCCTGCACCCAGGCAGATCCAATCTTATCGTAATTTACTTTGTTCTTAATAAAAAAGAGCAAGGTTTTTTGTTTTATTTTTTTGTCTTTTTAGGGCTGCACCCACAGCATATGGAGGCTTCCAGGCTAGGGGTCGAATCCGAGCTGTAGCTGCCGGCCTATGCCACAGCCACAGCAACAGAGGATCTGAGCCACATTTGCGGCCTACACCACAGCTCACAGCAATGCCAGATTCTTAACCCACTTAGCAAGGCCAGGGATTGAACCTTCATCCTCATGGATCTTAGTCAGATTCATTTCTGCTGAGCCATGACGGGAATTCCCAAGAGTCAGTATTTATTGACTGTCTTCTTTGGGCCATCTATTGTTCTCAGTCTCTGTGTGTGTGTTTAACAATATGCACTATGTAGTATTATTTTCATTATCCTATGAACTAGAAAAAAAGCTTGGAGAATTTAAGTAATTTGTCCAAAGTTAGTAGGTAGTAGATCCAGAACTGATGGCCTAAGTAATTGGACTCTTTAAGAACTAAAATGCCCCATTTTACAAGTGGATCTGGACCAGCAAGGAGAGTATGTTGCTCAGGGGTTCTTAAATCCTAAAAGCAGAATTTTGAGCCATCAAGGTATTGAAATAAATAAAAAATTAAATAAAGAGTTATGCTTCTGGAAAGTTCATTATGGTAGCAAAGTCTGTCATTCTTGCTGTAACGAGAAGATAACGTGAGATAGATTTAGAGGCATTATAAGTGGTGGGTGCAGAGGAGACCAAATTAACAAAATTCTAGAGTAAGACGAAGTCTTTCACTGGAAAGGTGGGCCCAGAGACTGCTCCCATTACTAGGACACTGGCAAATTTTCAGGGCACAAGCAGAGTCAGAAATATGCCTTCTAGAGGCAGAAGAACTTTGTTGAGAGGTGAAACTGGCTGGATTTCTGCCAGCTACCCATAGCCTGGTGTGGCAGTTTGGAATACAGAAGATGACTTCACCAATATATTTTATCAAGTATAAAAAAAAATTAGACTTTTTTGTTGTAGCTTAGTGGGTTAAGAACCTGACAGTGTTCATGAGAATGCAGATTGTATCCCTGGTCTTGCTCAGTGGGCTCAGAATCCCACAAACTGTGGTGTAGATTGCAGGTGCGGCTCTGATCTGGTGTTGCTATGGCTGTGGCATAGGCATGCTGCTGCAGCTGCAATTCCACCCCTGGCCCAGGAAATTTCATATGCCTCAGGTTCTGCCATAAAAAGGAAAAAAAAAAAACCTATACATCTTAACACAAACACTTTCAGAGAGAGATGAGGAATAACCTCCAGCTTGTTTTATGAGATTAATATAATCCTCATGTCAAAACCTGACAATGATATAATAGGAAAAGAAAATTACAGACTAATATATCTCATAATAATAGACATAAACATCCTTTAAATTAGCAAATTGAATGCAGCAGTGCTAGAAAGGATTGTACACCTTGAACAACTGTGGTTTATGCCAAAATATTAAGGTTAGTTGTCAAAAAACACTGTAATTCACCACATTAGCAAAGTAAAGAGAAAAAAATGCACTTCTCAATAAACGTAAAAATAAAAAAAACATTTGATAAAATTCAACACCTGTTCATGATATAACTTTTGAAATAGAAACAAATTATTCAGTCTCATAATTAAAATCTACAAAACTTACTGCCAACATCCTACTCAATGGTGACATATAAACATTTTCTTAAGATTTGGGATATGACAACAGTTTCCACTTTCATCACTTGATATTGTACTGGAGATCCTAGTAGTATAATGGTGAAATAAAAAGAAATTTTAGAAATATAGGTTATAATCAGGTTCTTCTAGAATAGCCAAAATGATTTTTAAGAAGAAGAAAGTTTGCTTTATACTAAGTTCAAGATTTAATGAATTCAAGACTTAGTGTAAGGCAACAATTAATATATTGTGATATTGAGATAAAGATATATGTAAAGTAATAAAATGGTATAAATAAATAGCTTATTTTATATAACTTCTATTTGCAGATTTTCTGTTATTTATGGATCAACTAAATCATAAATATATAATCATAATATTGGGTCTCCCTTTTCACTGATTTTAATGCTTTAATATCCTGTAGCAGGCAGAAATTTAAGATGGCCCTATGATTTTAATCCTGGCCTAATGTTTTATTAAACATGGTAAAGCGATTTTGCAGATGTAATTCAGGTTAATAATCAGCTGACCTTGATATAGGGAAATTATCTGGTTGTACCTAACTTAATCACGTGAGCCCTTTGAGAGCAGAGTTTTCTTTGTCTGGTAGCAGAAAAGGAATGCAGGAAAGACTCAAAGCATGGAAGGATTCAATAAGGGAGCTTCACTGCTGAGACAGAGGGAGTCTGGAATAGGGCAAAAACCTGATAGTGGGCTCTAGGTGCTAGATCAGTCCCCATAGGCAAAAGCCTGTAAGAAAATGGGGAACTGAGTCCTGCGGATACTGGGAACTCAGTTCTACCATAAACATGAAATGAGCTTGTAAAGTGACTTATAGCCTAGGAGCTCCAGATAGAAGCCAAGCCTGACTGATACTTTAACTTCGACCTTGTGTTTTCCCAAGTTGAAAACTCAGACAAGCATGCCTGCGTTTTTTATATACAGAACTGTGAGATAATAAATGAGTGGTGTTTTAAGCTGCTAAATTTGTGGTAATTTCTCCTACAGTAAGTACTGAATATCTCTTGCTAGATATGTTTCTAATTTATTTTTATTGCAATTAAGCATCATTTTCAAAAAATTCACACCACATAACTACTTGTTGCTTATTTATAAAAGTAAAATTTCTGAATACTGATCTTATATTCCTCAGCTGTTGAATCGTCTGAGCTGTTTTAATCATGTTCCTAGAAGTTCTAATAAAGTATATGGATTATCTTTGAGATAATCATATTGGCTGAAAGTAAAGAGAGATTTCTTTCCTCCTTTCCAGTCCTTATATCTTTTATTTTTTCCTCTATATTTCTAGTTTGCAAACACTTTATAAAATAATGAACAGGCATAAGATTTTACCAAATGTTTTTTCTGCTTTGAATTCAATGATTATCTAATTTTTCTCCTTTAATCTAGTAATATACTATTAAATTTCTTGAATATAGATTGGTCATGTGTGTTTTTTATATACATGTTATTGGATAGGGTTGAGCAACATAGTGTTCCTATAATCATCTCACCTTCTTTTGCTATCCAAGTTACTAGTTTCAGAATTAGTAATTAGTTTTTAATTTTTTTATTACCTGGCTCACAAATACATATAATTTAATCATAACCCTTATTTCATGATACACTATATCATCTCTAGTCATTGCATACATTTCATGCCTCTGTTTGTCCATTTAAATAATAAACATCCATATGCTTGCCACACACTTTAGGATATAGAATATTATCAATGACATATCTAAATAATATTCTAGTTACCTATCCTATTGTGTGCTTATCTCTCAAAGATGGGCATTTTTCTGATTTTTGTATGTTCCATTTCCTTTCTTAGTTACTTGGTTTCTTTTACTGCCGTATATGTAGGGTTATAAATACAGTACAGTGTTTATCTCATTTTTGAATGTTTAAAGAGATTATCATATTCTAGGTAGTCTTCTGAGACTTGCTTTTGTCCCTTTTAAAGTTGTATTACTAAGATTTATTCGTGCTGATGAATGTAGCTCTCTTTCCTTCATTTTCACAATCTGAAAATAAACTTATCCTAGGAATATCACACAAAAGTGCACACATCATACATGTTGAGCTCAGTGAATTACCACAAAATGCATGCAGTCAGAAAGCAATCACACAGATAATGGA
This sequence comes from Catagonus wagneri, assembly GCA_004024745.2. Lineage (NCBI taxonomy): Eukaryota > Metazoa > Chordata > Mammalia > Artiodactyla > Tayassuidae > Catagonus > Catagonus wagneri. The sequence continues at coordinate 611,661 of PVHT020000059.1, forward strand.
AAGAAGCTCACACTATCCCAAATGCCCTCCACATCCCTCTCATAGTCACTGTGCTTCCCTTCTACAGAATTAATCAGCTATGCTAACTCCTAACACCATAGGTTATGTTTCTGGGGTTTGTTTGCATTTCTCTGTTGACCTTATCATATGGTTAATGACCACTTGGATAGTCACTTTTGGGAAGTGGCTGTTTGAGTCTTTCACTAATTTCCTACTAGACTGACCTTTTTTTTTTTGGCTATACCATAGCATCCTGGGCCAGAGACTGAACCCATGCCACAACAGTGACTCAAGCCACTGTAATTATAATGCTGGATCCCTAACCCACTGTGCCTCAGGAGAACTCCTAGATTGACTAATTTTTTTATGGGTGATTTGGAAGAGTTTTGTTTTGTTTAGAGCCAAACCTGCAGCATATGGAGGTTCCCAGGCTAGGGGTTGAATCAGAGTTATAGCTGCTGGCCTATACCACAGCCACAGCATTGCAGGATCCAAGCTGCATCTGCAACCTACACCACAGCTCATGGCAAGGCTGGATCCTTAACCCAAAAGCCGGGAATCGAACCTGTGTCCTCTTGAATACTAGTTGGGTCCGTTAACCACTGAGCCACGACGGGAACTCCTGAAAAGAATTTTTTTAAAAATAAGTTCTGAATAGGAGTTATCTCTCAGGTTTATGTCTTATAAATATCTTTTAATACCTATAGCTTGACCTTTTACTCTGTTAATGGTATCTTTTGATGAAAAATTCATATTTAATTAACTAAATTGTATATCTTTTCCTTTATGAACAGGCTAGGTATATATAAGAAATTTTTCCTATTTCAAGATTAGGAAGATAGCTTCCCATGTTACCTTCCCAAAACTTTATTAGTTTATCTTTTGAATGTGATTTTTATAATGGCATAAGGTAATGATTAATGTTCATTTTATTCCATACAAATAACCTTCTGTTCCATCATGATACATTGAAATGATCATCCTTACCACTGCATTATATATTGTGTAACTTTGTTATAAATCAGGGAATGTATAGGTGGAGGTGTATGTGTAAGTGTATTTCTGGGCACTCTATTCTGTTACGATTTTTTGGTCTATCTTTACTTCAATTTTAAATTATATTTCTGTAGTTTTGCAGTGATTCTTATTATCCAATAGAGCAAGTCCTTTAATTTGTTCTATACATTCAAAGATTTCTCAACTATTCTTGGCCCTTTGTGTTTCTATACACATTTTGGGATCTTCTTGTCAATTTTCATGACGCAAAACCAGCTGAATCTTGGTTAGAATCATACTGAATCAGTTTGCAGAAAAATGATATCATAATAATATGATCTCTGAGCCCAGTATATCACTGCATTTATTTAGGTTATTAATTTCTCACAATAATATTTTTTAGTTTGACCTGTTAAAGTCTAGCACTCTTTACTATATTATTCCTAGGAATTTGCTGATTTTGATGCTGTTATAAATGGTATTTTTAAAATTCTCGTTTTTGAAATGTCTTAATATAGAAATTTATTTGGTATATATGTATGTGTGTATATAAATGCGCATGTATCTTAGCTACTGTCTGTTTGTTATTCTCTCCCAAATGATTTACTCATAAATCTAAATATTACAACATGCATCCCTGATTTATGGACCTTAGAACATTTTAACTCTATTAATTATGCTCTATTTTTTGTGCTATCGTTATCATGTATTTTAATTATTTAAAATATGAATGCTGAAAGTCAAGATTATCATTGTCTATTTATAGTCAATATTCACTTAATTTTCCACTTGTTTACCCATTCTTCTCTCTTCATTGCTCCCTGCTTATTTGTACTTTTACCTAAGAGCATCTTGATTATGCTTGAGGTAGAATTTTATTTTATCATAGGTCCCCTGCTGTTTACTTTTTAAAATTTTTCTCTGAAAATGTCTTAATTTTTACCTTCATTTTTGAAGAATGTTGTTGAGGTGAATTATAATTGTAGCAGTTATTTTCTTTCAAACTTCTGTCTTCTGTCTTTATTATGGGCTAAACTGTATCCCTTAAAAATTTATATGTTGAAGCCCTAACCTTAAGTATCTTCAAAGGTGACTGTATTTGGAAATAGGATATTTAAAGGAGTAATTAAGCAAAAATGAGGCTGTTGGGGTGGCCCTAACCCAATATGAATGCTGTCTTCTTAAGATGTGGAAATTTGGGCACACACATACAGGGAAGAACATAGGAAGACATAGAAAGAAGACAGCCAGCTGCAAGCCAAAGAGAGGGCTCAGAAGGAACCAATCCTGTTGTCACCTTGGTCTTTGATTTCTGTCCTTCAAAACTGTGGGGAAAAAACTTTTATTTCTGTTGAATCCACCCAGTCTCTAATAATTTGTGATGGCAGCCCTAGCAAACTAATGCAATTTTCTACTGCTCCTAGTAAAAAATCAGCTGTTTCTCTCATTTATCATTTGAAGATATCAGGTATTTTGCTCCTGTCAATTTTTAATTTTCTTCCTATGTCCTTTGCTTATCGTTGGCCTGCCGAAATATACCAAGCCCTATTTAGAAGTGTAGGGCTGGTAAGAATAGATCCACTATCCTTTGTACCACAGTATCCCTCTTCCTATGCATGCAGTCCATGTGGGGACTCTTTCAGTTGTTCAGGGCATCTGTTCCATCTATTTATGCAAGAACTTGGATAATATTCATTGCATAACTTTGAGTACATACGGCCTCCTAAAAATAATCTTAGTCAAAGCTCCATTTATCACCTGAAATTCCATGTATTCCTATTCTGAAACAGTCCACAGTTATGGACTTGACTATCACGCATTTATGAATAAAAAAATAGTATTGGCTAAATTAGTTTAAAAATCCACTCACCCCTCCCCCATTTGGTTATTTCCTTTCTCTTGGTATTAGTATGAAGGTTAATGGTTTCGCGTCCCTTATAGAAAGGATAGGAAGAATGTTCATAGCATTCTCTTGTACTGTGGAACTGAATGTTTTGTGAAGAATACCGAGATTCCACATTCAAGGGCTCTGAGTTTGTGAACTGAGCCAGGTTGGAGAATAGGCTAAAGGTTCGTGACTAGTCAGTAATTCAAGTTAGGCCTCTGATTAATTATCTTTGAGAAATTTTTTGTTACATACCAAATAACTGCTTCATGAGTTCCTTACTGATTTTTATTTCTATGGATGCTGTTATTACTTATCCATAACTAGAGATATTTGCAGCTTGAATAAATCTTAAAGATATGATGACTGTACCTGTTCTGTTGCCTATTGCTCTATCCATACCTACTTTGTTTCTTTGTTTAGGATCTGCTTCTAGGCAGAGCCGCTCCAAAGATCTATCCCTGTCTGTTACAATTGCAATCCTTTCTGCCAGAATGCCTGGCTTACAGAAACCTGCCTGTAGACTGGTTTTCTAAAAAATTAAGTGCTTCTCTCTCCAGTATATTCCACAGTGATAGTTTGAGGAACATGGTAGAAAAATAGAGAAATAAAAAAAATTACACTTGCAGTTCTAGGGTAAACCCTATTTGATCATGTTGGGTTATTCTTTAATATACATTATGGCTGGATTTCAATTTCTTGTGTTATTTAGGATTTTAACAGCCACACTCATAAGTTAGATTAGTATAGTTTCTTTTCGGTGTTAGGTTGGGTTATGAAGAGCTCCATCTTGTCCTTTGCATTGTGTTCCTTAAAACTCCAAGTTTAATTTGCAGGAAATCATTCATTACACTAACTGAGAAGAATGTTTTAGAGGACATTCTTTGACAAATTTTAAATGTACTCAAGTTTTGATTTCCTGAATAAAATTTTGGTCATCTTATTTTTTTCTTAAAAACCAGGTAGCTTATCAAGATTTTCAAAAATATCAACCACTGTCATGAATATTATTCTCTTATGATTTAATACCCTATTTGTGCTCTCAGTCTGTTGGCATTTGTTTTATTTTAAATTTGCAATAGATGTATCTCATATTTTTAAGATGTTCCCTACATTTATTTATCAAAATCGCTGTATTCTCTAGTTGTGATGTTATATTTATTATTTGTTTCTTATAATTATGGCCATTTTCTTCTTCCTTAGATTTTGAATTTCCATTTTAATTCATTTATGTTTAATAATGAAACAAAATTTATTTTTATTGAAAAAAGATTCTTTCAATTTTATGGTGCTTTAAAATTTTCAGAAGTTTCACACACATGATTTCATATAATCGCATAATAACTCTTTTTTTTTTTTCTCTACCTCTGTATTTCTCCTCCCCACTGGTAACCACTAGTTTATTCTCTGTACCTGAGAGTCTACTTCTTTTTTGTTTTATTCACTGGTTTGCTGTATTTTTTAAGTTCCATATATAAGCTTGGTGTACTTTTTAGAGTCCACACAAATAATATCTGTCTTTCCTTGACTTATTTCACTTAGCATAATGCCCTCAAAGTCTACCCATGTTGCTGCAGATGGTGATATTTCATTCTTTATGTATGAGTAGTATTTTTATATATGAGTAGATAGATAGATAGGTAGGTAGATAGATAGATAGATCTCACATCTTATTTATTCATTCATCTCTTGATGGACATTTAGGTTGCTTCCATACCTTGACAATTGTGGATAATGCTGCTCTAAACATTGGAGTGCATGTACACTTTTCACTAGTGGGTTTGGTTTGTTTGTTTTTGGGGTTTTTGGCTTGTTTGTTTTTTCAGTACATACTCAGGAGTGGAATTGCTAATCATATATTTCTATTTTTAGTTTTTTTAGAAAACTCCACACTGTTTTCCAATGTGGCTTCACCAATTTACCTTTTCACCAACAATGTACAAGTGTTCCCTTTTCTCCACATCCTTGCTGACATTTGTTACTTGTGTTTTTTTTTGGCCATAGCCATTCTGACAGCAGTGAGGTGATATCTCATGGTTTTTACATTTCTCTGCTGATTGGTGACTTTGTGCTTCTTTTTATATACTTGCTTGTCATTTGCCTTCTTTAGAGAAATGTCTATTTGGGACATTTGCCCATGATATTTGGCACATAATTGATTTTTGTATGTGAAACATCCCAGCATCCTAGGGATAAATCACTTTGTCTATAGTGTGCGATCCTTTTAATGTGCTATTTATTTCATTTTGCTTGTATTTTTGAGACTTTTTCATCTATATTCATTAGGGATATTATCCCGTAGGTTCCTTTTCATACAGCGTCTTTGGCCTTGGTATTATAGTAATGCTGGTCTTAAAAAATGAGTTTGAGAGTTCCCCTTGTGACTCAGTGGAAACGAATCTGACTAGCATCCATGAGGGTACAGATACCATCCCTGGCGTTGCTCAGTGGGTTAAGAATACGGCATGGCCATGAGTTGTAGTGCAGGTCACAGACATGGCTCAGATCTGGCATTGCTGTGGGTGTGGCATAGATTAGCAGCTACAGCTCCAATTCAGCCCCTAGCCTGGTAATCTCCATATGCCATGGGTGTGACCCTAAAAAGACCAAAAAAAAAAAAAAGGCCTTGGGAGAATATGAGAATCATTGGCATTAATTCTTCTTTAAGTGTTGGATAGTATTTATCAGTGAAGTCATCTGGTTTGGCCTTTATTTACTGTTGGAAAGTTTTCAATTAGTGATTTATTCTCCTTACTTATTTTAAGTATGGTAAGATTATCTATCTTTTCATGATTCAGTCTTAGTAAATTGTATGATTTGAAGAATTTATTTCTTTCATGTTTTCCAATTTTCTTGTGTAAAATTATTCATGGTAGTCTCTTGTGATCCTTTTTATTTCTGTGACACTAAATATATGTATATATATATATTTTTTTTTTACACACACATATGTGTGTATATGTATTTTATATGTGTGTATATATGTATATGTATTTTTAACATCAGTTAATATTGTTTTTTTTTAAATCTTTTTTACAGATTTGGTATTGGCATTTGGGGGTCAACAAGCAGGAACACCAAATCTATTCTCATGCAAACCTATAAGTTCAGATATTATTCTTTTAAATACATTGGTATTATTTCAATTATTGCTTTTTCATTCTACTTTTGGTAATTTTCTTGGACTATACTTAGTAGCTTTTACTTTATCCAATGACTCCTACCCTGCTGTCACCCTGTGCTCAGCATTATACAGATTAGTAGATAAATCTCTGATGACATGCATCATATTTATGTTTTCCACCTATTTATTTCCATAGATTCTAACATCACAACTAGTTATATTTAGTAAGACGTAAAAGGCAAAACTGGTGTGTGTGTGTGTAGTTTGAACACAAACGCGTGAAACAGAATGGTTATAGCAAAAGCAATATGTGTGGTCATTTAATTTATTTTTTTAGAGGCTGCACCCATGGCATATGAAAGTTCCCAGGTCAGGGACTGAATCTGACCCATATATGGTCATTTTAGAAGGTCTATATAAATAGTGAAAATGGATAGGATGTACGATACAATTTGAAACTCTTTGATGAGTATTATATGGGTTTAAAATAACCATTTATAAATGTGCTTGTTTAAGTTTCCCAAGTTTTAGTGGAAAGAAAACAAAAGGGGGTGATTTCTTATTCTGGCTTGATAATCATGAAACGAGAAGGGCACTGAGGAAGAATAGAATGCTTAGTTGATATATTCTACATTTCGTGTTAGAAAAGAGAGTTGGGAAGGGAAGAGGAATTCCTCCTAAAAGAATTGTAAAATCTTTGAGTATAAACATTGTTCATTAAATAAAGCAATGTAATCTGGAACATGTTGTGAGTATAGCAGTTTCTTATGTTAAACCTAGCAGAGTCTTCAATTTCAGTGGCTTAGTATGATATACAACTATTTCTTACAAAATATTCATATGTAAGTGTTACTAGTCAATGATAATTGTCTTACACAAAGAGATTTAGGAACCCACAGTTCTTTCATCCTTTGGCTCCACCACTGCCTTGAGCCATGGTATTCTTTACATCCTATCGGCAATTGAATGGCAGGAATCCATTTGAGCTCCTATAACAAAATACTGTAGACTGGGTGTCATATAGACAACCAAACTTTATTCTCCACAGTTCTAGAGACTAAGAAATACAAGATCAGGGTACTGGAAGATTCAGTGTCTAGTGAGGATCCACTCTCTGGTTTATAGAATCATCTTGTCTCTGTGTCCTCAGATGATGAACAGTGGAAGGGAGTTCTCTGGAACCCCTTTTATAAAGACACTAATGCCATCCATGAAGACTCCACCCTCATGACCTAGTCACCTCCCATACTCACTACTTCCATAATACATCACATGAATGGGTAGTTTTCCATATATGATTTGGGGAAGGGAGGCACAAATATTCAGTCTATAGCAGCAGGTATAGAAAATCAATCCGTCATCCCCAAATGCACTGGGCTAAAAGCAGTACTCAACCCTTCCTCTTACACTGCATTGATGGAAAATCTTTGGCCACTCCTGAATGCTGTTAGCAGTGGGGGAGTAAGCACCGATAGGTATTTTCTACTGGGGAAACAATTTCCCTGCAATAGCCCTATAGATGGAAAGTGAATATTAGTTTTTGCTGGACCTGCTATAAGCAGAAGGGGACTATGAATTGGCTGGTCAGAAACCATGAGCAAGCCACTTCTTTGTTGACTGAGGAATCTGGAAAGCTAACATACTAACTTTTCCAGCCCAAATTCAGCTGAGAATAAGTGATACATTTTTGGATCATGAGATGTACCTGAATGTCCCTGTCCCTTAAGGAGAAAGCTCTTTGTCCCTTGGTCTTCAACCAGTTTTTGCCTAGAATATGACAGAAAGGCCCAAAGATAACAATCATGAGTATGAAAGTCCTTATAACAAGGAGGAGAAAGATGGAAGAAACTTGGATGGATGACACTGTTAGGTAGCTGCATCAGCCTCAAGTGCCTACCTCTGGGCTTTTTTATTGTTTAAGAAAATTAGCTATATCCCTCTTGAAGATATGGTACATACACACAATGGAATTTTACTCAGCCATTAAAAGGAATGAATTACCAACATTTATAGCAACATGGATGGACCTAGAAATTATCATGAGAAGTGAAACCAGTCAAACAATTAGACAGCAACACCCAATGCTACCGCTTACGTGTGGAAACTAAAAAGACACAATGAACTTCTTTGCAGAACAGACAATGACTCACAGACTTTGGAAAACCTTGGTTTTTCAAATAAGACAGTCTGGGGGGGTATGGGGATGCACTGTGGGTTTGGGATACAAAATCTGTAAAATTGACTTGTGATGATTTATGTACACCTATAATTGAAATAATATCCATTAAGAAAAAAAAAAGAAAATTAGCTATATCCCTCTTTCTTTAAAATACTATTTATTGGGGTTTCAGTTAGTTGCAGCTGTAATCCTACCTGATATATAATTAAAGTGATTGTTCCATTCATGCAATTAATTTTTTCTTGGGACAAAAAAAAATTTAAACTTACTGCCTGTCTTCAGCTATTTTTAATTAAAAATCACTCTAAAATTCACACCACCTCAAGTTTCACAGTATTCTTTTATCAAGATCACCAAAATAATATGAATTCAGAATCCAGCTGTTTAAAGACCCACCTGTCACATTAATTAAACAAAGTACTCTCCAGAAAATTAAAAACTAAAATGACCATCATTGGTAGTGAAGGATAAAAAAATACAAGAAGAGAATAAAAAGTTGAAAATGACATGGAATAATGTGGCAGTTATATATCATAAAAGAAAATGTATTAAAGGAAAGGAAGCAAAAATATTTAATTGGATGGGAAGGGGAATTAGTTATCTGATTTCAGAGACCAGAGCTGTGAGTACATTAAGGAGAGAAGAGAAAAAAATGCAAGAAATTTAGAAAATGGAAGTGAAAATATTGAGCATGGAAGCGGTAGACTAACCAAGTGTCCTTGATATCCAGCCAAGTAGCACAATAATACCCTGACAGATTGGAGACTAAGAATCAATTAACAAATAAATGCCGGAAAGATTGTGCATCTTTAACACCATCCTCACCTCAAGAGCAGATAGCTGACGAAATAGGCAAATTAACATCACTTTCAGGAATTTCTAAAACTTCATATGAAGGTGACAGGTATATTTCCAGAAAAAGCTCAATTCATCAGTCTAGTGCTTCTGCAGAATTTTACTGAGGAAAGGACTGTCCCCCATTCCCACTTCATTTCTTGTGATGCTGATTCATTGATTTTATTTTGGGGTCTTATAAGTCAGAGACTGAAATTGTGTGCAAAAAAAAAAAAATCATTCCCTTCTGATTTCCACGGCTTCTCTGAGCTTTATGCAATAATATATAAACAAGGCATTTATCGCATACACATTTTAAAAAATCTATACCATCTTTCCTAACAGTTCCTCATTAGTGAAGACAGGCACATGGTTTGGATATTAATTTTCCTCTATCTCAGAGTAAATCGATGTGGTTTCACTTCTTGTTACTATTATTTATTACCTTCCAAAGTGTAGACCCTTGGAAATTAAAACCATAGAAACGTGGTTTGCCAGAGAGCAATGATTCTTATAATAAAATTTTTAAGTTCCCTGACTCACAAAGTTATTGCACATTTTGATATTGTTACTGTTTTCATGTGAATAGTTGTTTCTGCAGCCAATTCACAGAACGGCTTGTTGAACAATGTGAATAGATGTTATCACATAATTGGGATTAATGCATAGAACTATCTTTGGCATATGGTAATTTTGAAGGTACTTAGAGAAATGAATCCTAAATGTCACTTGGCAGTGGTTAATGGGCTTTAAATTCATGGTTTTTGCTAAGATTTAAGTGGAAAAGAGAAATATGTGCAAAAATCTCATAAAATTCACCAATACCTTTTGGATTATGTGATTAATTTTTGAAACTCAAATTTGTCAAACAATTTAGGCTTCCCAGTAAACTTTTAACAATAAAGTTGAAGCTGAATAGAAAACAGGATCTAATGGATCTGATGGGTATGGCTAAATTAAAGAACTTTAGAAACTTAACCCTGTATATTTTTACATAGTACTTTGAAAAATTAAACCTAGGAATAATATTAAATTAAGAAAAAAAACTTTAGAATCAGCATTAGATTTTTTTAAATGGAAATTTTTAAAAACAGAATAAAGAAAAAATTAGATATTAAATATATACAGTCTCCTTAAAAAGAAAAAACTTCAGTGAAACTACAATTATCACTAAAGGAGGTAGTGAAGATTCCCCACATACACCTATTGAAAAATCTTAAGTACAATGAAATCCGTCAGTCTACAGTGTTAGGAAAAATGGTGTTTGGGAAATCTAAACTATATTGACACTACTGTTTGCCAAGATTCTTTGCCACGCCTCAACCTTCGTTAATACAACTTTTTATCAGCTCTGCACCAGCACCAATGTAACTCAACATCACTTGAGAAAAACACACAATTACTGTGGTGGATATTACTTTATTACATTATCACCAGCAATGCATGAGATTTCTATTTTCTCTACACCATTAACAGCATTTGTTATTTTCTGTTAGTTTGGTGATGTTTAATGGGTGTGAAGTGGTAACTCACTGTGGATTTGATTTTTACTTTTCTAATGTCCAGTGATGTTGAGCACCTTTTATGTGCTATTGGCCATTTGTATAGCACTTTGGAGAAATGTCTGTATAAGCCCTTTGCTTATTTTTTAATTTTTTTTATTGAGTTGTGGTGGTTTTTAATATAATTCTGAATATGAATCCCTTGTTCGATAGATGATTTGAAATATTTTCTCCTGTTCTGTGAGCTATTTTTTATTTTCTTAGTACTGTGCTTTTATACAAAAAAGTTTTAAATTTCTTTCCACACCTGCAGCATGTGGAAGTTCCTGGGCTAAGGAATTAAAAACTTCTGTGTCACAGAATTAACCCAAGCTGCTGCTGTGAAAACATAGGATCCTTAAGCTCCTGTGCCACAAGAGAACTTTCAAAAGCTTTTAATTTTGATAAAATCTAATTTATTAATTTTTGCTTTTGTTGTCTGTGTTTTTGATGCCATGTCTAGCAAATTACTATCAAATCTAAAGTGATAAAGATTTCTCCTTATATTTTCTTCTAAGGGTTTTGTAATTTTAGTTCCTCAATTTAGGCCTTCAATTCCTTTTGAGATATTTTTTGTATATGGTGTAAGTTAAGGGTCCAACTTAATTGTTTTGTGTATGGGTATCTAATTTTTTCATCACCATTTGCTGAAAATACTCTCCCCATGGAATGGTCTTAGTGCCCTTATTTAAAATCAATTGACTCTATTTGAGGATTTGTTTCTGGGTTCTCTGTTCCATTTATGTCTGCTGTTATTCTAACCATACTTTTTAAATTATTGCATGTTTTAGCAAGTTTTAAAATCAGGACATGTCAACCTTCCAACTTTGTGCTTCTTTTTCAAAATTTTTTTAGTTATTTGGTGTCCTTTGAGGTCCCATATGAATTTTTGATAGGTTTTCAATTTCTACAAAAAATGCAACTAGAATTTTGATATTTACTGTATTGACTCTCTAGATAGTTTTTGGCAGTATTGTCATCTTGATAATATCATGTCTTTCAATCTGTGGACACAGAATATCTTTCATTTTATTTATGCCTGCTTTGATTATCTTTTAGCTGTGTTTTATATTTTTCAGTGTACTAGTATTTTGCCTCCTTAGATGAATTTATTCCTAAGTATGATGGTAGGATAAACAGGATTATTTTCTTAATTTCCTTCTAGAATTGTTCATGGTTAGTGTATAGAAACACAACTGATTTTTTGTGTATTACTTTTATATTATGTAAATTCACTGTTTATTTGTTCTAACAGTTTATTTCTGGTATGTACAGGGGTTCCTACAGATAAGATCATGTCATTTATAAACAGAGGTAATTTCCTCCTTTCTAATCTAGATTCCATTTATTTCTCTTTAAAATTTTATTCATTTATTTAGCCTAATGGCTCTTATCAGAACTTCCTATATTATGTCGAATAGATGTGACAAAAAAATGGACATCCGTGTTTCCTGATCTTAGTAGGGAAGTGTTATGTCTTTCACCAGTTATGACGTTAGCTGTGGGTTTTTCTAAACATGGCTTTTTATTATACTTAGGTGGTTTCTTTCTACTCCTGGTTTATGGTTTATTGTTTCTGTTTTTATAATTTTTTAAGTCACAAAAGGGTGTTGAATTTTTTGAAATACTTTACTTCAAAAATTGAGATGGTTATGCAGTTTTATGACTTTATTAATTTAGTATATTTGACTTTTATATGTTGAAGCATCTTTGCATTCCAAGAATAAATTCAATTTGGTCATAGTGTATAATTCTTTTAATATGCTGCTGAATTTTGTACTAGAATCTTGTTGAGAATTTTTATAAAAATATTCACAAGGTATATTGGCATGCAGGTTTTTTGTACTGTCCATGGCTTTGGTATCATGGCAATGCTGGCCTCATAAAATGAGTTAGGGACAAATTCATAGAAATCTACAGTCTCCCAAGACTGTATCAGGAAGAAATAGAATATATGAATAGACTGATCACTAGTAATGAAATTGACTAAGTAATAATAATAGTAATTAAAAAAACCTCCAAACAAAATCCAGGACCAGATAACTTCACAGGTGAATTCTACCAGATATTCAAAGAAGAGTTAAAACCTATTCTTCTCAATCTATTCCAAAAATTGCAGAGGAAGAAATGATTCCAAATTCATTCCATGAGTCCACTATCACTCTATACAAAAACTAGACACAAAAATAACCAAAAGATATCAAAAAAGAAAATTAAAGGCAAATATCACTGATGAACAACATAGATGCAAAAATCCCCAACAAAATAGTAGCAAACTAAATTCAACAATACATTAAAAGGATAATATACCATGATCAATTGGGATTTATCCAAAGGGTTCAAGGGTGGTTTAATATCTGCAAATCAATCAGTGTTATACACTACATTAAAAAACTGGAGAATAAAAATTGTATGATCAGAGTACTATAATGGTACAATGGGTTAATAACCTAACCTGTGCATCAGTTCAGTACCTGGCCTGGCACAGTGGGTTAATGATCTGGCATTGCTGCAGCTGTGGCATAGGTTGCAGCTCTGACTTGGATTCAGTCCCTGGCCTGGGAACTTAAATATGCCATGGGGGCTGCTGAAAAAGAAAAAAAAGAAAAATCACATGATCACTTCAATAGATGCAGGGAGAGCTTTGGATGAAATTCAGCATTTATTTATGATATAAAAATCTCAACAGGTTGTGCAACCTAATAAAGGTCATATATGACAAGCCCACAACTAACTCAAAAATGAAGCTAAAAGCTTTTCCTCTAAGATCCAGAAACAAGACAAGGATGCCCATTCTCACCATTTTTTTTTCAACACAGTGGTTGGAAGTATTGGAAGTCTTACAGCAGGAAGACAAGAAAAAGAAACAAAATGAATCCAAGTTTGACAAGAAGAAGTAAAATCATCACTGTTTGCAAGGTGACATGATACTATACAGAGAAAATCCTATGATGCTACCAGAAAACTACAGAAATAATCAATGAATTCAGTAAAGTTATAAGGTACAAAATTTAAATGCAGAACTCTGTTGCATTTCTATACACTAACAATGAACCTTTACAGAGAAATTAAGGAAGAAATCCTATTTATAGTCATATTGCAAGGAATAAAATACCTGGGAATAAATCTAAGGAAGTAAAAAACCTGTATTTGGAAAACTATAAGACACTGATGGAAGAAACTGATGAAGACTCAAACAGATGGAGAGATATACTATGGTCATAGAATGGAAGAATTAATATTGTTAAAATGACCATACTACTCAGGCAATCTATAGATTCAATGCAATACCTATCAAAATAACAATGACATTTTTCACAGAACTAGAACAATTTTAAAATTTGTATAAAAACTCAAAAAGACCATGAAAGCCGTCTTGAGGAAGAGCAAAACTAGTATCACAGTCCCTAATTTGAAGCTGTACTACAAAGCTATAGTAGTCAAAACAGTGTGGTCCTGGCACAAAAACAGACACAGATCCATGGAACAGAATAGGGAGCATAAACTCATATGGACACTTAACTATGACAAAGGAGGAAAGAATATACAGACTGTACAATGGAAAAACTATAGCCTTTTCAGTAAATGATGCTGGGAAATCTGGACTACTTTCTCATGCTGTGCACAAAAATAAACTCAAAATGTATTAAAGACTTAAATGTAAGGCCTGAAACCATAAAAGTCTGGAAGATAACACAGGCAGTACACTCTTTAACATGGGTCTTAGTATTAATTTTTGGATATATCCCTTCAGGCAAAGGAAACAAAAGCAAAAATAAACAAAACAAAAGTCACTACATCAAACTAAATATTTTGCACACAGAGAAAGCTATCAACAAAATGAAAAGACAACCTACTGATGGGAGAAAATATCTGCAAATGGTATCTCCAATAAGGGGTTAATATGCAAAATATACAGAGAACGTATACAACTTAACATCAAAAAAAAAAAAAACTGATTAAAAACTAAGCAGAGGACCTGAACAGTAATTTTTCTGGAGAAGATATACAGATGGCCAACAGGCACATTAGAACATGTTCAACATCATTAGTCACCAGATAAATGCAAATTAAAGTCACAATGAACTATCACCTGATACCTGTTAGAATGGCTTTCATCAAAAGAAATACAAACAACAAAGTTAATGAGGATGTGTTGAAAAGAGAACTCTCTTACACTGCTGGTGGGACTGTAAATTGGTGCACCCACTGTGGAAAACAATATGGAGGTTTCTCAGAAAACTGAATATAACTACTATATGACAAATTAATTCCACTTTTGTATTTATCTGAAGAAAATGAAAATGCTTTTTTAAAAAGCTATATGCACTGCATATTCATTGAAACATTATTTACAATAGCAATGTAAGAGCGCATCAATATATGAGTGGATAAAAAATATGTGAGATAGGAGTTTCTGTTGTGGCTCAATGGGTTAAGTACCCAGCTAGTATCCAAGAAGATGCAGGTTTGATCCCTGGCCTCACTCAGTGGGCTTAGGATCTGGCATTGCCACAAGCTGCAGTGTAGGTCGCAGATGCATCTTGGATCCCATGTTGCTGTGGCGTAGGCTGGCAGCTACAGCTCCTATTCAACCCCTAGCCTGAGAATTTCCATATGCTGCACATGTGGCCATTAAAAAATGTTGATAGATAGATAGATAGATATTACTCAACCGTAAAAAAGAACAAAATGTTGCCATTTGGACACGGATGAACCTAGAGAGTATTATGCTAAGTGAAATAAGTCAACAGAGAAAGACGAATACTGTATGATTTCACTTATATGTGAAATATAAAACACAAAAGAAATGAATAAACATAATAAAACAGAGTCATAGATAAGAGAACAAACAGATGGTTGCCAGAGGGGAGAGGGTGGGAAACTGAGGGAAATAGGTGATGGAAATTAAGATGTACAAATTTCCATTTACGGATATGAGATGTACAGTGTGGGGATATAGTCAGTAATTATGTAATATCTTTATATGGTGACAGGTGGTAACTAGACTTATTATCATTTTGAAATGTACAAAAATATCAAATCACTGGTTTGTATACTAGGAACTGACAGAGTGTTGTAGGTCAATTATACTTCAAAAAAAAAAATAGTAAACTAAGTGAAAAAGAGACCACATTTGTGGTTACAGATCAGAGACACTGTGTGTGTGTGTGTGTGTGTGTAGGAGGAGTTAGATGAAGGTAGGCAAAAGTAAAAACTTCCACTTATAAGATAAATAAATAAATACTAGGTATGTAATAAATAAGTACTAGGCATGATAAATACATTTAACATGCATATTATATATGAAATTTATTAAAAGAGTAAATCCTAAGTGTTATCACAAGGAAAATATTTTTTCTTTTTTTAATTTTGTATCTGTATGAGATGATGGAATGTTCACTAGACTTATTGTGATAGTCATTTCATGGTGTATGTAAGTCAAATCATTATGCTCTGCACCTTAAACTTATTAAATGGTCTATGTCAATTATATCTCAGTAAAACTGAAAGAAAAAATGAAAAATAAAATTGTTAAAAATATTAATTTCAACATGGCAAAATTCACTCACTGCTCTCATTTTCATTTGTCTACCTCCTATTGTCATTGACTGTGTTACTCATTTTCCCTTAACTACGGCATATATGAGAAATGTTATATGTTTGTTGAACAGTAGAGGGAGAATACATACTTTTAATTTTCTTAAGCTCAATTCACCTTTTTAAAAATAGCCCTGACAGTAATTGGCCATTCTTCCTCTAGAGGGTCTGATACATCAATAACCAGAGTTAAGTCCCTTAAGGTATTTATGCTAAACAATTAGAGTTTTATTTAATGAAAGCAAAACTACTCACCCATTAGTTTTGATCAATTGCTTTGTGGTCACATTCATTAGACTGTTTAATTTGAACCACAATTAGATTTTACCCTTTTAAAAGATAAAGCAGGTTCTTCAACCACTAATTAAAGGGTCTGACTAAAGTTGGTTACAAGATGGATGTTACATACATTTCACTGATGACCCACCACAGCAAAATAGTCTACTTCTGGGCTGAGAAGCAAACACTGTAATTCTAATAATGAAAACTTGAGTTTCTTCCAGGAGCAGGTGGAAGGAACTCAAAAAATGCTTTCAGGTATGTTATTATAACACTCTGGTCTCTATGACTCCATAAGGAATCACACAGTGCATACCAACATAATAAGCCTATAAATGTTCTCCTTTATAAAATATGAATTCATATCTATAATTTATAGATTAGCATAGGAATAATGTCAAAACGATGTTCTATATTAAACTGTTCTTGCCCCTCATGAAAGTGATGGAATGGTGGAGTAGTTCTCAACTGACCAGCCTCCTTGTGACATATTTGTCTCAAAGGCAAAGGCAGACACAATTCAAAAGGGGAAGTTTCTGCATCTGGAAGAAAAGATCCCATCAGTTGCCAATAATGCTTTCATCTGCATTTAGCCTTCTCATGCCCTCCTGCCTTTATGAACAAATCCTAAAGGAACTTTCTGAATTGATTAAATGAAAATAAAGATTTTTTAACACATCACCCAAATGGGAGAGCTAAATTGAACAAGGCATTTAAGTGACCAAAAAGATCATGTGACCATCTGTGAAAATGATACTTGCATAACCAATAACTCCTTAAAAAATACTCAACTCCTTTGTGACTCCTTCTTAAACCTGAAAGGTTCTTCTTTGCTGAGACTCAGGAAGGCAGTAAAGTACACTAGTAACGAGAATGGATACAGGTGTCCACCTGCCTGCTCTTTTACTGCTACTAAGGACCTGATGACCTTGTGCGTATCATCTAACTCTGAGGACCCTCACCCATAAAATGGTAGCTTCTCATAGATTTGCTATTAAAATTAAAAGAGAAGATTATGCAAAGTGTCAAGCATGTATTAAATATTCAGGATGTTTATTTTTTCCTATTGGTTGTGATTCCCTGTTTTTGCATGAAGTACAGTGTAACACAGGGCTGGCTTACTGTCCAACCCTGCTTGCTTATTCTCTGTAGGAAAGGAGACATGTCATCACCCTTATGCTAATTCAGCAAAAAAGTTCTGATGCAGGTGAGAAAGTGAAGGAAAATGCAGAAATAAATGTGATACTTCCCTGTAAGGCTACATAGGTTTATTACGCTTGTGTTGGCTTTAAAACCAGAAAGGGGTGTGACATAGATATCATTAGAGAAAATCCCCTTATCTTAGTACTTATGAAGGTCTTATTGACTTCCTAGTCACAGTATAGCCAAGTGCCCAGCAGAGAGGGATTACTAAACATTTTCTGGGGCATCTCCATTTCCCCAGAGTATTCAGTATTAGGTTAAAAAAAAGCATTTTTAAAATTTACTTTTATTAAAGTATAGTTGACTTACAGTGTTGTGTTAATTTGACTTACAGTGTTGTGTTAATTTCTACTGTACAGCAAAATGATTCAGCCATGCATATGGACATATCCCTTCCCAAATAGGTGATCACAGAACACTGAGTTCCCTGTGCTATATAGCAGTTCCCCATTAAACATCCATTTCATATACTAAATTGTGCCTGTGCCATTTCCAAACCCCTAATCCATCTCTCTTCCTACTCTTCCCCTTTGGTAACCATACATTTGTTTTCAAAGTTTGTCTTTTTCTGTTTCTTAAATAAGTTCATTTGTATCAATTTTTTTAAATTACACATATAAAGTCATATAATTGTCTTTGTCTGACTTCACTTAGTAGGATAATCTCTAGGTCCACCCACGTTGCTAAAAATGGCACTATATCATTCTTTTTTATGGCTGAGTAATGTCTCATTGTGTGTGTATATATATATATATATATATATATATATATATATATATATATATATATATATAAACACACACCAAGTCTTATCTATCCATTCCTCTATTGATGAATATTTAGGTTGCATTCATGTTCTAGCTCTTATAAACAGTGCTTCAATGAGTATTGGGGTGAATGTGTCTTTTGTGAATTATGGTTTTCTCCAGATACATGCTCAGGAGTGGGATTGCTGGATCATATGGTAGTTTTATTTTTAGAAGAAAGTTTTTTTTTTCTCAGTTTGCATGATAATCATTGGTAGTACAAAGTGGAAGCAAAGAAGATAATAGACATCAAACATATTGGTTAGATTATATTATCTAATATCCATCAATATTTTTTGCCTTAGTAATTGGTCTAGCTAGGGCACACATGCCCAGCTAAAGACAAATAAGAATCTTCCCCCACTGTGGCTGAGTTAGAAAAGATTCTCTCCTCAAATTTGAAGATACATTAGCCCAGAGCCACTGTCAGCCATGACCACTGCCAAACAGAGGGAACTGGTGTGAAAGAATAAAGCTGACATGGACAAGAGAGTGAGGACATCCCAGCAGTGGTATAATTTCTGTTTTCAGTCATCTCTGTTCTCAGGATAACATCGGTCAGCTTTTTAATTTATGAACACCCCTACAATCTTCTAATAACTTCTCAGAATATCCTCAGTCCAAACTATTACCTGCCATGTTGAATAGCTGGTAGGTGCCATTAAAATTTTTTTAAAACTTTTAAACCTTAAAATAACCTACTATTTATTTATTTATGACCAATATATAATCATTTGGGAGAAATACTCCATAGAGTTTTCTAAAGAAAGTAAATCTTCACTGCTTTACAAAACTCTGTGGAATATTTCTCCCAAATTATTAAATAAATAAAACCTTAATTCATTTCATTTACTGAAATATTTTAGAATATGTTCTCTAACTGCAGTGGGATCCAGCTAGAAATCAGTAACAAAACACCTGAAGTTTGCAAACTACCTGGAAATTACATAAAAATTCTTAAGATGTTATATAGAAATTAATACAAAAAGACACCTCTAAAAACCTTCCATTCAGTAAGAATAAGGTATAAGAATTTGAATCACCATTCGTCCTCTATGTGTATAAGTCACTTAGTCACTTTGTGCCCTAGTTCCATTCGGTATCCTTTGCATGTTCATAAAATATCTATAAATTTGGCAATAAAGTAAGCAAATCCCCAAAGGAGGAAATTTGATTATATTCTGTAAATATAATAAAATATAAAAAAGGAAATTAAAAATGTAAGAAAACAATCCTGAGATATTGAAAATTTTGTTTGTTTTTAAACAGTTTGGGGTTGAAAGAGAAAATAAAAATGCAATTGCATTTTTAATGTTACCGTCAACAGCATAATTCAAGATAAAAAGAATAATGTTTAATGCAGTGCTTTGAGGAAATTTCATAGCCTTCAATAGTTACTAAAAAAGCATAAAATTATTAAACATTCAGTGCAAGAAAAATGTAAAGGGAACAAAAAGTAAATATACAGAAAAATAATGAAGACATAAAAACTTGATTCACCAATGAAAAACTGGAGCAAATAAGTTCAACAGTTTTCCTAGGGATGGGGGTGATAGGTAATAGGAACTATATAAAAATTAATTCAAAATGGATCAAATACCTAAATGTAAGTGCTAAAACTATAAAACTGAGAAGAAAACATAGGGATAAATCTTATGACCTTAGATTTTGCCTTTTTTTTTTTTGCCTTATCTAGGGCCGCACCCGCGGCATATGGAGGTTCCCAGGCTAGGGCTCTAACAGGAGCTGTAGCCACTGGCCTATGCCACAGCCACAGCAACGCGGGATCCGAGTCACGTCTGCAGCCTACACCACAGCTCACGGCAACGCCAGATCCTTAACCCAGTGAGCAAGGCCAGGGATTGAACCCACAACCTCATGGTTCCTAGTCGGATTCGTTAACCACTGAGCCACAACGGGAACTCCTGTGTTTTTAATGTATAATACCAAAATCCCAAATAACCAAGGGAAAAAAGGAATACATTGA
Source organism: Catagonus wagneri (assembly GCA_004024745.2). NCBI lineage: Eukaryota > Metazoa > Chordata > Mammalia > Artiodactyla > Tayassuidae > Catagonus > Catagonus wagneri. The sequence goes on from PVHT020000059.1 coordinate 632,096, forward strand.
GCATCATCAAAGTTAAGATTGTTGAAATTTCCCACTATGGTGCAGCAGGTTATAGATCTGGTTGTCTCTCTGGATGTTTGTTTCAATCCCTAGCCCAGCACAGTGGGTTACACATCTGGCATTGCTGCAGCTGTAGCATAGGTTGTAGCTGTGGCTCACATTTGATCCGTGATCCAGGAACTTCCATGTGCCATGGATGCAGCTGAAAAAAAAAAGTTAATTTTTTTTTCAAAAGATACTGTACTAAATTGGGTGCTGCATAGAAAGAGAATAAGATACATAGAAAGAGACAGAGAGATATAATCTGAGGGAAGATGGGTCCAGGGTTCCCTCTTTTTTTTTTTTTTTTTTTTTTGTCTTTTTGCCTTATCTAGGGCCACACCCAGGCTAGGAGTCTAACAGGAGCTGAAGCTGCCGGCCTTCGCCACAGCCACAGCAACGCGGGATCCGAGCCGCGTCTGCAACCTACACCACAGCTCACGGCAATGCCAGATCCTTAACCCACTGAGCAAGTCCAGGGATCAAACCCGCAACCTCATCGTTCCTAGTCAGATTCGTTAACCACTGAGCCACGATGGGAACTCCGAGACAGAAAGATATAGAGATTTATTATAAGGGCTTTGACTCAGTTCCACAATTATGGAGGCCAAGAAGTCTTCCAGTCTGCTGTCTACATGCTGGAGGCCCAGGAAAGTGGTGGTGTAGTTCTAGCTGAAACCCCAAATCCTGAGAACCAGGAAGAAACAGTGGTGTAAGTCCCTGTCTAAGTCTGAAAGCTGGAGAACCAAGATCATGAGGTATGCAAGAGAAGCTGGATGTCTCAGTTCCATCAGAGAGCAAACTCATCCTTCCTCTGCCTTTTTGTTCTATGCAGGCTTTCAACAGATGGAATGTTGCTGATCCACATTGTTGAAAGCAGTCTTCTTTATTCAGTCTACCTATTCAAATGCTAATCTATTCCTGAAACAGTCAGCCAGGCCCCTCCAGAAATAACAATTTGCTAGCTCTCTGGGCCATAAGAATTTTTAAAAAAATTAAAAATGAAAATCATATGATCATCTTAATACATGCAGAGAAAGAATTTGACAAGCTTCAACTCCCATTCCTAGCAAAAACAATCAGCAAAATAAGAGTAGTAGGAAACTTTCCCAAACTGATAAAGGGCATCTATTAAGGACATGCATCATACTCAGTGGCAATAGACTGAAAATTTTGCCTTGAAGATCAGACACAAGACAGAGATGTCTGTTCTCAGTGCTTAAATTCAACATCACACATTAAATTCTAGTCAGTAATATAGGATAAGGAAATAAATGAAGGCATCCAGATTGGAAAGTAAAACTCTTATTCACAGCCACGTAAAATATCCACTGGAATCTACACGAGTTACTAGAACTCCAAAAGTAAATTTAGCAAGATTGTAGGGCACTAGATATGATAACAATCAATTGTATTTCTATATACTAGTTTCAAACACTCTGAAATTGAAATTTTGGAATTAATACCAATTACTGCAGAATAAAAATATGAAGAATCTGGGAGTTCCTGCTGTGGTGGATCAGTGGTGTCTCTGTAGTGCCACTGCAGGATCCAGGTTCAATTCCTGGGCCGGCACAGTGGGTTAAAAGATCCAGCGTTGCTGCAGCTGCAGTGTAGGTTGCAGCTACAGCTGGGATCTGATCCCTAGCCTGGGAACTCCATATGCCACAGGGCAGCCAAAGAGAGAGAGAGAGAGAAAAAATGAAGTATCTAGAACATGTCCTCATTTTCTGAGTTTAGCATTATCTGGAGACCAAAAACCAGATAAAGACACTATAAGAAATCAGACACATAGGTCAATATTCCTGGTGAATACAGATGAAAAAATTTGCAAGAAAATACTAGAAAACTGAATTCAGCCATGTGCTGAGTATCACACACTGTAAGCAAGTGCGACTTATCGCTAAGATGGAAGCTGTCTCAATATATGAAAATCAACTATAGCAAATTAACAGAATAAATGTTAAAAACCCTATGTTCATCTCAATAGATGTAGAAAAAAGCACTTCACAAAACTGAATATCCTTTTATGATAAAACTTTCTCAACAGACTGAGTATAGAGGGAATGTACTTCAGTATAATGAAAGCTATGTATGATAAGCCCGCAGCTCTGTATGATCATACATTAGCCCACATCTGTCAAATCACATTTTTTGTTTGTTCAATCTAATTTTTGTTTGCTCAGTCTATCAAATATGGATTCAAGCATATTTCATTTGTTATTCAACAAATTCACTATTATATTGAAATGACCATTTTTCATTCCCCAAGAAATCTTTAATTCAGATATATGGTGCTTTGGTGGATATATTGTTCTATTGTGGTGTTTGCAGTTGACTTTTCCTTGGTATGTTGTTCCCTCAGTTGACTTGCAAGTTTGGATTGTGAGCTTGTCCTCACAGGAGTTTTATCTGTGAAAATTCTGGAAGCTCTAGACCGTGGAAATAGTTTCTCAAGGTGTTTTAGCATTTCTTTCTTCCAAATCTTACTACAGAACTCCTGAACAGGATCCTTTTTATTTTATTCTGTGTGTTTACACACATACACATATATAAACACACATATGTGTACAAAATCAGCTTTATGGAGATATACTTCACATGATATAATCCATCCATTGGGCTTTGTTTTGTTTGTTTGCTTGTTTTAGCATATTCACATAGTTGTTCAACCATTAGCCCAAACAATTGTGGGCCATTTTAATCACCTTAAAAAGAAACCATGCATCCATTGGAAGTCATTCCCATGATCTTCCTAAGTCCCTCCTTCTGTTTTAGGCAACCATCAGTCTACTAACAGTTATTACAAAATCACCTCTTCTGACATTTCATATCAATGGAACCATGCAGTATGTGGTGTTATGTGACTGACATTTTACTTAGCATAAGGTTTAAAAATTTTATACTTTAGAGATCATTCCTTTTTATGGCTGAATAATGTTCCGTTGTATAGACATACCATTTTCAGTCATTCCTTGGTTAATGGACATATGGGTTGTTTCTGCTTTCATGCTAGTGTCAGTAATGCTCGTATGAACTCATACCAGTTTTTGTGGGACATATGTTTTCATTTCTCTGGAGTATGTATCTAAGAAGAAGATTGCTGGGTGATATGTTTACTATATCTTTACCTCTTTGAAGAACTGCGTTACTATTTTTCCGAAGTAGTTGCATAATTTTTCTTTCCCGTCAACAATATAAAATTTCAACTTTTCTATGTCCTTGTCAACTCTTATATTATTTGTCTTTTTTATTTTAGCTATCCTAGTGGGTGTGATGTAGTGTCTCATGGTAGTTTTGGTTCACATTTCCCCAATGAGTAATGATCTCGAGCATCTTTTCACTCACTCATGGCTATTTAATTTCTTTGGAAAGATATCTATTTGGGTACTTTTCTTATTTTTGAGTGGGATTGTTGAGTTTTTGTTATTGAAATATAAGAGTTTTTTTTTATAAATTCTAGATACAAGTTCTTTATCAGATCTTATGAGATATGCAATTTGCAAATATTTTCTCCATTCATTGTGTTTTCACTTACTCACTGGTTTTCTTTGGAGTACAAAATGAAGGAAGGTTTTCTGAGGAATCTCCATACTGTTTTCCACAGTGGCTGCACCAATTTGCATTCCCACCAACAGTGTAATAGTGTTCCTTTTTCTCCACACCCTCTCCAGCACTTATTGTTTGTAGACTTTTTGATGATGGCCATTCTGGCTGGTGTAAGGTGATACCTCATAGTGGTTTTGATTTGCATTTCTCTAATAAGGAGTGATGTTGAACATCTTTTCATGTGTTTATTTGCCATCTGCATGTCTTCTTTGGAGAACTGTCTGCCTAGATCCTCTGCCCATTTTTGAATGGGGTTGTTTGTTTCTTTGGTATTGAGCTGTAGGAGCTGTTTGTAAATTTTGGAGATTAATCCCTTGTCAGTTGAATCATTTGCAAATATTTTCTCCCATTCTGTGGGTTGTCTTTTCGTTTTGTTTAGAGTTTCCTTAGCTGTGCAGAAACTTTGAAGTTTAATTAAGTCCCATTTGTTTATTTCTCTTTTTATTGTCCTTACTCTAACACATGGATCTGAGAAGATGTTGCTATCATTTATGTCAGAGAGTGTTTGGCCTATGTTTTCCTCTAAGAGTTTTATAGTATCAGGTCTTATATCCAGATCTTTAATCCATTTTGAGTTTATTTTTGTGCATGGTGTTATGAAGTGTTTTAGTTTCATTTTTTTTGATAAACTCTAATTTATCTACTTCTTCTATTGCCACTTGGACTTTTGGTGTCATAATCTAAGTCAAGGTAACAAAGATTTGCTACAGTATTTCCTTTAAAGAGTTTTATAGTTTCAGCTCTCACATTTAAATACTTGATACATTTGAGTTAATTTGTATTTACAGTGTGAGGAAGAGGTTCAACTTTATTCTTTTGAATGTGGGTATACAGCAGTACTTGCTGAAGACATTATTTCCCCCATCAAATTGTATTTGAACTTTTGTGGAAAATAAATTGAGTATAAATGTGAGGAACTATTTCTGCACTTTCAGTATCTATCTTCCATTCCATCGATTAACATCTCGGCCCTTATGCAAATTCTACACTGTCTTGATTACTGTAACTCTGTAATAAGCTTTAAAGTCAGAAAGTGTGAGTCTTCCAAATTTGGTTTCCTTTTTATAAATTGTTTTGGCTATTCTTGGTCCCTTGAATTTCCCTATGAATTTTAGGATCAGCATGTCAATTGCAAAAAAAAAAGTTGATATTTTATTAAATATTTTGTTTAATAAAATCATAGATCATTTTAAGACTATTGCAATATTAACAAGACTAAGTCTTGTTATTTATAAACAAGTGATGTCTTTTTGTCTATTTAGATCATCTTTATTTTCTTTCAATTATGTTTCGTAATTTTCAGGGTTTGTTTTACATTCATTTTATTAAACTTTTCCTAGGTATTTGTTCTCTTGATGTTATTGTAAATGGAATTGTTTTCTTAATTTTGTTTTTTAGATTGTTCATTGCTAATATAGAAACAATTGATTTTTATATGTTTTATATTCATGTGGATCTTGAAACTTTGGTGAACTATTATTTCAGGTAATATTTTAATGATATTCTGTAGCGTTTTATAATATACAAGATTATTTCCTCTGCAAATGGAGATGGTTCTACTTCTTTCCAATCCAGATGCCTTTTATTTTACTATATTCCTTAACTGCCCTGGATAGAACCTCTATTAGAATGTTGAATAGCAGTTACAAGAGTGGACATCCTTGTATTATTCCCGGCCTTGGGGGAAAAGAACTTAGCCTCTCAGCATCAAGTATGAATTAGCTGTTAACTTCTCATACAGGCTTTTTAGCAGGTTGAGGAAATTCCCTTGTACTTCTGCTTTGTTGAGCATTGTTATAATAAAGGATGTTGGATTCTGTCAAATGCTTTTCCTGGGTCTGCAGTGATCAATTTGAGGTTTAGTCCTTTGATGTATTATTGTGTTATTACATTAATCAATTTTCTGATGATAAGGAAACCTCAAATTTCTGGGATAAATACCAGTTTATATCAATGTACAATACTTGCTCTATGTTGTTGGATTCTGTAGCCTGGTATTTTATTGAGGATTTTTATATCTATATTCATTAAAGATATTGGTCTCTAGTTTTCCTTTGTTATGATGTCCTTGGATTGTGTATCAGGGTAAAACTGAGTTTATAGAATGAGTTGGGAAGTATTTCCTACTTTTCTGTTTTTGCAATTTTGTGCATAATTGGTACTAATTCTTTTTTAATGCTTGGACATTTAAAAAAGCAAAGCTGGGTGTTTCCATCATGGCTTAGTGGTAATGAACCCAACTAGCATCCATGAGGATGTGAGTTCGATCCCTGACCCTGCTCAGTGGGCTAAGGATCCATTGTTGCCATGAGCTGTGGTGTAGGTCACAGATGTGGCTCAGATCCCATGTTGTGTGCCTGTGGTGTAGGTGGGCAGCTACAGCTCTGACTTGACCGCTACCCTGGGGACTTCCATATGCTATGGGTATATCCCTAAGAGAGAGAGAGAGAGAGAGAGACAGAGAGAGAGAGACTAGATAGATGGATAGATAGATAGATAGATAGATAGATAGATAGATAGATAGATAGATAAGCAAAGCCATTTGGGCCTGAATGTTTTTTGTATATGTATTTGTGTGTGTGGGAGGGGAGTTTTTGCATTACTAATTCAATCTGTTATACAGTGTTTACTTTTTATATGGTGATTCAGATCACCTACTTCTTTTAGAGTCAGTTTCAGTGGATTATGTCTTTCTAAGAATTTTATCTAAGGAGTTTAATTTGTTGGCTTGTAGTTCATAGTATTCACTTGTAATCTTTTTTATTTCTGTAAGCTTGGTACTAATGTCCCTTTTTCATATTTCATTTTAAATATTTTAGTCTTCTTTCTCTTTGTCTTAGCCTGTCTAGCTAAATTTTTGTCAATTTTGTTGATCTTTCAAACAGCTTTTGGCCATTTTTTTTTCTATTATCTAATTCATTACATTTTATCTAATGTTGTTTTCCTTCCTTCTGATGGCTTTACGTTGAGTGTGCTCTTCTTTTCCCACTTGGGACCTTTTTTTTCTTTTTTAAAAATTTTATTAGAGTATAGTTGATTTACAGTGTGTCAGTTTCCGCTGTACAGCATAGAGACCCTGTCATACACACACATATATACATATATATATATGTATACATTCTTTTTCTCATATTATCTTCCCTCATGTCTATCCCAAGAAACTGATATAGTTCGCTGTGCTATACAGTGGTACTTCACTGATTATCCATTCTAAACGTAATAGTTTACATCTACCAGCCCCAAACTCCCTGTCCATGCTACCCCCTACTCCATCCTTGGCAACCAGAAATATGTTTTCCATGTCTGTGAGTCTGTTTCTGTTTTGTGGATAGATTCATTTGTACCATATTTTAGATTCCACATGTAAGTGATATCATATGGTATTTGTCTTTCTTTTTACGGCTTACTTCATTTAGTATGAGAATCTCTAGTTGCATCCACATGGCTGCAAATGGCATTATTTTGTTCTTTTTTATGGCTGAGTAGCATTCTGTTGTATATATGTACCACATCATCTTTATCCATTCATCTGTTTGTGGACATTTAGAATTTTTACATGTCTTTTTTTATGGGGGAGGGACGAATTTTTAATTTTTTATTTTCAGCAGGCTTTATAAATTCAGCCTCCAAATAAGAAAGGAACACATTACTCACTACCAAGTCATGGTATTAAATTTTCTGGTTTATCATTCCCTCTTCATTTATTTGACCGCAAGAATATTCCTTCTATTTTGCAAACCTACTTATATATTATTTAAGCTAACATTTATAGGTAATGTGGCAGAAGGAATATCCCTTACAAACTATAATCCCATTCACATCACTTATAATTGCCAGTTAATGGAAAGTTAGGGCTCTGAACTGCTCTTCTTCCCCAATAATTGATCCTTAAAGATACAGGAAAAATAGACCACTTATAGGTTAGAAAGCATTCTGCTTATGATTCAGCATTGAAGACTAGAATACAACTTTGAGTAAAGTCCACATTAGTGGAAGATATTTGCTTTGTAGAAGTTAATATGAGCTATAATTTTAAAACTATTATTTTTCTGCAAATACATTGTTTGACTCTGTCTTCAAGTAAGCATATTCATATATACCTTGCTCATTAAAATAAAAATGCTTTTCTAATGAAAGTGTTGGATTCAAAAGCAGTAGGTAATTATAATAAATTATTTTGTAATCACATTATTAATAAAGAAAAGCTAACAGACAATGACATCATTATCTGGTTTTTGCTATTGTTTTTATACAAATTATTTGTAAATAAGAGATGGATTTTTTTAAAGATTAGTAAGAACTGGGAACTGGTAAAGTAATATCTTTTTTATCTCCCAAACTTTTAAGATCCTAAAAAAAATCACTCTTTACCATGTATCTCATTTCTTTGTCTACAAAATATGATTAATGACACTAATCTGGGGACAATTTATAGCAAAGATACAAGCGATAGAGCAGAATCTGAAATGTAATTTTTGCCCCTTATCAAGGAAACTTTGTATAATAAAACTTTGTATCTGAATTATTCAGATGCTGAATATCCCAAGTGCTTAATGTTATTGGAATTGTGGGTATGCTGTAGAAAGTTAAGTAGTTAACTGTGTGAGGTCTGTCTTTTTTTTTTTTTAATTAATACCTTGTTTGGAGAGAAAGAGAAATAGTCTAGATCAGGTGTCTCAAAATGATCTCATTGTTTTTATTCACCATATTTATAAGTGCTTTATTCTAGGCTTTGCCTAATTATATTTTTGGATTCCTGTATATTTTTATCTAGCTGAAATAATGAACATGGTTCCAGACATTTTTCCATGGGTAGCCTGGATACCTGCTTAGCTGCCAAGAAGCCAAACTGAGCAAAGAAGGGGATGAGCTCAATAAGTTTGATATTACTAATTGTTAAGGAAATATAGGAAAAATGAACCTGAGCATGAAAGAAATACACTTAGTCTTTTTAATTAGATATAGAAGGAAGAAGAACCAGTGAACCAGTGTCTGGCTTCAGGACACTGTTAACCTCCAAATAAGAATTACCTTCTAGATTTATATATAATTTTTGTAGGATCTTTAAAAATCCTAGATTTCCATGTCTTGGCTCTTGCAAATAGTGCTACGGTGAATATTAGGGTGCACATACCTTTTGGAATTACGTTTTTTTCCAAATATATGCCCAGGATTGGGATGGTTGGATCATATGGTAGTTATCTATTTAGTTTTCAGAGTAAGCTCTAAACTGTTCTCCGTAGTGGCTATGTCAATTTACATTCCCACCAACAGTGTAGGATGGTTCACTTCATCAACAAAGGAATGGATAAAGAAGATGCAGTACATGCATAAAATGGAATATTAGCCATAAAAAAGGATGAAATTATGCCACTTGCATCTTGAAAGGTGGACCTAGAAATTATCAGTTCTAACTGAAATAAATCAGGCAGAAAGACAAGTATCATATGAGATTACTAATACGTGGAATCTAATAAAAATGATACAAAAAACTTATAAAACAGAAACAAACCCAAAGATTTTGAAACCAAACTTATGGTTACCAAAGGGGAAATGTAGGGGAGGGACTTATAAATGGGGGTTTGGAATTGTCATATACACTACTATGTATAAAATAGATGGGTAACAAAGACCTCCTATATAGCACAGGGAAATCTACTCAATACTGTGCAATAACCAATATGGGGAAAGAATCTGAAAAGGAGTGTGTGTGTGTGTGTGTGTGTGTGTGTGTGTATAACTGATTCACCATGCTGTACACCTGAAACTAACACAACTTTGTAAATCAACTATACTCCAATAAAAATTTTCAAAGAAAGTCCTAGATTTAGCCTTTTCTTTTGACTCCTGGGCGTGAGAAAAACCATACCCTCACTTTTAATTGCAGAGTTTGAGCCTTTCCAATTTTTGAGCTCCCTTTTCTCTATACCTGATGTAGTTCAGAATCTTCCTGTCACACTGTTAGCCTGCTTTAAAAATCTTAGTAACACCTATGTAACCCTTAGAATAACAAACAGTAAGTTGCTTTGATGATTGGGACAGGGTTTTATCCTAGGAAGCATTCAGTAAATATTTTTTCAAAAGATAAAGTATAAAATATAAATTTATGAAATTGTCTTAAATTGTCTGTCATGAACATAGCAGCTGACAATTCAAATAACTATGGAGGCTTTTAGTAGGAGGGCTGTGCATGAGGAAGAAGTTCAGGTGTCATCCGTAGATGTCCATGTCTCAGGAGGAATGGGTACAGTGCAGAAGGTTTCTTTCTTATTTCCCAAAAGAAAAAAAAATCGTAAAACTGAATGAGACATTCATTTATATTAACACTGGTTAAAGCTATTTTTTTTTTTTTGGTTTGGTTACTTGCTTGCAAAAACAAGCACAAAGTGAATACTTTGCCCATGTAGGCATCATCTAGCATCTTCCTCTTTATGATCTGGATTCTGCACAAGTTAAATACTAACTTGAGAGAAGACTGGTAAAATTATCATCTTGGCTCAAAATCCTTATTTCCTGTCACTGAAAGCAGTTCACAAATGCAAATAAATGGGAAAATATAAGGTCTGATTCTTGTGATTGGAGAGAAGCTTCTGAGAAGGAAATTTTAAATGTTAAAGGAAAAAACACTGGAGTTCCTGTTGTGGTTCAGTGGGTTAAAGACCCAGAAGTAGTCTCTGTGGAGATTCAGATTCAATCCCTGGCCTTGCTCAGTGGGTTAAGGATCCAGCATTACCACAAGCTATGGTGTAGTTGCAGATATGGCTTGGATCCTGCATTGCTGTGGTTGTGGTATAGGCCAACAGGTTCAGCTCCAATTAAACCCCTAGCCTGGGAATTTCCATATGCCACAGGTGTGGCTGTAAAAATTAAATTAAATTAAATTAAATTAAAATAGCAACATTAACTATTAAAATAACAGTAACAACTGCAATAATACATCATTGTTGTAGGTCTGAAGTCGACTTTTATTCTTGATTCTTATAAAAGCAAATATGGACCAGAGAATTTAATAATCTTAGTCTCTTAAGAGTGTTTTATTTATGGTCTTCCAAATCAACAGTTTTCAAGGGTGATAATCAGTAGTACCCCCTCACTCTTCATTCTATAATGTTGTTACAGTCTCTACAAAATGACTGCCATTTTTACCAGGTAAGAATTTACTCTGTAGCAGACACTGAAACTAAAGTTGGATATGTACAAAAAGCACACTTAATTTTTTGCCTTCAAGGTGATTGTCTTAGTTTGTTTAAAGTTTTATAACAAAATGCCACAGGCTGGATGGCTTATAAACAATAGAGATTTATTTCACGTTGTTCTGGAGGCTGGGACATGCAAGCTCATAGTGCCAGTAGATTTGGTGTGGAGCTTGGTGAGGGCCCACCTCCTGGTTCACAGGGCTCATAGGAAGCACTTTTTTGTTGTGTCCTCCTCTGGTGGACGGGACAAGAACATTCCCACAATGGGAACTCCCATAGGGTCTTAAACAGGGTACTCTTTGGGTAAACTGGTAGGGTTCCCAGTTCATTCAGGGAATGTATGTGGGAAAAGCGGTTTTTAAACTGAAACCTGAAAGACAAATAGAAACTAGTGAATTATGAAAGAAGGAAAACAAACAGGGCTAAGGCATTCACAGCAATAATTGTATTTCAAATCATTGGTTTCTTTCATTATTTTTTCCTCTAATTTTCACTTTCTCTTTATATGTCCTTAAACAGACTTATTATGTTAGCACTTAACTTATACAAATCAAGCAGGTAACTCTCCCTTATCCATTAGCACCCCTAAGTGCTCTGATCAGACTGAATGGAAGTGGCAAGAGTGAGGGTCTTTGCCTTATTCCTGATCTTAGAGAAAGTTTTCAGTTTTCACAGTAAGTATAATGTTAGATGGGGTCATTTCATATATGACCTTTACTGTGCTGAGCTATGTTCCTTCTATACCTACTTATCAAGAGTTTTTTTTTATCATGAAAGTGTACTGTATTTTGCCAAATGCTTTTTCTATGTCTATGGAGATGAGCATATTAATGTTATCCTTCATTTTGTTAATGTAGTATATCACGTTAATTGATTTTCATGTTTTGGAGCATCCTTGTGTCCCAAGAATAAATTTTAATTTGTTATGGTGTATGGTTCTTTTAATGTGTTGTTCAATTCAGTTTGCTAGTATTTTGTCCAGGATTTTTGTGCCTATGTTTATTGGGAATAGTGGTCTATAGTTTTCTTTTCTTATACTATCCTTGTGTGCCTTTGAAATCAGGGTAATGTTGGATTCATAAAAATAGTTTAGAAATGTTCCCTTCTCTTCTGCATTTTGGAGTTTTAAGACTTGTTTCTTTAAATGTTTGGTAAAATTCACTAGTGAGGCCATCTAGTTTTAGGCTTTTGTTTGTTGGAAGGTTTTGATTGCTGATTAAACTTTCTTACTAGTAATGATCTGTTCAGATTTTCTGTTTCTTCATGATTCAGTCTTGATAGGTTGTATGTTTCTGGGAATTTATTCAATTTTTACTGGTTATCCAATTTGTTAATGTATAATTTTTTTAGTAGACCCTTTTTGGCCAAAGTGCTTGAATAGACATTTCTCCAGAGAAGACATACAAATGGCCAACAGCTATATTAAAAGGTGCTCACTCACTAGTAATCAAAGAAATGCAGGTCAAAACTATGGGTTATCACCTCACACCTGTTAGAATGTCTGTTTCTTTCTTTTTTTAAATGGTAAGTCTTGGCAAGGATATAGAGAAATAGGAATCATGCACTGTTGTTGAGAATGTAAAATAGTATGGTCAACTATGGAAAGCAGCATGGAGATTCCTGAAAAAATTAAAAATAGAAATACTGTATGTTTCTATAAGCACACTTCTGGAATGGAACAAAAGAATGGAAATCATGATCTTGAAGAAATACCTGCACTGTCATGTTCATTGCAGCATTATTCACAATGACCAACATATTGAACCCCCTCAGTGTCCATCAGTGGTTGAATGGATAAAGAAAATGTGGTATAAGGGAGTTCTCTGGGGGCCTAGCAATTAAGGATTTGGCATTGTCACTGCTGTGGCTCGGTTTTGATCCCTGACCCCAAAACCACCACATGTCATGGGCATGGCAAAAGAAAGAAGGAAGGAAGGAAGGCAGAGAGGAAGGGAGGAAGGGAAGCAAGCATGGTGTTCACATGTAGTGAAATGCTATTCAGTCTTGTAAAAGAAGGAAATCCTGCTACGTGATGAACCTGAAGGACATTATGCTACTTGAAAAAAGCCAGTCACAGAAGGCAGATACTGCGTGATGCCACTAGGAGGAGGCGTGTAAAATAATCAAGCAGAAGCAGAAGCAGAATAAAATAATTGTTCCCAGTAGTTAAGGGCTGGGAAAATACAGAGTTGATGCAAAATGGATATAGAGTTTTAGTTACACGAGCTGAAGTTCTAGAGAACTGCTATACAACGTTGTGTCCTTAACAGTACCCTTTTGTGCACCTAAAAACTTGTTGAGGATACATCTCATGTTGTCTTCTTATCAGCAGAAGAAGAGAGAATAGGCTAGATTTAGCCAATGTACTGTAGTTTGCTTATTTTTTTATGGCATGCTTTTGTAGCAAACTTTCCTTCATTTTATTAAATTTTTCTTACTTTTTCCTTCTTTCCTTATTTAATCTTTCCTCCCTTCCTCTCTCCCTCCCTCCCTCCCTCCCTTCCTTCCTTCCTTCCTTCCTTCCTTCCTTCCTTCCTTCCTTTTGTCTTTTTAGGGCCATACCCACCACATATGGAAGTTCTCAGGTTAGGGGTCAAATCAGAGCTGCAGCTGCTGGCCTACACCACAGCCACAGCAATGTGGATCTGAGCCGCATCTGTGACCTACACCACAGTTCATGGCAACTCCGGATCATTAACCCACTGAGTGAAGCCAGGGATTGAACCCACATCCTCGTGGATACTAGTTGGGTTTGTCATCTCTAAGCCACAATGGGAACTCCTGCTTATTTAATTTTCTCCTTATTCTATTTTCTTGCTTATATTTATGTTACTTCGTTGTTTTATATAATTGTGCTGCCTTTCTAGTATTTTTGAACCCCGATTAATTCATAAATACGTACATTCAAAACTTAAAGTAAAAAAAATAGTAATATATTGTAAAATACCTTCAAAAGAGAGATTAAACCCATGGGTCCAGTGTAACCAGTGGGGCATTTGGTCCCATTTGATATCGTGCTCCCAGAATATATACATAAAAGGGGAAATAAAACAAAAGACTTAGTAGTACATATTATTGAAATCCAGCTAGAAATAAGAGCACATGAGATTCCCCAAAGAGAAAAGTAAGTTTGTTACCCTTGAAGGAAAAGTATTTTATGAACCAGAAAAAAAAAATCACCCTTCTTCAAAGAGTTAACAAAACACAATTTTATTGCCTGAATAAACTTTAATATTTTGTCCTTAATAGAGTTATTTTGTAAGAATACATTGAATGGAATTAGAGCCAATGTTAGGTAGTAGTATTAGTGAATATTCATTTTTTATTAGTAAGTGTACATTTTTCACAGTAAAATGCACATATGATTTTTAAAAACTTTTTCATTACTTTGAGATAAGTATGACTTTAATTAAGAATACACTTAATAGTTGGTATCTCAAAATCCAACAGATACTACAGAATTGCTGGCTGTGCTTTCCTTGCAAAATCACAAGCCACAGTAGGATGGTCTGTAGTTAATATTAAATTTTTGAAACAGCTAATAGTTACAGTACCAGAAATGATCTGTTTTATAATACTGACTTACCACAATTCTTTCTTTTAAGTGATTAAACTAAAAAGTGGCTTATTTGAAGAACTAAAAAGGCAAACTTCATTTGAAAAGAAAGGAAATATAAGAATAATTTAATTATATGAGTGCTTGTATATTTGGCAAATTTCCCTTCAAACCAAATGACCCTCCATGCCTTACTTACTAACATGGACAAAAAAAAAAAAAACCAGAATGATTCTCCTTTTGATTTGAGCTGCATTGCATCACTACTTATCTGCTGATTAGACAACCTGCTTCTTCCTAATTTATCACTTTAATGTTACTGTTAGTATAAATGACTGGTCTGCAAAACACTGAAACACAATTATAAATAGTGCGGCCAGCTTACAGAAGTGCCAGTGTAAGCAACAGTACCGATCTTCCATTTATCACCATTTGCTTTGATGGAACAACATTCATTTCATTTATCACTTGATCCCTTTCTATTATTTCTTTCATGGTAGGCTGTCTGATCAGCATTATTTATCTCAAATTGTGTTTTCTTGAAAGCTTTTAAGAAGCTCCTAACAAGGGCACAATTACTGTCCTCATTTCAGGAAACACCCAGCTCCACAAGACAGAGGTTCATAAACTGATCGCCCTTTTTAAAAGTGAATTATTAGGAGAGATTCTAAAGAATGATTAAGTTACACTCTGACAGAGCTTTCTGCTTTTATGTGTGAGTGTTAATGAAAAGGGCTCTCATTAAATTGAATAAATTAATGAAATGAAACATTAATTGACATAATCAGTTTTTTTAAAAAAAGAGTGGTTAAAGGGTGATTCTGTGGTCCAGTGGTTAATAAAGAAAACAGGGAGTTAAGAATTGTAGGATCTTGGAGTTCCCATTGTGGCTTAGTGGTAATGAACCCAACTAATATCCATGAGGACACGGGTTCAATCCCTGGCCTTGCTCAGTGTGTTAAAGGATCCAGCAATGCTGTGACCTGTGGTGAAGGTCGCATTTGCATCTCAGATCCTGCATTGCTGTGGCTGTGTTGTAGTCTGGCAGCTCTATCTCTGATTAGACCCCTAGCCTGGGAATTTCCTTATGCCCTAATAAGACAAAAAAAGAAGGAGAAAAAAAAGAAAAAAGGAAGAAAAGAAAAGAAAATGGTAGGATATTTTCAGTATATCTGTCAGGTTGGTGAGGATTGTAGGTTATCCACATTGCAGAGTTATCCAGAGTTATCACTTATGGACCAGCTACCCATTTGCTTTCTCACTTCCTCTGAAAATCAGGAACATGTTTCACCTTCTAGGAAAGAACTGAGTTTCTTGGATAAAATGGCTATTTTTGCAATGATTATTTTCTGTTAACAGGGCACTCTCCTTTTTGTACTTTGAAGTATGTAGTGCCCTGGTGCTGTATTTTCCCTGTTTAAGTGGCAGTGGCAATGCAAAAACACTGATAAGCTACCAACAGGTAAAATTGGAGTATGAGGATGGGACTCAAGAAAATTGATTCTTATCTGCATTCTGGAACCAAGCAGGTGTGCAAACTGTGTAAGTTTTAAATCTCTGTAGAATTAGGATGTTAGGGTAAGCAATTTCCATTCTAGTAACTTCTAAGTCATTTTTGTCATATTCATAGTTAAAAACAAAACCTACAAATGTGCAAGGCACTTTTCTAAGAACTTTAGATATATTATCTCATTTAATCTTCAATGTGATGTGAATACCACTAGGATCCTCATTATGCAGACACAGAACTAGGATTTCACTGCCAGTAAGTAGCAGATCCTGGATTTCAGTCCAGGCAGGCAAGTTTCATGGTGTATATGGTTATCCACTGTACTGTAATACAATCATTTAATCTTTTCTCTGGATATCAGTTCTCATCGGTACCATTTTTCCTTTTATTTTTTAATATATTTACTTCAAAGGAAACCTTATGTCCCAATCATAAATGGAAAACCAGTGTCATCAACACAGGCAGAAGGTTATCATACACATTTAAAAGATACAAAATAAGGTTGTTAATTTTAAAATAATAACAGAAGGAATAGTAAGTCTAATTATAGCAGAATAGACTGAGATGGATTTGCCACACATTTCAGAGCAGCTTCTTTGCATTTTGGAGAGGTAATCTCTGTGTTTTTCTAGTCCAGAGTTCTATTCACCCTTGGACATCATTTGTCTTTAGCTTGCCATCCAGTCTCTACCAGAAATCCCAACTCCTCCCCTTTTAGTTGCATTTCCTATTTCTATGTCTCTGAAAGCCATATTGCTCATTTCCTCTTCTGCTTGCTTTCCCGTTTCCTATCCTACAGGCTTTCCTGAACACTCTTCTGTTATCTGCAGGGTGTGCCTCATTTTTGGAGTTCTGAGTTCTCCCACCAGAGTCCTTACAGCATCACGGAGGGACTGAAATCATTGTGAATCCCAGGAGCTCATCTTCCCCTTTTGGTGCTCTCTCCCTCAGCCCTTGTCCCTGGAGGCGACCTCATGATCTCCCCTCCCCCTTTCTCTCCCCTCCACTTAGCTCACAACCAACAGTGTCTTGGGAGTCAAACCTTAGTTCTAGCAAGGCTTCCGAGCCTCTCCTTCTTCCTCTGGCTTACCTTTTCTTTCCCTTTATTTTCCTCTCTCATCTCTTTATCCCTCCCTCCCCCTTCCTAGTCTGTTTGTCACTCAGGATTATGCAGTGGTAGACAAATATAAATATAACAAGATACTTGATCCTGTACCCCCTAAACTTCCTCATAAACTATAGGCAGCACACACCCTACATGTTTGGAAGTGCTGTAAATGATGATGCATGTGGCCTGTTTCAACTTCAAAATTGCATGATCTAAAATAGGCCATCAGTACTCTTTCTCTAACAATCACATTAAGACTTCATTGCAACTGGAACCTGTCTGATGATTACTCTCTGGCCTGAATCTAATTAGCAGTGTTGAAACCATTGCAGCTCTTAAGCTTTTCATGGGAGCCTTTCAACAGAAATCACACCCGCTCCCGTAATGTGACTCTGGTCTCCTATGGCAACACTTATGTGGAATGAGGGCATCTGTGGGTCTTCAGAGAAAGAAGGGGACTTGTGGAAAGGGGTTTGCACCGACTTGGATAGGCTAATGGCCTCGTTACACAGAACCGGGGACATTTAGAACAGTTGATTTCACAGAAACACAAATTTAATATGCAGTATTAAAGGGAGTGGTACATACGGCTTGGAAGAGTTCTTGACGGAGGAGGAACACCATCTCAGGCAATAATAAGGCTGGAAACTGAGGTCAGAGGACTAGAACACTTCATCTTAAAGACTAAAGGATCGAGGTAAAGGTGTTTAGGGAAATTTTTCATGAGTCTTGAGTTTGGAGTATTAGAATCCAGAGAGTACATGAAAATATAAGAATCATTATTACTTATCATCCAGTACAACAGAGAATGAGGTGACTATGAGTTGCCTGGATATATATATATATATTCACACACTGAGTTTGGAGTAATAGAATCCAGAGAATACATGAAAATATAATCATTATTATTTATCATATAGTATAATAGGGAATGAGATTATGAGTTACCTGAAAAAAGTGTATACACACACACACACACACACACACACACACATTTTTGGGGGGGAAATATGATTTTTAACCCTGAAAACGGGGACCCCGACTGTTGGAAATTGGCATATCACACAGTGGAGTCATTAGTTATGTGAAGATGTGGCAAAAGTATGGTGTTTCATGTAATTGCTAAAGAGGGCCAATTTGAAATCCAATCCAAGAAGTGAAGGGTAAAACACGTTTCCCGATGGGTTCTCCCATCTTAATAGCTCTAATGACATCCACAGTACAGTGGGGAATTAGAGCTACATTTTTCAGTTGCTTGATTAGTTGGATACTTGCCCTACTAGATCTTATTATATCAGGGTATATTTTCATTGCACTCTGTGCCAGATTAGGACAGAGAGGGGGTTAATAGCACCAAAGACATTAAAAATAATCCATCTGTTTGGAAAGATGCACACCCATTACATTCTGAGATAATCTCCCCTAGTCATTCCCATATATTCCAAATGTCAGTCAAAGGCTCCCAATGGAACTGTACCAATGCTGTGTTCTCAGCCCACTGCAAGAGATGACCATCATGCTGGATGGGTCTATATTGCGTGTCCATACCACCTGTACCACAGACGTGGGCGGACAGAGAGGAGGCTTCTTGCATCCACTTTGGCTCCCAGTAATATGGAAAGAATGCAGATGTACCCCAATTTAACTTGTGGGGCAGGGGAAAGTGAGGAGTGCGATGTTAGACCTTGACACAAATGTCACACAGTAGGCAAATATTAACTCACAATTGATCATGGCCCTAAATATGCAACATAAAACTATAAAGTTCTTGAAGAAAGAATGGGCTAAAATTCTATATGACCTTGGGTTTGGTGATAAATGTTTAGACATTGCTCCAAAATGAAAATCCATGAAAATACTGATAAATTGGACCGTATCAAATTCAAAAACTATTACTTCGTGAAAGACTTTGTTAACACAATGAAAATTCACAGACAGGAGAATATATTTTCAAATCATGTAACCTTAAATGGACCTGTATCCAGAATATATAAAGAACCCTTAAAATTCAACAATAAGCAAATGAACAACAGATAAATAAAGGGCAAAAGGTTTGATCAGATGCTTCACCAAGGAAGATATATTGATGGCAAATAAGCGTATGAAATGATGCTCCAAATCATTAATCTTTAGAGAGATATGACATCCATATAGATACCTATATACCTATTGAAATTTCTAGACTCATAAAATAATGTATATCATGTGTAACACTATGTTTTGAAGTACATATACATAATGAAATGATTACTACAGTTAAGCTAGTTTACATATCCACCTCCTTTTATAGTCATCAATTTTCTGTGTATGTGGTAAGAGCACCTGAAATATACTAATTCAGTTTTGAGTATATTCAGCATTATCAACTATAGTTGTTGTGCTATACATTAAATCTCTAGATTTACTCATCCTACATAAATTCAGCTTACTCTTGACCAGCACCACTCATTTCCCAAACTAGCCTGCCCCTGAGCGCTACCATTCTACTCTCTGCTTCTAAGTATTTAACTTTTTATTTTCCACATATGAGTGAAATTGCACAGTATTTTTTTAATCCATCTGGCCTATTTCCTTTAGTGTAATGTCCTCCAGTTTCATACATGTTTTCCCAAATGGCAGGATCTCCTTCTTTTTAAGACTGAATAATATTTCAGTGTGTGTGTGTGTATCACAATTTCTCTATCCTAGAATAGCTAAATTTTTAAAGAAATTGACAATATCAGGAGTTCCCTGGTAGCTTTGTGGGTTAAAACTCTTGCGTTGTCACTGCAGTGGCTTGGGCACTGTTGTGGTTTATGTTCAGTCCCTGGCCTGGGAACTTCCACATGCTTTTTGCTTTTTAGGGCCACATTTGTGACATATGGAGGGTCCGAGGCTAGGGGTACAGTCAGAGCCACAGCTGCCAGCCTACACCACAGCCACAGCAATGCAGGATCTGAGTCACATCTGTGACCTACACCGCAGCTCACGGCAATTCCAGATCCTTAACCCACTGAGCAAGGCCAGGGATCGAACCTGCAACCTCATGGTTCCTGGTCAGATTTGCTTCTGCTGTACCATGATGGGAGCTCCCCAGAGCAATAAAGTTTATTTATTGCTCTTAGAATGTGAATTGGTAGGGCCATTTTGGAAAACATTTTGACTGTTTCTTATAAGATTAAAGAGATACCGAATGACCCAGCAATCCCACTTCTAGGTATTTTCCTAAGTGAAGTTAAAACTTATGTTCTATTTATACAAAAACTTTTGTATAAATTCTTATAGTAGTAATTCCCAAAAACCAGAAATAGCAAAGATGGCTTTAAGAAATGAATGGAAAACAAAACGTGGTGTGGTTGTGTAGATAGAATGAAACACTATTCAACAATAAAAAGGAAAACACTTCTGTTTCTTGGAATAACACGGATGAATCTTAAGTGTATTTTTCTAGGGAAAATATTTAGACTCCATAGGCAGTATATTGCACGACCTCGTTTATATGATACCCTAGAAATGGCAAAACTGTAAGGAAAGAAAACATTTATAACAGCATCATCTTATGCGGATGTGTTTGCCTACTCTACCTACTCTCTCAACCTAGAGAATTTGGATCCTGTATAGGACCAGATCTCGAAGCTCAGTACTAAGGGGACCTGATTTTTTGGTCTGACCTAGTCTCTTAAAGATACTATGAGGTACCACCTTACACCAGCCAGAATGGCCATCATCAAAATGTCTACAAACAATAAATGCTGGAGAGGGTGTGGAGAAAAGGGAACCCTCTTTACTTTTGGTAGGAATGTACACTGGTACAACCACTATGGAAAACAGTAAGAAGGTTCCTCAAAAAATGAAAAACAGAGCTACTATACAATCCAGCAACCCCACTCCTGGGCATCTATCCAGAGAAAACCATAATTTGAAAAGATACATGCACCCCAGTGTTCTTAGCATGTCTGTAATAGCCAAGACATGGAAGCAACCTAAATGTCTACCAACAGAGGAATGGAAAAGAAGATGTGGTACATATATACAGTGGAATATTACTCAGAATGAAATAATGCCACTTGCAGCAGCATGGATGGACCTAGAGACTATCATACTAGGTGAAGTTAGCCAATGAAAAACAGACATCATATGATATTATCTATATATGAATCCAAAAAAAAAGGAAAAGGTACAAATGAGCTTATTTGCAGAACAGACTTTGAAAAACTTAGGGTTACCAATGGGAATGGGTGCTTGGAGGGTGGAAGTGTTGCACTGGGGGTCTGGGGCTAGCGTATGCGCACTGAGGTATATGGAACAACTCGCCAATGGGGATCTTCTATACAGCTCAGAGAACTCTACCCAGTATTTTGGAATAATCTATTTGGGAGAAGAATCTAAGAGAAAATGGTTATGTATGACTAGGTCACTTTGTGGTACAGTAGAAATTAACACAGCCTTGTAAATTAACTATACTTCAATAAAACTTCAAAAAAAGAGAAAAGATAAAATTTTAAAAAGACACTCTAGTCTACCTCAGACATCTTGGTTGGTATATATCCTTGGGGTGCATACTCCTTAATTAGCTTCGCATAACTTATTGTTTAACCTCCTATTCTAGGAAAGACACAAAACCAAGTTTTATAGTATTTTTTTTCTTATAAAGGCCAGCATCTGGCCTTTTCAGTATTTACATAATCATTTTCCTTGTTTTGGACAACAATATATTCTTCATAGGAAATAGTACAAGCAGTAGACTTGTAAAATCTCAGGCAGGAGGGAAAATATTAAAGAAAACACTAAGTGCAAACTAATAAAGCATAAAATACTTGCACCATAAAAAAAAAGCTGGGAAAGTATCATTAGTGTGGCCAATTATTGGAAGAATAATTTTCCCCAAGATGTTCAGTTACTTGTTCTATCTTCTTTGCAAAGAACTGTCATAATGGGATAAGGAGATAAAAACTGTTATCCCTCAGATGTTTGGAGGGATAAAGCTTTGAACATGAGATTAAACAGGCTGTACAAACAAGTTCAATATCAATGCAATGAAAATTGGATATTGTGGGTGTTTGGTGTATATTTGTAAATTGAGCATTTGAATGCAAAGCACAGGCAGCCTGGGATTGCTTTACTAGGAAGAACTGAAGATGAAAAATTTCCTCTCAGAGACTGCCATTAGTTACTTTTTCCAAGTGGGAAAGACCAGGTCACTGTATGTGGCATATTGTTGTTCTGATCAGAGCAATGCCATTTGGGTATAGAGTTTTCTCAGCAGTTTTAGGGATGTTGAAACATTCTGAGGTCATCAGGGACTCACCAGACCTTCCATTTTAAAGACACTCATGACAGGATATCATACTTTTGGACCAGTGCCATCCACGTGCTCACACCCCTACTTAGGGCATGAGGAGGTAACATTTCTGGGGTGATTTGGTGGTGTAATAATCCAATAGAACTTACGACAGAATATCATTTAAATGTAATTATGTTGAGAGATCCTTTGAAGGAACAAAAATTAAATTTTTAGGACACTCACATTCTGACCATGGTTTTTCTGAATTCCTAGTTGTAAATTTAGGGAAGCAATTCTCTGACTTTGGCTTTCATATAAGTCAACTGCTCATTCATGTCTACTGAACTAAAAAGATCCATAATCACTTGACGCTTGAACAACATGGGGGTTGGGGCGCCAACCCTCCAGGTAGCTGAAAATCTGCATGTAACTTTCTGGAGGACCCTCCATGTATGCACTTCTGCAGCCATGAACTCAACTAACAACAGATTAGGCAGTACTGTAGAGTATATTTTATGAAAAATAATCTGTGTATAGGTGGATCTGCACAGTTCAAAATGGTGATGTTTGAGGGTCAACTGTATTACTAGGAAAAACAATTTTTTTTCCAAAGACATATGTCCACGGGTCAGGTGTTGTTGAAACTTTTGTATTCCAAGGGCTTATGCTTATGTCTGCCGTCTGCATTGTTCATTGGCACTATGATTGGCCAAGTCCTAGAAAAGCTTGAGACCCAAAATGCATTTTGTGGTTGTCCAGTAGTGGTGGCCTGTCTACTTTTACTTTATAAACAAAGATAATTTACTTTCTCTTTAGGCTCATCCTCCTGGTTGGATTCTTTTGGAATATGGTAATACAAGTTCGTATTTACATAAGCCTTTATATTTTTATAAGTATATTTTTTATTAAAGTATAGTAGATTTACAGTGTTGTGCCAATTTCTGCTGTACAACATAGTGACCCTGTCATACGTATGTATATACATTCCCTTTCTTATATCTTCTTCCATCATGGTCTGTCACAAGTGATTGAATATAGTTCCCTGTGCTGTAAAGCAGGACCCCATTGTTTATCCATTACAAATGTAGTAGTTCGCATCTACTAATCCCAAACTCCCCATCCATCCCCCTCCCACTCCACCCACCTTGGCAACCACAAGTCTGTTCTCTAGGTCTGTATGTTTATGTTTTGTAGATAGGTTCATTTGTGCCATATTTTAGATTCCACATACAATTAATATCATATGGTATTTGTCTTTCTCTTTATGACTTCACTTAGTATGGGACTCTAGTTGCATCCATGTTGCAGCAAATGACATTATATCATTCTTTTTATGGCTGCGTACTATTCTATTGTGTATCCCTACCACATCTTCTTAATCCATTCATCTATCAATGGACATTTAGATTGTTTCCCTGTCTTGGCTGTTTTGAATAGTGCTGCAGTGAACATAGTGGTGCATGTATCTTTTTGAATTGCAGTTCTGTCTGGTTGTATGCCCAGGAGTGGATTGCTGGATCATATGGTAGTTCTATATTTAGTTTTCTGAGGACCCTTTATACTTACATAAGCCCTTATGCTTGATGCAATACTTTCACATCTATTTTCTCTTTGGATTCTCTAGTTACCATTGAGAATAATATAATTGATAATAATATCATTGATAATATTTTTATAGTAGATGAGGAAACCAAGATTAGCAGAAGTAATCTGCCCAAGATCACTTGGTCAGCAACAGTTGGACTGGGAGTCAAGCCCTACTGATAACTGACTCCAGAGTCTAAGCTTTTTCCAGTGTGCCAAACAGGAAGTTGATTTTGTGTAAAGGTGGAGGTGATGTCAGGTCTAAGCCATCTTGTCCCCAAAATCATTTAATAACCAGTGGTCTAAATATGTGAAGCCCCATTTGGTAATGTTAGAGCAAGATGAGCAGGTTGAAGGAAAAGTCATAAATTCTACTTTGGACATGGGGTCTGTGTAAGAGGAGCTGTTCAGTTGACATTGGATGTGTAGGTGTAAAGAACCAGGTAGAAATCTGGGCTGGTGATATAGGTTTTGGAAACCCTAGTTAGAGATGGTAATTAAAGTCTTTAGAATGAAAGAGACCTCTTTGAACAAGGAGATTGCTATAACTTGAATTATGATATGAATTGTTCAGACGAAAATCAGTTCTACTTAGATTTAGCTCATCACTTTTTAACTGTTATATCAGAGAAAATACAAGAGAAGGAATGCTGTATTTTGGAAATACTACCTAGTGAACAACAACAAAAATTTTTGTGGTTTGTTACATATTACGTAGTGATAAAACATGACATTTAAAGTTAAGCACTTTAACTAGTCCCTTAGGCTATATTCAGGACAGAGAACAGCTGCATGTGTAATTAAATAAAGCTAATTTAAATAAATTAAGTTAACCAGAAAAATCACTGAGAGTTTGCATTCATAAAAGTTTTTTTGTGTGTAAGAAGCTGTCGACACTGTTTCTTCAAACTACATATTTTGGAAAATGGTAGGCTCTGGGACAAGGCATACATTTTAAAGTAGTAAAAATAGAAGTTTTTTTCTTCTGATTTCCTACCAAAAGTATGATTTTACTGATATTTTACACAGATGAATTGCAAGAGAATATTTGCAATGTAATTGTCATTGAAGAGACCAAGAAAGACAGTGAAATAGAATAAAAATACGCTTTTGGGGGGTTTCTTTTTACTGCCTATATTTTAAGCAGAACACACATCTGGGAGATGATATTACCTTTCTTTTTGATAGAAGCTATTGTCTGAACACCTTTTCACATCAGTATTTATGTGAGAATCTATATTCAAGAAACTGGTCCGTTGTTTTATTTGTTTCTGGGCTCGAAAAGGAACTGTTGCTTTAGCAAAGCTAAAAATTTTTAGAATAAAAATGAGCGTATAACTAGCTTTAGTGTTCCTGACTGCAAGATCGTTATCATGTAATCATCAAGGGCTATGAAATTGTTCTCATCAAAAAGCTCTGTGGATGGTTTTTAGAGAACCAAGGTGAATTAAGGTTTGACCTTTTAAAATTTTTTCCTTCCTCAACACTCTCACATAGACACTTGTTTTCAGGTTTCAGGAATGCAGTGCATTGATCCCGTTTTTAGAGATCAGTCATAGGGGTAAACATAAGGCTCTGTGATTTATGACCGAACCTGCTGATAGTTCCTTAGAGAGGTTCAACATTCACGGATTGAGAACTGTTCGAGGAACCAGGGATTCAAACATGACAGGGGAACTGCTCCACTCAGTCTCCATTTCGGGAATGAAAATAACTGCACGTTGAAATTTATTAGAGTCCTGTATAAAGAAATCTAATGTCTAGCCAACCCACAATAAACAGATTTTTTTTTTCTGGCCTTCTGAAAAACTCATCACCTTGTTTTTGTCTCATTTCTTTTTAAGATGGCTTTAGTGCAAGTGTTTTTTAGAAAATGCATTTAAATCTGAAGAGTTAGAGAAACTTTTAGGCCATTTAACTTAATCCTATTCTGGAACCAATGGTCAAGGGAAAACTTAAGCGGTACGAGAGATGTAAGAAAAATTTTCAAAACAGCAGAATGAGGTATCATCAGCTTTCAGTGTGATTTCTTAGCAGCCATGTGAAAAGAAAATATTGTGTGCTATATCTTTATTAGTCATATTAAGTGTCATGGATATAAGATAAAGCAAATATAATCATTACCCACAATACATCAAAATCTTTCCCCCAGTAGAAGTCATCCAAATTGAGTTTTATAAAAATGTTCTTTATTTTAGAAAGGATAGATAACATTTACTGAAGATGTATGCCCATTTGTCAGAAAACTATGTTTCATTTGATTTCATGTGTGTGTGTATGTATGTGTGTGTGTATATATATGTGTGTGTACATATATACACACACACATATATAAACATATGCCTATATGTGTGTACGTGTATTGTATAAACTTGTTTTCCAAAGCTCAGAATTTTTTGGTTAGTTTCTGCTTTCTTCTTTAATCAGAACAGAAAACAGCAGTTATTTTGCTATTCTCTTCAAATTCTTCTCATTTTATTTTTTATTTATTTATGTTTTTGTTTTTTTTTTTGTCTTTTTGTCTTATCTAGGGCCGCACCTGCGACATATGGAGGTTCCCAGGCTAGGGGTCTAACAGGAGCTGTAGCTGCCGGTCTACGCCACAGCCACAGCAACACAGGATCCGAGTTGCGTCTGCAACCCACACCACAGCTCACGGCAACGTCAGATCCTTAACCCACTGAGCAAGGACAGGGATCAAACCCACAACCTCATGATTCCTAGTCGGATTCGTTAACCACTGAGCCACGACGGGAACTCCAAATTTTTCTCATTTTAAATGTAAATCTGACGTCTTTTTTCCCTAAAAAAAACTCAACATTCTTATAATTCTCATCTGAATTATAATTTGCTCTTTACACTGGAAGGAAAGGATTATCTTTTATCTGCATCCCTTTGTATTCAGAGATACTTGTGTTTTCCCATTGTTTTTTGCTAGTGCTTTGTTTAAAATGTATTTTTCAGCATCACTCACAATAGCCAAGACATGCAAACAACTTCAATGTCCATTGACAGATGAATGGGTTAAGAAGATTACGTATATACAATGGAATACTACTCAGCCATAAAAAAAAACAAAATAATGCCATTTTCAGCAACATGGATACAGCTAGAGATTCTCATGTGAAGTAATTCAGAAAGAGAAAAGACAAATACCATATGATAATCACTTATATATGGAATCTAAAATATAGCAAAAATGAACCTATCTACCTAACAGAAACAGACTTACAGACATAGAGAACAGACCTGCGTTTGCCAAGGGGGAGGGAGAGAGAGTGGGACAGACTGGGAGTTTGGGGTTAGCAGTTGCAAACTATTACATCTAGAATGAATTCGCAATGAGAAATGAGGTCCTACTGTATATCACAGAGAACTGTGCCCATTCTCTTGGGATAGACAGTGGTAGAGGATGAAATGAAAAAAAGAATGTGTGTGTATATGTATACATATATATATATGACTGGGTCACTATGTTGTATAGCAGAAATTGACATAGCACTGTAAATCAACTATACTCTAAAAATAAAATTAAAAGCTGTACTTAGAATCAAACTGTTTGCTATTGACAGAAATAATTTTCACAATCCCAATTTGAAAATATTTGAGCACATACTCGATTGGACACTTTTAGCTTAGTGTTCATTCTTTAGTTTGCATGTAATAGGTCTCCCTGGGAATTGCTTGTGTACCTCTTAAGAATATAATATTATATCTTTTGGGACATTTAATAACAATTTCATTGACCATCTATAAATTACCCATATGTGATGATAAACCAATAAACTTCAAAATGAAGTGATCATTTCACAGTGTATACATACAGCAAGTCATGATGTTGTATAGCTGAAACTAATTTAATGCTCTATAATTATTCATCAATAAAATGGTTTAATATTAAATAAATGGATTCATATGGTATGTAATGTTTTAGAATTGATTTATCACTCAGCATAGTTCTCTGGAAAGGTACCCAAATTTTGTGTGTATCATAGTTTGTTCCTTTTTATTGCTGAGTAATATTGCATGCTGTGCATGTACCACAATCAGTTTAACCAGTTTAAGTTTCTGTTGAAGAACATATGGGCTGTGTCCAGTCTGGGGCTATTTTAAACAAAGCTGCTATGAATATTTATGTACATAATTTTGTGTGAACACACATTTGCGTTTTTCTGGGATGAGTATCCAGGAGGGCATTTGCAGTTGGAAAATAAGTCCACAATACATTTACATTAAGTTTGGTTTAAGGGGTGAGGTTAGGTCGAGGTTTATCTTTTAGTCTCTGGATGTTCAATTGCTTCGGCATCATTTGTTGAAAAGATGGAACTTCTACTGAACTACACATTTGATGAAAACCAGTTGGGCAGTTTTTACGTGGATCAATTCTGGGTTCTCTATTCCTTCATTGATTTATGTATCTGTCTTCCACCAATTTTATTGGAAAAGTTTTGGTAGTTTGTGCTTTTTGAGGAATTGATTCATTTCACCTAAATGTGCTGTAATATTCCCTCATAATGCTTTTGATGTCTGTAGGGTCTCTTTCATCCCTTATAGTTATCATTTGAATCCTTTCCCTTTTTTGTATTGGTTAATCTTGCTAGAAGGTCATTACTTTTATTGATCTCGTCAAAGAACTACCTTTTGTTTCATGATTTTCTCTGTTGCTTTGATGTTTTCATCATCTCTACTCTTATTTTTGTTATTTTCTTGCTTCTTGTATTGGGTTCATTTTGCTCTTTTTCTGGGTTCTTAATGAGAGCTCAGGTTATTGATTTGAAATGTTTCCTCTTTTATAATTTAAGCATTTAGTGCCATAATATCCCTCTCATTATCATTTTCTCTGTCTCCCACAAACTTTAATGTTGTGTTTTCATTTTACGTTTATTCAGTTAAATAAGCATTCAGTTTATTATTTCCCTTGAGACTTCCTCTTTGACCCATGATTACTTGGAAATATGATTTATAGTTATGTGTTTGGAGACTTTTGTATTATCTTTCTGTATTATTATTAATTTGTTTGATTATGTTGTAATTATATTATTTCCATTCTGTTAAATTCATTAAGGCATGTTTATAGACTGGAATATGGTCTATCTTGTCGTATGTTCCTTTGGCAGTTGGAAATATTATATTCTGGTATTGTTGGTTGAAATAGTCTAATAATGTCTATTAGATTCTGTCAGTTGATGTTGTTGAGGTCTTTTATATCCCTACTGATTTTCTGTCTGGTTAGTCTATCACTTGGTGAGAGGTGAGTGTTAAATCTCTGACTACAGTTGTGGACCTGTCTGTTTCTTCTTTCAGATCTATTAGGTTTCACTTCATATACTTTTGGCTCTGTTGTTTCATATACATCCATTTGGAAATGCTGTGTCTTCTTGGTAGACTTGTACTTTTATCATTAGGTAAAATTCACCTCTGTCTCCAGTTATCTTCTGTGCTCTGAAATTAACTTTATGTGATATTATATAGCCACTCCTTTTTTTTTTGATTCATGTTTGCATGATGTATCTTTTCCTATACTTTTAATATCAGTCTACCTATATCATTATATTTGATGTGTTTCTTGTGAACAGCATATAAGTGAATCATGTTTTTAAAACCATTCTGTCAATCTTTGCCTCCTATTGTTGTGTTTAGACCTCTTATGGCTCATCTAACTATTAATATATTGAGGCTTACATTTTCAACATTATTTCTTATTTTTTTTGTTCCCTTTTTATTTTATTTTTTCCTTTTTAGGATTACTTAAACATGTTTTAGAATTTCATTTTGATTTATCTACAATGTTTTTGAGTGTAACTCTGTATAATTTTTTAATGGTTACTCTAGGCATTACATTATATGTGTGTGTACAGACGCACACACAAACACACACATAATCATCACCATTTACTGGTATTAACATTTTACCAGTTTGAGTTTAGTGCAGACTATTATCTCCTGTTCATAAATGTTTTAAAACTTTTCTTTACATAGATTTAGGATTTCACAAAACAATGTTAAAATTATCAGTTCAAAACTCAAACACACTTTAGAAAACTCAAGAAGAGAAAATGTTCTCTGGCCTGAGAACTTGCATATGCCATGGGCATGCCCTCACCACCCCCCCAAAAAAGGAAAATGTATTATATTTCACTATATTTCATCCCTCCTCTTGTTATTTCTTACTTCCTGATAGTTTATGGTCCTCTGTTTATCATTTCCTTTTTCTTTAAAATTTTCATTTAGCTATTACTTTAAGATTGTTCATTTACTTTTCCTTCATGTAAGCATAGTGCCTATAGTTAAAAATACTCTATTGTGCACTTAAAGTGTAGTTAATAAGATAGATCTCATTTTAAGCATTCTTACCCCAGTAAAAAAGGAAAATTACATGCAAGTGTTTGTGTGTGGTGGGGAAGGGTTTGACTTCAGTTGTGTAGATGCCTTTGCAGCATGCCTCACGCACTATTAAATCTCCTAACTCTATACTCCATGCCTTTCATTAGTCTTTTTTCTTTACCCCTGGATTCAGGAATTATTTTTTTCTGTTTTTTCTTCTGCTTTACAATTTAATTTTCTGCAGCATCCACTCTGATAAATACTGCCACCAGTCTGTAATCATTTTTAAGCCCACACAGTCTCTCTTGTTCGGGATTTTTTTTTTCTTTTGTTCTGGATACTGTATCCTCTTGAATCATGTAAATAACACAAAGAAGGCATTTTCCTCTTTTTTAGTAAATCTGTATCAGCAGAGGCTATCTGTTCTGATCCTTTATTGTACCCTCTTATTTGGGGACTGGAATATTTTCTCCCAGGTTTGCTATATCACATTTACACTTGCTTATCCTTACAGCCAGAGACCCACTGTCTTCTGCCTGAATTAGACATTGAAAGGTCTGTCAATGTCTGATGTGGAATGCTGTCCAATTCTTTTATATTTAGACAATAGGGAAGGGGAAAATATAAATCTACTCTAAATGATCATGACCAGTTCGCAAACAGGAGCCTGAGGGAAGCAGAGCAGAAGCTGAAACTCTGGGCAGTCCCCACAGAGATCTGAGTCTCTGTGTCATTTATTCTCTGCATTGAGCGAACTGCCATGCTGGCTTGCAGGATAACCAATTTTTGTTTTGTTAGCCCAATGCCAGGTATGAGCTGTAGCCGTACCTGGCTAACATAGTACTCCTCTCCCCCACAACACTGTCATTCAGTTTATTTTAACTCATCCCTCCAAGAACAAAAATGTGAGAATCCCCCACAGTTGTAGGTGGTTTCTCGGGGTGTTAATCGACATAGTGTTTGCAGTAAGTCCTGTCAGGCCCCAGTACACCCACCTTTGTTTTTCCCTCTGTCATCCATCTGCCTAATGTGTTTTGGGGTTTTGCCATTAGCTTCCCACTTACTCTCTTGGGATACTTTCTTATAAGGAGGATTTCTTCTCATAAGAATGACTTTTAAGTTAGCCTTCCCTCTCTCCTTCTGTTCAATTCAGTTAGTTGTCTCAATGGGAATCTAGGAAGTGGCCATTAAAATCACCATTTTCTGCTCAGGACTTTACCCCCCAGATCCTTACTGTTAAATGCAACACTAGTGAGAAACATCACCTTCAGACCCTCACTGCTATTGTCTTTTCATTTTTTTAAACTTCTGAACCAGAATTTTTCTAGAAACTTCAAAGTCCTTTATGGGACTCTCAGAAACTAAGATGCTTGGTGCCATTAAATTAATTATTGTAACAATTATGGATGGCCTAAAGCATATTCATTTTATGCATGTAGCAAACATTTATTCAACACCAACTCTTCAAGTTCCATGCTAGGCATTGGGGGAAAATGTTTTTTAAAAAGAAAATATGACCTGTTCCCTCAAAACATCGTGTAGGGTAAACAACAATTGAAGACACAGTTATAATTTAAGGTGTTATCAACAACACAGCATGTGGCGGGAGCACCTAAATGGTGTTGTAGTAATGCAGCTCAGAAAAGATTCCTCAGAGGGCTTGGTAATTGAATTTTGAAAGAAAAATAAATACGTAGAGGTTGCTCCAAAAGGGCTGCTTGGTAGAGATGGGAAGAAAAAATTTCAACTGCAGCCAAGTCAGCTTTTGTGGCATTACCATTCAATGCCTATATTTATATTCTCCCATGAGCATCACCAGCAGACACTCGTATCTACGTGGACCATCAGCATCCCCATACAGCATCCATATCTACATCACCCATGAGCATCCCCATACTGCATCCTTCTCTATCTACATCACCCGTGATGAACATTACCATCCAGACGCCCTTATCTGAATTCTCCCATCATTCAGCACAAATGGCTCTACCTTGATAAACCTTAAAAAAAAAATCTCAAAAAATGGATATCAAGATCTCTTAGCCCCCAGAGTGACAAGTAGAAACATAATAAGATTTGAAGAAAAGCATTTTCGTGCAGCTGTCTTCTTTTTGTTTGTTTTTTGCTTCATTTCTAGTGTCACTATAGCTGTGAACACTGTGGGAAAGAGCTTCAAAATCAGATGAGCATCTTACACTTGACACAACCCTATAGAGAGTGCTAAAACCCAGGGAAAGAGGCTCAGGCTGTGACTTTTAGCAAGATAAACCCATAGGTGTTCTTTGATTTTATAAATGCTCAAAGCACAGATGTTGAAAGTTGGGTAGGGCGTGACCTAGACAGGAATGAATTTGGTGAAAGTATCCATAAGTGTATGCTAAAAAAAGTCAAGGAATTTTCACGAATAAAATGGGACCGAAGTTGGACCATGGATGGTAAGTCATAAAAGGCAGAGGAAAGGAGATGGGCAAAGTCTTGGAGTCAGGTAAAACCTTGACGTCTTCAGGAAAGAGGGAAGAAAGGGACGTGAATAGAGGAAGGATTCAAAACACTCAGTGCTATGGCTAGAAACGTGTTATAGAGGATTTTTTTTTTTTTTTGATGGCTGCACCTGTGGCATATGAAGTTCCTAGGTTAGAGGTCAAATCAGAGCTGCAGCTGCTGGCCTAGACCACAGCCATGGAAACACTGGATCTGTGACCACACCGCAGCTTGCAGCAACACCAGATCCTTTAACACACTGAGCGAGGTCAGGGATCACACCCACATCCCAAGGACACTGTGTCGATTTCTTTAACCTGCTGAGTCACAATCTTAATTGTCACATGGAGAAGCCTGAATTTATCTTTTGTGAAAGTGTTTGGGAAGGATAATAACATAATTTCAAAAATAAAGTTTAGCTCATAGTAGTTTCGATTTGCATTTCTCTAATAATTAGTAATTTTGAGCATTTTTTCATGAGCTTGTTGGCCATCTGTATAACCTCTTTGGAGAAATGTCTGTTTAGGTCTTTTGCCCATTTTTTAATTTGGCTGTTTTTTTCTTTTTTTCTTTTTTTGCTTTTGAGTTGTATAAATTGTATATTTTAGAGATTAAGCTCTTGTCAGTTGCATTATTTGAAACTATTTTCTCCCATTCTATAGGTTGCTTTTTTTTTTTTTTTTTTTTTTTTTTTTTTTTTTTTTTTTTTTTTTTTTTTTTTTTTTTTTTTTTTTTTTTTTTTTTTTTTTTTTTTTTTTTTTTTTTTTTTTTTTTTTTTTTTTTTTTTTTTTTTTTTTTATAGTTTCCTTTGCTGTGCAAAAGCTTTTAAGTTTGCTTGGGTTCCATTGGTTTATTTTTGCTTTTATATCTGTTGTCTTGGGAGACTGACCTAAGAAAATATTTGTAAGGTTGATGTTAGAGAATGTTTGGTCTACGTTCTCTTCTAGGAGTTTGATGGTGTCTTGTCTTTCATTTAAGTCTACAAGTCATTTTGAGTTTATTTTTGTATATGGTGTGATGGTGTGTTCCAGTTTCATTGATTTACATGTGGCTGTCCAGTTTTCCAAGCACCACTTGCTGAAAATACTTTTTCCCATTTTGTATTCTTGTTTCCTTTGTACCACTTCACACCAGTCAGAATGGCTATCATTAATAAGTCCACAAATAACAAATGCTGGAGAGGGTATGGAGAAAAGGGAACCCTCCTACACTTGGTGGGAATGTACATTGGTACAACCACTATGGAAAACAGTATGGAGGTACCTCAGAAAACTAAATTTAGAACTACCATATGACCCAGAAATCCCAGTCTTGGGCATATATCTGGACAAGACTTTCCTTGAAAAAAAATGCATGTGCCCATAAGTTCATTGCAGCACTATTCACAATAGCCAAGACATGGAAACAACCTAAATGTCCATCGACAGATGAATGGATTAAGAAGATGTGGTGTATAGACACAAAAAAGCCATAAAAAAGAACAAAATGATGCCATTTTCAGCAACATGGATGGAACTAGAGACTCTCATACTAAGTGAAACAAGTCAGAGAGAGAGATACACCATATGATATGAATCACTTATATCTGGAATCTAATATACAGCACAAATAAATTTTTCCACAGAAAAAGAAACTCAAGGACTTGGAGAGTAGACTTGTGGTTGCCAAGGGGGAGGGAGTGGGATGGACTTAGAATCTGGGGTTAATAAATGCAAATTATTGCATTTGGAATAGATAAGCAATGAGATCCTGCTCTGTAGCACTGGAAACTATAGTCACTTGTGATGGAGGATAATATGAGAAAAAGAATGTATATATGTATGTGTGATTGGGTTATTTTGCTGTACAGTAGAAAATTGACAACACTATAAACCAAGTATAAAGGAAAAAATAAAAATCTTTTTTAAAAAAACAAAAATAAAGTTTAGGAAAGATTAACCTAATATGTAGAAGGAGTGACTAATTTAATATAAATTAAATGAGGAGTTCCCTTCGTGGCTCAGTGGTTAACGAATCTGACTACGAACCATGAGGTTGCAGGTTCGATCCCTGGCCTTGCTCAATGGGTTAAGGATCCGGCGTTGCCGTGAGCTGTGGTGAAGGCTGCAGACACAGCTTGGATCCCGCGTTGCTGTGGCTGTGGCAAAGGCCGGCAGCTACAGATCCTGTTAGACCCCTAGCCTGGGAACCTCCATATGCCAAGGGTGCGGCTCTACATAAAAGGCAAAAAGACAAAAAAAAAAAAATATATATATATATAAATTAAATGAGCATTCAGTGGATTGATCACTCCCCCATCCCAACACATTCTCCTTCTTTGTTGAACAACAGTGTCCTCTTCAGCTCATTTCTAACTACTTTCTTTCATCTGTGTCCTTCCCCTCAGATTTCTTACTGCATTCTCCTTTTCTTTTCAGCAACTCATTATTCATAATCTGTTCATTTAAGAAAGATATGGTTTACTGTAAGCCAGTTACTAACCTGGTGTCAAATTAGTGTCATAAACAAATAGTCACGGTTCCTGGATGCTTGGAGTTAAATATAAGATCCTCCATTATTCAGTCTTTGGTCCCGTTCTAGTCTAATTCCAACGTCTTGCCCACGGGCACATATAATTCTATGACTTTAATGACCCCTGGTACATATCCGTTTTATGATCTTTTCACCTGAACTTCATATTTAAATTTCCAGTTGCCACCTATTTTTCTCCTCCTTGATACCTTGCAGATGTCACAAACTGGACATGTTCAAACTAAACTCATTTTATCAGTACTCTGTATGCCAAACCCTTTTCCTCCACAGATCTCTAATTCTCTTAACAACACTGCAACCCATCCAAGGAACACAAGGTAGAAAACTTGAAGTTATTTCCTCTTTCTACTCATCATACGTAAGTTATCTTTCATTCCATAGATAACAGTTGCAAAATGGCTATAGAATTTGTCCTGTCATTCTTCATTGTCCTTGATGTTACACAAAGATTTTGCCCCTTCTCCATTAAGTTACTTATAGATACTTTTCTTAGTTTCCTTTCCTCTGATCTCTCATGAGCTCCAATTCATACCCATATTCCTTCACAAAATACAAATATTAAGGAGATTCTGCATGTCGCTCCCTTGTGTAGAGCCTTCCTGTGCCACCCCATTGGTTATGAAGAGTCATACGCTTAAGGATCACATTCACAGAGCCTGCTCAGTCTGACTACAACTGAATTTCTTCACCTCATCGCCACTTATTCCCTCCCATTCTTCTGTGTGCTGTTATGCTTTTACCTTTCTTCTGCTAGGAGAATCTATTCACCTTTTAAACCCAGAAAAATATTCCTCAACCCCATCCCTAGACAGTATGAAATCTACTCTCTAGCTGCCTAGTCCTTCTGGAGAGTGGAAATTCCACCATGCGGAAAAAGTCACTCATAACCTCGTTTAACAATTGACCCCTTGTATGTAAGATTGTTTGTGAATATCTAGATTTATTCAACTTATATTTTCAGATCTCTTTCCAAGTAAGATATGCGAAGATCTGAGGATCCGCTATTGAGCAGAAACATAGTCTCTACCCTCTTGGAGTTTTTGGAGAGACGTCCTCCAAATCCTCACACTCAAAAAGATGGAAATCTATTATTTACATCTATTAGTTTAATAAATGCTGTGATGGAAATGGATACAGCACCACAGTAGTGCTTAAGAGGCTGGGGTGCTTAAGAGGAGATTTGATTGGTCTAGGGTGATAGCAAAGGCTTCCCCATGGAAACAGTGATTAATGAGAGCTGTGAACATTGTGTAACTAAGTTGGACTAAAGTGAGGAAAGAGAGGCAGAAACTCCAGTAACAGGAAAAACTTATCCTAAGACTCCGTAAGATACTTATGCTTGTGTTGGGAGATGGATGATTTTAAGAGATTTCTCACAGAGTTGTGATTGATATCAACTTTTACTGCATGTCGTGAATAACATCCAGAAAACACAGATCTGACACAGCCAAGGTATTTTTGGTGAAGGGATAACCCTGATGTAAAGGAACCCTATGTGATTTGTGTTTGGAAGGCGCAGAAGTAAATTGTGGAAGAAACATGGGTTTTGATATCAAGCATATCTGGATTTGGATTTGGCTTAGATACTGACTAGCTCAATAACCTTGAAGAAGTTGTTGACCTTCTCTGAGTTCACAGGGTGGATTTATCTGGAGACCCGAATGAATGAGATAGCATGTGGACAGTATCAAGCACTCCATAACTGTAGCTTTCCTTAGAGAATAGTGTATTTAAATGATCCTTCTGTCCTCAGGGATGGTGCTCCTTTGTGTTTTGTTGTTTGCATATTGCTAATGATCTTGAATTAATTGGTTTGGCATATAATTATGCGTGATAATTATTTAGGTGTGTGAGCAGATTTATTCATGCTGTTTCACCTTCTCATGTTTAAGTGGTTATTTCTTGCCATTTACCTCCTTCAGGAGCCTTTATGTATTTCCCCACTGTTGATAAAAACATGGTAATATGTGATCCCTTTACTGCCATCCTTTTTTTTTCTAGTTTAAATTCTGTTTCCTCACCCGTATTGAAAAAACTGAACCTTATACTTCATCGTAGCCTCACTGTCTAACAGGATGCCGCCTCAAAATAGGAGTGCAATAAATATTGGATAATGATAATGATAGGCAAAGTCAAGTCAAAAAGTTTTCTGATCTAGAACCACTGTACCTGGCCCCCATAGATTTAATGTGGTATTTTTAAAACTAGATGGGAAATGGGAGTTTCCTAGTGGCACAGTAGGTTAAGGATCTGGCATTTTCACTGCTATGGCCTGGGTTGTTGCTGTAACATGGTTTGGTCCCTGACTGAGAACATCTACATGCCATGGGCATGGCCAAAAAACATCATTGGGAAAGACTCTTACATGTTGTAGCTGTTTATATCAGCATAGCAATAGACTTTTACTGAAAAATCAGAGGGAGTTTACATTGTGACTCAGTGGGTTAAGAACCTGACCTAGTCTCCATGAGGATGCAACTTTGATCCCTGGCCTTACTCAGTGAGTTAAGGATCTGGTGATGCCACAAGCTGCAGCATAGGTTGCAGATGCGGCTTGGATCTTGTGTGTTGCATTAGGCTGGCAGTTGCAGCTCCGATTGGATCCCTAGCTCAAGAACTTCCATATACCACAGATGTGGCTGTAAAAGAAAGAAAAAAAGAAAAAATGGAGAACTATAAATAGTGAAAAGCAGAAACTAGAAGAAAGTGTATATGTGTAAAATTTTGAGATAGGCCTGGAGGAGTGATGAAGTAAAATTCTGCACGTTAACTCAGTCTTTGTTACGATAACTTATGATGCTATCTGATTTTATTTCTGCCTTCACTATGAAGGTTGCCATTCACAGTAGAAATAATGACAACTTTTAGTAAAATTGATTCTTTAAAGCTTGTTGAAATTATTCATTAGATATTAAAAATTACTTTATAAATATAATGATAATGCTATGAACTCTTACCCTTACAACTATAATAAACTCTGACCCCAGAAAATAAGTTGATTTGAGGCCCTTGAAATTTATTAGAATACCGTTAATCAATGCAGTGCTATAACAGAAAAAGTTTCCTAATACCATCAGATCAAAGACTCAGGGAATGAAAAACTGGCATCTAATTAAAAATAGAAATTTCCATTTGGGACTCCTGAAAAAGAAAATGGTATGACAAGAATATGACATTATGTGGGTTATTGGACAAATGTGGTGAATTTATGTAGGTGGCCATCCACCACCATCCAGCCAGAAAGGCCTTCTGTGCTCGTGAATTCTTGACTGGCCAGGCTAACCCCTTCGTGACGACAGTGATTTCAAGCTTGGGATCATTTTTTTTTCCCCATTGTGAGAGTGGAAGAATAGGAGGCATTAGGGATGAATTTTTTAACTACTTCTCTTTGTTAACTTTAGAGGGTAAAGTCTAATCATCATACTTGTACATGGCCAAATTCCCAAGTTCTTTTCACCAATCAACTGATGGCACTGAGCGAATAATTACCAGAGTCATGACCAGACTGAGTTCACTCTTGCTTTTTTTTTTTATTAATGGATTTTATTTCAATTGTAGGTGTACATAAATCATCACAAGTCAGTTTTACAGATTTTGTATCCCAAACCCACAGTGCATCCCCCCACCCCACAGATTGTCTTATTTGAAAAACCAAGGTTTTCCAAAATCTGTGAGTCATTGTCTGTTCTGCAAAGAAGTTCATTGTGTCTTTTTAGTTTCCACATGTAAGTGGTAGCATTGGGTGTTGCTGTCTAATTGTCTGACTGGTTTCACTTCGCATGATAATTTCTAGGTCCATCCATGTTGCTATAAATGTTGGTAATCCGTTCCTTTTAATGGCTGAGTAATATTCCATTGTGTGTATGTACCATATCTTCCCTATTCACTCATCTGTCGATGGGCATTTAGGTTGTTTCCATGACCTGGCTATTGCATAGAGTGCTGCAATGAACACTGGAGTGCATGTGTCTTTTCGAGTCCTGGTTTCCTCTGGATAGATGCCCAGGAGAGAGATTGCTGGATCAAATGGTAATGCTATTTTGAGTTTTCTGAGGAATATCCATACTCTTGCTTTAAAAGTGAATGTTATGACACATGTAGAAGGTGTACTCATGGTCTGCCATTCTGTGGATGCTCCTTAATACGACTTGACCCACAATATACATAGAAAGAGAAACTAATAGAGAATTGCTCATGTTTTTTCAACCGAGGTGATTAGATAGAACAGTGTTTATGCATCACTGGATAGCATCATTCTGTATAGAAATGTCTCAGTATAGTTCAGCTAATGAGTGATATATATCTGTTGGACATGTTTTTCACATTCTCAAACGCATAACATTGCTTGACTCAACTCTATGTTAGAAGAGGTATTGTCTGATGGGTTGCATCTCCAGGATTTTAGGTAGAGTCAGATGACTCTAGTGCCTTTTAGTTTCAGTTGCTTGATGTTCCAGAGCCTTTGAGACACAAAGAAAACAGAACCTACAGTAGCCATTTTCTGTTTACCAACTCTGCTTTGCATTTCATCTGACTCTTTTGAATACATAAAGCTCTGGATTTTTGGGGCCGTGGATTTATAATTTTTTTAAAAAATTCCTCTCTCCCATTATTTCCAAGGCCAATTCTGTCTCTAAGGACTTTGGTATTTGATGTCTTGCCTATTTTATATTAAAATGCACTTGATCTCCCATGATTGTATACCATGCATATACCCTGCCCTCTTTTGAATCTTAAATCTCTCCCTCTTTATGGATACTTTCCAGAGGGTCCTCACACGTGAACAATTTTCTGGTAAATCTTCAGAGTATCTAGAAGTTTCTTCTTCTGTTCACCTTCTTGTGACTCTCCTTACATTCAGCCCTCAAATCCATAATTTCTATCCATGTCTTACATCTTCTCAACATTCAACATTCTTACCAGATGTTTGTAATTCTGCTTCTAGATTCTATAAACTCACTAGTGTCACATCTCTCATCAAACTAAGTGACCTCTTCTTAGCAAATTCTGTGTGGATTTTGATATTTTGATCATCTCATTCTCCACTGGTCTACACAGTTGGTTTCCATAGCTATGAACATTACTGAGTCTCTTTCTGTTTGTGTCTGTTGTTTTTAATTCTACCCACAGTTCAGTTCTTGGCTATCTGCTGCCTTGGATCTTGTCACTAGGTGTAAAAAATGGATGAATTGCTGCATCCTCATCACTTCAACCATTATCTCCTTAAAGATGGCTCTCAAAAATAAGTTCTTAAGTACAGCCTCTCCTCTGAACTTTAGACCCTTATCTACAGCAATCTGCAACATATTATACCTTTTCTTTTTAATTCCAAGCCCAATATGTAAGTATTAATTTTATAGGCTGGCACACAGTAGATATTTAATAAATTTTTGTTAAATAAAGAAAGGAATAAAAAATCTGTAAGATATGTCCTAATGTTTCCAGATGCCCTTGTTTATTATTTTAAAATATATTACTATTATTACTTCTAAATAACTTTTAATTTTAACAAGTATATATAATAATTACATATTGTTATAAAATTACTCTTGTTTATTTATTATCTTTTTATTAACCACCCCTTTTCAGTTCCCATCATCTTTTTAGTTCTTGTCTTCACTATTTTATGCCTGACCCAAAGACTCTCCTATAAAGGTACTCTGCTATTTCTCTTAGCTACAAAACAGCCTACATACTGTTACCACTTGACTTTCTTCTAAACCGCAAATTTAATTATATCGCTTCCATACAGATACATCCCTGTGTCTCATCCCCAATATGAACTCACCATTAAAGCTAGATCAAATGATCAATGGTTTATGCGTTTATAAATTTGGCAAGCACGCTCAATTGTCTAAAGCGATGTAATAACATTAAATGGTCTCCCTAAAAGAAACAAACTATCAAGCCATGAAAAAGACATGGAGGAATTTGAAATACATATGACTAAGTAAAAGAAGCCAATCTGAAAGACTACATAACTGTTTGATTTCAATTACATGACTTTCTGGAAAAGGCAACACTATGGAGACAGGGTGTTGGCGGGAGGGGTGAATAATCAGAGAACAGAGGATTTTTAGGGCCGTGAAACTATTCTGTCTGATAATGGTGGATGCATGTCATTATACATTTATCAAAGCCTATAGAATGTATAACAACAAGAGTGAGTCATAATGTAAATTATGGAGTTTGGATGATGATAATGCGTCAGTGTAAGTTTACCTGTTGTTACCAATGCCCTAATCTGGTGTAGAATGTTGACAGCAGGGGAAGCTGCGGGTAGGTAGGGGCAGGTACTGTCTGCTCAGTTTTGGTGTGAATCTACAACTTCCTTAATAAATAAAAGTCTATTTTAAAGTTTCCTCAAAGCCTCTCTGTAGATGACATGATGAAATTTTCTTTTTCTTTTTTTTTTTTTGTCTTTTTGTTGTTTTAGGGCCGGATCCCATGGCATATGGAGGTTCCCAGACTAAGGGTTGAATCGGAGCTACAGCTGCCAGCCTTCACCACAGTCACAGCAACACGGGATCCGAGCCATGTCTGCAACCTACACCACAGCTCAGAGCAACACCAGATCCTTAACCCACTGAGCAAGGCCGGGGATCAAACCCGCAACCCCCATGGTTCCTAGTCAGATTCATTTCCGCTGAGCCACAACGGGGAACTCGTGATGAAACTTTTCAACTTTCGCTCATAAATTAGGTAAAAATGGTTATCTCAAAGTAGTTGTAACTTTCATTTCTCTTATGAATAATTTTTTTTCTCTGTGACCTCTATTTAGGTCCTTTGTTCATTTTTCTATGGAGTTGTTGGTTTTCTTCTTATCTGTTTTGAAGAGTTTTTTGAATAGTTTTTTAAAAGATTTCTACTATGTTTTTCTTTGCTTTGTGAAAATTTAGTTCCTCATATATAAGGTTTTTACTTTGTTCTAAGGATTCATATTACAACTTTATGTACTACTATATATTTTAGATAGTATGCTATATTTTATATACTACTATATACTTTATATACCACTATCCAGTGTCCTGCATGATTCTGGGCACAGCTCTGACTCTGCTTTCTTGAACCAAATCATCTTCTAGAAGGTTTCTACCACCAGCGCTTCTCACAAAGTTCCCACACTTATTTTTGCAAGCAAGGAGTATAGCTTCTACACTTTGAGGTAGAAGCTATATTTGTTTTTTGTTTTCTCTTTAGGGCCTCACCTGTGGCATATGGAAGTTCCCAGGCTAGTGGTGGAATCAGAGCTGCAGCTGCCAGCCCACACCACAGCCAAATGCCAGATCCAAGCCACATCTGCAACCTACACTACAGCTCATGCCAATGCCAGATCCTTAACCTACTGAGCGGGGTCAGGACTCATGGATATTAGTCACGTTCATTTGTACTGAGCCACAAAGGGAACTCCACCCCGTAGTTTTGAGAGGTGTATTTTCCTAGTGCTTTTATGCAAGTGCAAGTGACAAGCCCTCTTGACCCTCTCTGTGTTTAATTATCACTTTCTCCTGCACAATTTCTGCCCAAGCTCAGCTGTTTGGGGGCAACTCTCATACATCTTTTGGCAACTGTTGATTATATTTGTCTGCTAAGATTATTGACGATGGATGATACCCTTTTTGTTTTTATTCTCCATTAGGATTTTGGTGAGTCCTAGGAGAAGAGAAAAGGCACTGAACTGACTTTTTACAGGAATTTTATAGTCTTTCTTTTACTCTGTCCCAAATTTTCTGAAAAGAAGAAAAATGTATCTCTGGTTTACATTTTACTAATTTCAGTCACATTTTAATTAAATCCAGGGGCCACTTTTTTTTTTTTTTTTGT
This sequence comes from Catagonus wagneri, assembly GCA_004024745.2. Taxonomy (NCBI): domain Eukaryota; kingdom Metazoa; phylum Chordata; class Mammalia; order Artiodactyla; family Tayassuidae; genus Catagonus; species Catagonus wagneri. The sequence continues at coordinate 675,122 of PVHT020000059.1, forward strand.
CTTTTTGCCTTATCTAGGGCCGCACCCATGGCATATGGAGGTTCCCAGGCTAGGGGTCTAACAGGAGCTGTAGCCACCAGCCTTCGCCACAGCCACAGCAACGCAGGATCTGAGCCGCGTCTGCAACCTACACCACAGCTCATGGCAACGCCGGATCCTTAACCCACTGAGCAAGGCCAGGGATCGAACCCGCAACCTCATGGTTCTTAGTCGGATTAGTTAACCACTGAGCCACGAAGGGAACTCCAAGAGGCCCCATTTTTTTAGCTTCTATTGTCAAACATAGAAAGAACAAAGATTACTTAATACATAATAGTTTGAAATGTACTTTCATATTCTTTGCCTTTCCTTCCTTCCTTCCTTCCTTCCTTTCTTCCCTCCCTCCCTCCTTTTTCTGGCTACACCCACAGCATATGGAACTTTCCAGGCAAGGCATCAAATTCAAGCTGTAGCTACAAGTGCAGCAATGCCAGATCCTTAACCCGATGCACTACTGTGGAAACTCCTCATGTTCATTTTCTTGAATGATTTTTCAGTCACCTTTTTGAAGTCAGCAAGATTTGCATTATTATTCCCATTTCACAGATTGAGAAAATGCATTACCACTAATTTTACCATGCACTAGGATGACAGTATTATATATGGATTTTAGAGGCCAGATCAGGATAATCCATACCTACATAAGACCATTTTCCTGATAAGTTAAAACAAAGAAGACCTGAGTTTCTTCTTCTCATGCTCCAGTTACCTTTATTTCAAATGTGTTCAATAAAATGTGAAGGTTTCCGAGAAAGTTATCTCGATACTCAGACAGCTGGGGGGAGGGGGTGAGACCTGCTCCCGCATGATCCGGTTTCACATCACGTTTCCATGTAAGATTTTATCAGCCCAAGGAGTTCACTGGCTAAAACACTGATGCTAGGAAAGCACTTGCCCACCAAATGAGAGAAAAACTTCTCCATGCCATCTCACTGATAATTCTAGGAAAATCACATTTCCTCATGGTCACCTCACCCTTTTACTTCTTCAAATAGCCAAAAAAGAAAAAAAAAAGGAAACATTTTGACTGAGAATTTATATATTAGTGTCTTAGTTTTCACTGACACTGAGAGCTGAAATTTGAGTAAGAGTTGCCTGAGGAACAAATGGGGGAGAGTATTAGGCTCTGCGGTGGTGTGAGCATAAATTGTGGGTGTAGGGGACTACACACACGCAGAGCTATTAGAATTTAGTATCAAAGTGCAGGCCCTTTATTGCTTATCTCACACTTAAAAGCTGGAGGAACTTTTTTATTTTTTATTAGTATCACTTAACTGTGATCTCTGTGTAAAGATGTGTGTTACATTTGCATATTTGATGACTTTCTCATGGTACTTTCTGATTTTCCCTGTTCCTGTATTGTTTTTCCTCTGTAAGCTCTTGCAGCCCCCTTGAAAGAATAACTGAACATAATATAATTTTGAACCTGGAGCATGGCAAACTAGAAGCAAGAAACTTTTCCAAGGCTTGGGGATCAAAATTTTCCCATAAGCCAAAGGAGTCCTAGACTGGCATTTTGCAGAAAGAGGAAGGGTTTCATATGCTGTCTTCTTCCATCACCATCTGACGTCTATGTTTATAACTGCCTTCTTGATGGAAGAACGTTCCCTGTGACACTTCCATATGCTTCCTCTCTCCCCATCTCTGTCAAGGTTTATGTAGAACTCTGAAACTTTAAAACCAAAAACAGGTCTATGAACTTGAAATCCTCCATGCATAACACTTAAAGATAAAACTCTTAACTTGAGGGCCGCTGTGCGAGAACAACCTTGTTGGAGTTGGTCTGGAATCCTCCTCAGCTTCTGTCAAAGGACCTGCTTAAAGTCACTTTTCAATCTGTCTCTCTCATTGTCTAAATGCAATTCGCCATCAGTTTTGCATTCCCTTAACCATCAACAGGCAACAGCTGACCCAGCTCAGATGTGCTCCTTTTCATCCTGCCCCAGTACCATAGACACCGGCTCCCTTCTGGAGAGGCTGGGGGCAGGTATGATGTAGAATGACATAGCCCTAAGGGTTCATCTGAATTTCTGGGGTCCAGGAATTTGGTAATTTGAAAATTTTCACGTTTTCTGATGCAACTGCTTTTGAGACAGCAGCTCTTCCGCCTCCCACTCCTAACCCAAGGCGGGCTGTTTCCTTAACCTATTGATGTTTTACATGATGTTCCAAGTCAGCAAGCTGATTTCCACAAGGTACTTAAATGTCAGAAAAGAAGGAAGGAAGGAAGAGGTTTCTCAGGATAAAAATGAGTGGAAAGTTAGCAGCGGCAAGCTGGCTGGCCCCTGACAATGTGGTTGGTTGCTGTAATGACAGTAAAATGCTGAAACTAAAGAAGTGTTGATTAAGAAAATTTTCAGCTAATGGGATGTGGGGCTTTTCTTATTTATCGCTACTCAAAATGCATCCCTTTGAGCTAGGTGGGGGATGGTCACATTTTTGCTGCGGAGCTACTGTGATCATCATGAACCAGTGAAATCCAAGATTCTCAAGCCAAACAAATTCCATTTGTTAAATAATCTAGTAATGTTTACATGAGCTGAACAGGCCACTTAGAACCACGTGCGTCCTTCATCCAACCTCAACTGAATAAATCCATGGGCTTGGCCAAGTCTGTCTGTCCTTCTGTTTTTCTGTCTTTTTCTCCTTCTGTGTCTAATTTAAAGTAAAAGATACGGAGGCCGAGCCAAGTGCTAGCTGAGCCTCCTTAGGGGTGAAGTATTACTTTGAATGTTCTTGAACCTGAACGCTCAGTTGATGAAATACGCTGAGTTATGTTGTTCACAAGGCTTGCTCTTTTGTCTCTTCCTTGATTTCAGTGAAGTCTCTGTCCTTGTAATAAACACATTATTTGTGAGGTAATTTGAGCAGGTTTAAGTCCCTTGCATTTAAATATCCCCTATGGTGCAGGAGTCCCTTCCTTCAAGGAGCTTAGAGTGAAAGTAAATAATTAGTTATAATCCGAAAACCTAAAAGTTTAGATAACAGTTTAGAGGCCCAGTTTCTTGGAGGATAGAAATGAGATGGTTTATTACAAATGAAAGCTTTCCTTAACAACATATTGGCCACATTCTCTACTTTTTCAGATGAATGCAGCCATCCAAACCATCTCATTCTAGAATTTAAAATTCAGTGCAATTTATTTTAAAATGTTTAGTTTCAGGACTGCCTCAAAGTTTTCCTTGTCCCTTCTCCATTGAGAAGGGAGAGAGGAGGTGATCTGGTTTTCAAACTCTGTCCCCCTTCCTCTTCCAGATCCTTGTCTCTTCTCTGTTGGCCATTTGTGAGAGGGAAGAAGTAGAAATGGTCAAATAAGGAGTTCCTGTTGTGACTCAGCAAGTTAAGAACCCGGCTAGCATCCATGAGGATGCAAGTTTGATCCCTGGCCTGCTCAGTGGATTACGGATCCAGCATTGCCTCAAGCTGTGATGTAGGTTGCAGATGTGGCTCAGATCCTGCATTGCTGTGGCTGTGGTGTAGGCCAGCAGCTGCAGCTCTGATTCGACCCATAGCCTGGGAACTTCTACATGCAGCAGGCGAGGGCCCTAAAGAAGAAGGAAGGAAGGAAGGAAGGAAGGAAGGAAGGGAGGGAGGGGGGGAGGGAGGGAAAGAAAGGGAGAAAGAGAAGAAGAAAGGGAAAGAAATGGTCAAATAAGACTTTACTTACCTGAGCTTGTCATGGCTGCTTCTCCACCTGAGACTGATAGTCTTGCTGTAGATGTGCTCTTGGTGCGCCGTTGTTGACAACCATTGTGTGGTGGGCATGGTAATGAGTGAAATATTCAGGTTATATAAATGGAGTCTCACAGGTAGCACTCTTGCAGATTCTTGAGGGAGGACCTACAGGAACCCCCCCACAATTCAGCTTCCTGATAAGGGAGACCTCATTCTACTTTGACCACCACCTGCTCCCTCTGTTGACCATAGTTCACACCGCAGGTGGGTTGTCCTACGTCTTCCAGCTCCTTGGCTCTTCCTTCTCTACAAGGAAGTCCCAGCAAGATGACTCACATCACTTCCCTCAGTGTCCACTTGACCCCTGAAAAAAGGTAGAGGGAAGGCAGGCCAGCTTTCACCCTGTTCCTCTGGTCACCTTCTGCATCTTTCCCCTCTCTCTGCACTACTGCAGCAGAATCAGATGGTCATTAGACTCAATGGAGTGGAACAGAGGACAGTTCAGGAAATCACCAGCTTTTTAAATGATTCTCCTGGAGTCCACCTCCCTTGGCTTCAGGGAAGGCAATATCTTCCTTGCCCCCACCCTGAAAGAAATGAAACTGGGTATGCCCCCTCACAGAAGGGAATGCAGCAGCTCACATAAAGCTTCATGAAGGGAGTAAACATCTAAGTAGAGAATGGAGGAGTTCCCCTCGTGGCTGAGGGGGCTAAGAGTCCAACGTGGTGTCTGTGAGGATGTGGGTTGGATCCCTGGCCTCGCCCAGTGGGTGAAGGATCTGGCATTGCCTCAGGCTGCAGCGTGGGTCACAGATGTGGCTCAGATCTGATGTTGCTGTGACTGTGGTGTAGGCCTGCAGCTGCAGCTCCCATTTGACCCCCGTGCCGGGGACGTCCATATGCTGCAGGTGGGGCCATAAAAAAAAAAAAAAGGAACTGAAAGCTAAATCATTTTCCAGGAGAGGAAGGAGAAGGGCACATTGGCAAGGAGATGAGAGAATGCACAACATACTTACCCCATAGCTAACTTTTTCTCTCTCTCCAAAACCCTAACACTGCCCCTGGCACAGAGCAGGCACCCTAACCATGTATATTGACATCAGCCATTCACCCTCTAGGCAGGTTTCCAGGAGAATTGGGCTGGTTGTCCCCTGGGTACTAAAATGTTCGCTTATATGCACTCAGTTATGATCACAAAGATTCTTTTTTTTTTTTTGATATTTTTTGTCAAGTGCATGTCTTTCTTTTCAGTAACAACTTGGTTGAGATATAATCCACATCTAGTAAAACTCACCCTGTTAAAGTGAGTTTGCTCTTTGGTGTTTAATATATTCACAGAACTATACAATCATTTTTTTTCTTTTTTTAGTATATGGAAATTCCTGCACAAGGGGTTGAATTGGAGTTGCAGCTGGGGCCTGTACCACAGCCACAGCAACACTGGATCTGAGCCACATCTGTGACCTACTCTGCAGCTTGTGGCAACCCACAATCCTTAACCCACTGAGTGAGGCCAGGGATCGAACCTGAATCCTCACGGCTACTATGTCAGATTCTTAACCCACTGAGCCACAATGGGAACTCCTGCAGTCATTACCACTATCTACTTTTTGAACATTTTATTACCCTAAATAGAAATTCTATAGTCATTAGAAGTCACTCCCCTGCCTTTTTTTTCCCTCTTAGCTATTACCTCCAGTACCATGTAAATAGAAGAGAATGCATATCACTGTCTTGTTCTGATCGCAAATATTCCTGATTATATTTTGGTGAACACTTTCTGCAATAGGCTGAACCATGCCCCCCAAAGCTATTCACTTTCTAATCCCAGAAGCTTGTTAATAGGTACCTTATATGGTAAAGAGGTCTTTGAGGTGTGATTAAATTAAGAATTTAGAGATGGAGAGATTAACCTGGATTATCCAGATGGGTCCAGCCTAGTCAATGGATTCTTTTAAAGGAGTATAGGAAGATTATAATCAGAGAAGACAGTGGGGTGAGGGAAGCAGAAGTTAAGTGATGGCCCATGAGCCAAGGAATCAGCAGCCATAGAAGCTGGAAAAAGCCAGCTATGTATTCTGTTCTGAAGCTTCCAGAAGGAACATAGCCCTACCATTACCTTATTTCGAGCTCACTGAGATTGATCTTGGACTTCTGACCCCCTGAACTGTGAGATAATAAGTTTCTGTTATTTTAAGACACTAAGTACATGGTCATTTCTTGCAGCAGCAAAAATGAAACCAATATACTTTTCATGTCCCTGGCCCCTCTGTGAAGTTCCTGTCATGTTCTAAGAGCTTCTCTTTCCTTCCTCTCTTATTTCTCTCAAGGTAGGGATGATTTGTACCTGCAGCTTGCTTCTTTCCTGTCTCAAATAGTTTAAGCGGGTGATCTTATCAATGTGACATTTAAATTCTACTGTGCTTCCCCACACTCCACAATTTTCACAGACTGCGTGGTGCCAATTTTTCTGGTCTGACTTCTTCACCTGAAGTCTCACCTGGGCTCGATTTCAGTGTTCAGTGTTAGCAGACAAAACGGAAAGGGGTGGGGGGAGTTTCTTACTGTTTTTTCGTTGTTGTTGTTGGTGTTTTCTGTTTGTTGTGTTTTCACCCTAGAGTTTTTCCACTAGCGAAACACCTTTGTACAGTACCTCTCTTGCAATGAAAGCTAAACGCACATCTGTTTCCTCAACGATAATGAGGAAGAGGGAAAAATCCTTTAGGAGTTCCCACTGTGGTGCAGTGGGATCAGCCGCATCTCTGGAGCGCTGGAATGCAGGTTCAGTTCTTGGAGGGGCACAGTGGGTTAAAGTCCCTGTGGTGCCACAGCTGTGGCATAGGTCACAACTGTGGCTTTGATCTGATCCCTGGTTTGGGAACTCTATATGCCTCAGTGCTGCCAAAAAAGAAAAAAAAAATCTGTCTTTAATGTGAACTGAAAGATCTCAAATGAATCCTATGAGTGTATTGACTCTTCTCAGCTCTTATTTAAGCCAAATGGTCTGAATCAAAGAATAAATGATTCAGGATCAAGATGATAATAGGCAACTTGGAGAAGAAAATAACTGATGTTGTCAGAAACTGATGCTCAAGGCCAACTTGAATTTTAATTCTCTGCTATGCTTGTCTTTTATTGTTATTAAGATTTGGAGGCTACCTTAGGTAGTATATCTGATGCCTTAATAGCCCTTGTTTTCTCTCTTTTAATTAAAAATAATAATAGAGTGCAAATTTTGGAGTTGGTGGGAATCCCTGTTCTAGCAATGAAGGACACTCTACGGTGTCCTCAATAGCATCTTCTCAAATGTCTCTGGTGACCAAATCCTCATTGTCAGCTAAGGTTGCCTTTGTAAGAGAGTGTAAAGAAAAGTATAGTATTCCTCACTTCTACTAAAATTCCATGTCACTATGCCATATTTTTTTGAACAAATTTATTTTAAGGAAATATGTATGTATATATGGATATATATGGATATATAAATGTGTATACACACGTGTAACTCTATAGCTGTGCATACCTAGTGTATGTGTATTTGAATTAGGAATAGGATCAAAAGACATGCAAATAAATACTTTGAAAATGCTCTCTGATTTCTAAAGTAGCCCAGATGTCTGCTGAGGCCTCCTGCCCTTGAGAAATGTGGTTGAACTTGGCCTCAGGCCCAAATTCATAGCCTGTGACAGTCCAGAGCCCTCCTCACAGTTTTTCTGGCATCCTAATTGAACTCCTAGTCTTTTCTCTGCCCCGAGATGGTTTCATCCTCCTAAATCAGAACTCAGAAGTACCCTCCTTTGTCCACAGCATGCACTCACCCCAACTCTTGCTTCATAATTCAACTGCAGAGTTGGGGACTCAGGGAAAGGTCATAATACAAAACCTAAAGCCTTCTGCCTTTCCCTGGCTCTGCCCCCTTATTATTTTCCCCTTTCTTCCTCTTTCTTCCTAGTTCAATCAAAAGTTCCTTCTTTGGTTTTTTCAGGTAAGCCCAAACTCCTCTATGATCCACAGGACCAGCAATTGACCTATTAAATAATTTCTTCCAAACAGACACAGTGATGCTTTTCTTGAAAGGGATTCTGGTGAATACATTTATCACCCCATTAGAAGTCATTCCCTAGAGTTTTTTTGTTTGGTTGGCTGTTTTGTTTTGTTTTCTTTTTTTGCCCCAGCTAGAACCTCCAGTACAATGTAAATAGAGGAGACTGGATATCATTAGCTTGTTCTGATCACAAACATTCCTGATTATCTTTCTGCACAGAAGAATGGTGGATCATGCCTATGTCTATCATGTCAGGGGTGACATGTACCATTCAATTTTCCCGTGCCTAACTGCTGTCGTAGGCAAAGGGAGATATCTCAGGTCTTGACTGTGGCATCTCCTGAAGCTGGACCACAGTGGCAAAGAATTCTGGGTAGGGAAGTCAGAGACCTGACACCACCGTAGACTTGTCTTGCTTTTCACCTTGGTCATGGAGCTTCTCAGGGTCCCTGAACGTCACAGATTTGTTGGAAGGTTGAAGTTCTCTCTTGCGTGTGGAAGGTATTTAAAAAGCACACAGCACCATACAGGTGTCTGTGGTGATTATTCCTAGGATGTTCATTTAAAGAAACAAACAGACCACGTGCCATCGAACACAGTTGTGAGGAGGAAACTCACAGTTAGTGCTTGATAAGCTTCCCAGATTTAGCAGCATCTTGACTGCACATTGGGCCAGGAAACTCTGGAAAGATCTGTTTCCTGAGGAGAGACTAAAGACTTCCTTCACTCTTTCAGGCTCAAATTGGTGAGACTGTCCTTTGTGGGCTTTTTTTTTTTTTTTTTTAACAAGTCCACCTCCAGTCCAGATGGTAGAAGGAAGCACGGTGACAGGACAAAATAACAAACAAGAGCAATTACACTTTTTCCAATATTCCTCCATTTGTATGCAATTCGGGAGCCTGGGACATGTTGGAAGGTGGCTTCAAGGTTAAACAAGATCAGTGAAATAGAGGATATCAGAGATTCAGAGGCAGGGAATAGTGAAGTGACATTTATTTATGCAGGGCTGGTATCAACAGTTTTGTTGAGAGTCAGCTCCCCAGTTCTCTTTAGCAAAGACCCACAGGAGGAAGGTGAGGATGGCAGCTGGATGAAACTCTCGTTGAGTCTGGAAGCAGACCAATCTCTGGAGGAGCAATGAGAATGGCCAGAAAGGATGGTGGCAGCTGACAGAGTCCAGGAAGTAGTGACTCATTTTTTTTCCCCAAGGTCCTTTCTGCATACATTTGGCGGCCAGTCCCCAGGGTAACCACCCCCATCTTTCCCCTTTGCTGCTCTTCTTCCTGAGGTCATCCGTGATCTCCTCGTTGCTAAACACAAGAGCTTTACCTCCATTCTCTGGCTCTTTCTTGTCTGGGGGCACTTAACAAAGATGCTACCACTTCATGAAGCCCTCTCTCCCACTGGTTCTCAATCAACCCTCTCCTGCATCTCCCCTCACATCTCTTATTACCCTTTTCACCCAGGCCCAAGCTACACTGCAGAAGTTGTATAAAGTTTTTCTGTGGTTCTTCTTTTTCCTCTCATAACCTTCGTGTCCTTGGAAACGTAACTAACCCATGTTTTCAGTAAATAGTTCTATTGCTCTCAGACACAATAGTTTCATCCTAAATTTCTCTCCGCGCCTTGCACCCCACGTTTTGTCCGGTTTTAACTACACCTGCAACTGGATGTCTTACCAATAACCCCAATGCACTCTTTAAAATGAAACCCATCCTCTCCCGCCTGAGCCTCCTGCCCCGTGTTCTCTGATTCTGTTTATAGTGCTGTTGTCCACAATACAGCCTCCTTCTCCACCCATATCCCGCCTCACCTAAAGTATACAACATGACATTGCTTCTGTCATTGATCTCTCTCTACCTCTCTCCCCCACTCCCTCTCCCTCCCTCCTTCTCCCTCCCCTTCTCTATCCCCCACTTTTCCCTCTCCCTCGCTCAATTTTCCCTCATTAGCTAATCATGTGCCAAAACTCATCAATTTTACCAGCTCAGTTTCTTTAACTATTTCTCATCTCTTCATTCAAATAGCTCTTACCCCAGACTAGGTTCACTGACTTTCTAATTTTTCTTTTTGATTATGAAATCTTTCAAACTTTAACACAACATAGAGATACAAATAAGAGATGTCTGTGGAAAAAATCCTCAGCTATTGGAAGTATCAGTGGTTTATATGATAGTACATGAAACACTGAAAAATATCCTCTCATTTTCATTATGATCGTTACTGTATTCCCCCCCATTCCTTCTCTGAAGTCACAACTATTCTGAAATTGGAAAAATACTCTTCCCAGCTATTCATATGCTATGAATACATATGGATACAATAATAATGTAGAGTATTATACATTTCTAATATTTTTATGTTCATGAATGACATATTATATTTTTTTATTTCACGAATGACGTACTATAGCTAGCCTTTTGCAGCTAGTTTTGTTATTGCTTAACGTTATGCTTTGGAGGTTACTGTTGTGGCTCAGGGGGTTAAGTGACAGGTGACATAGTGTCTGTGAGGATGCAAGTTCAATCCCTGGCTTCACTCAGTGTGTTAAGAATCCAGCATTGCCACAAGTTGTGGTGTAGTTTTGGATCTGGTGTTGCTATGGCTGTGGTATAGGCTAGCAGCTGCAGCTCTGATTCAACCCCTAGCCTGGGAACTTCCATATGCTGTGGATATGGCCATAAAAAGAAAGAAAAATAAAAGCAAAACATGATGCTTTGGAAATTAGTCCGTGATGATTCATTCATTTTAATTAATAGGTCAATTTCATTGAATGATTGTATCAAATTTATCTTTTTCCTTATTGATTTAGATTTTGTTGTTGTTGTTGTTGTTAGAATCAACTGATAATGGTAACTTTGTCTGATTCTTGATTTCAGAAGAAAAATCTTTGAATTTTCATCATTAAACGTGAAGTTTTCTATTTTTTTGTTTTGTTTTGTTTTTTGCTTTTTAGGGCTGAACGCATGGCATGTGGAAGTTCCCAGGCTAGGGGTCATATTGGAGTTACAGATGCCTGCCTACACCACAGCCATAGCAGCACGGGATCCAAGCTACATCTGTGACCTAAGCCACAGCACATGGCAAAGTGGGATCCTTAACCCAGTGAGCGCGGTCAGGGATGGAACCCTAGTCCTCATGGATACTAGTTGGGTTCATTTTTGCTGCACCACAACGGCAACTCCCATATTACTCTTTATTGAAGTAAAATTTTTCCTTTTTTTCTTGGTTTATTAAGAATTTTATCATGAGTGAGCATTGAATTTGTCAAGTAATTTTGCTTCATTTATCAGGCTGATCATATTCTCCTTTTGTCAGTGAAGATGATCAACTAAATTAATGGATAATCAAATGGTAAACCACCTTATATTCCTGAGGTGAATCTTACTTGGTACTGTTATGTTATCTTTATCTGTATCTCTGTTTTAAAGTAATTGATATTACATTTCAGATTTTTGCATCTAATGTCATGACAGGGATTAAAGCGTTCAGTATTCTGTTTAGTCTGGCTTCATAAAAAGAGTGATGTGTTCCTTTTTTGAATATTTTGCAAGAGTTTGTATATGATGATGGCATTTCTTCCTTAAGTATGTGTAATAATTCACTAGTAAAACCATCTGGTTGTGAATTTTCCTTTTAACGAATCACTGTCTTTATTCTATTATTACTTTTTTAAATGGCCACACCTGTGACATATGGCAGTTCCTGGGCCATGGACTGAATCTGAGCCACAGCTGCAACCTATGCCATAGCTGTGGCAATGCCAGATCTTTTAACCACTGTGGCAGGCCAGGAATGAAAACCATGCCTCCACAGTAACCCAAGCCACTGCCGTCTGATTCTTAAGCCACCACACCACAGTGGGAACTCTTCAATAGCTTTAATATAAATAGAACTGCTCAAAATATCTGTTTCTTTTATTTTCCTAGAAATTTTTCAGTATCGTCAAAGTTATTAAATAATTATAAATAATAAATTTGCTCATATCTTCCCATTAATTTCTAATGAAAGTTATATCTACAAATACTTTTGATATGATTAATTTGTGATTTTATGGCTTACTGTATTTTCAACACTAGGTTTTGTTGAATTTCTTTATCAACAATATTTTTACTGGTTTTATTTCTGCTGTTTATTTTATTTATCCCTTTCTGCTTTATTTGGGTTCCTTTTTAGGGTTCTTTTTTCCATAGCATCTTGAAATAGAAGTTAAGTTAACTCACTTTTAGCCTATATTCTTTTAGAAAATGCATTTAGATTATACATTCCATTCCAGGCACTGGTATCCCACAGTTTGAAAGTTATTTCTTTCAATTATTTTCTAAATTTTACTTTTCTTTTTTTGTCCTTGGGTTATATAGAAACTTATTGTTCATTTTCTGAATAGTTTGATTTTTAAGTTGCTCTGACATCAATTTCTAGCTTAATTCTTCTATAGTTAAAGAACATGGCATAAATTATTTCTGTTTAAAATATTAAACTTCCTTTCTGGCCCAGAATATGGCCAGTTTTGGTATATAATACATGTGTACTTGAGAAAGACTATATTTCCTGTCATTATTTTGTAAAGTGCATTAATTACATCGTTCGTGTTTTCTCTATCCTTATTAAATTTTATTTTCTCATGTAAATTCAAACTTTAGATTCCTTTCTTTGAGAATATAACAGACTCTTCACTGTTTACAAGGTTGTATCTGAGTATCAAAAAAAAATTATCTCCCTTCCTCAATGTTTTTGTAATTCCCATATTCCCCCATTCAGTCTTGGCTGCCATGATCAGAGAGAAAATAAAAAGACAATTTTTTCTTGCATCTGGAGGGGAAACCTGTTAAGCAGCACATAGTTAACTGTTCCAGGTCTGTCAAGTAGATGCATTTGAATTTGTTGTCTGCTTGTTCTCTCAGCTATTGAGAGAGGTATGTTAATGGGACATTATTTTGTGGATTTATTATACCTCTCCTTTCAGTTCCATAAATTTTCAATTTTTTGTATTTTCAAAGCTATCCTATTAGTTATATGCAGATTTGGAATTATGTTATCTTCACTGTGGATTAAGCCCATAATTAATATGAAATAGTCCTATTTATTTTAGTTTTGCTTTAGCCTTCTGTGACAGTTATTAGTACAGCTGTTAGAATTTTCCTTTGGTGTAGGTTTGCGTAGTTTGCCTTTTTCCATTATTTTTTCCAAATATTTCTGTGTTTTTACATTTAGCATATGTTTCTTATGTAAAGGTTGTATTGAATTTGGCTTTTGTAACTAATCTGTTGATCTCAGTCTTCAAATTTGGATTACCTAACCCCTGTACATTTAATGTATTACAACATTTTTGTGTTGAAAACTACAGTCTAAAATGTGTTCTCTCTTCTCTATTAGTCCCATTATAGAGTCCTCTTTTTCTAATTGACCAGTAAATACCTTATTATTTTTCCCCTTTATTAACCAGTTAGCTCAACGTTACTTTTCTTTTCTTTAATAGTTGCCTTATAACTTACAATGAATATTTTACTTAATAAAATCTTGTGCAAATTGCTATTGCTACCATACCCCTTTTAAGATAATGTTGGAGTTTAGACCATGTCAGCTCCATTTATCCACTCACATCTTTAAAGGTATTGTTATTATTATACAGTTTATTTCCACATATATTTTTTCTGGTTCTATGGAGAAATAACTATATATATCATTATATAAATTTAAGGTGTGTACCATGATGGTTTGATTTACATGTGTAGTGCAATGGCTACCACAATAGGTTTAGCTAACATCCATCATCTTATATAGATACGATAGAAAGAAAAAAAGAAAAAATTCTTAGTTTCTTAATAATTTTCCTATATATCATACAGCACTTTTAAGTATAGTTATCATGTTGTACATTGGATCCTTAGTACTTATTTATCTTGAAACTGGAAGTTTGTACCTTTTGACCACCTTCCTCCAGTTCTCCCTCTTCCCACACTCCACCTCTAATAACTACAAATATGATTATCTTGTCTTTGAGTTTGGTGGTGTGTGTTTGTTTCACTTTAGATTCCACATATAAGTGAGATCATATAGTATTTTCTTTCTCTGTCCAACTTGTTTCACTTAGCATAATGCCCTTCAGTTCCACCCATATTGTTACATGTCATTTCCTCTTTATGGGTGAATAATATTCCATTGCAAATATATACCATACTTCTTTATCTACTCATCCATCGATGGACAAAGGTTGTTTCCATGTCTCATCTTCTGCAAATAGTGTTCCTATGAACATGGGGGTGTATTAGTTTGACTAATATTCTGAAGTGTGATTTTCTTATAGTTATCGTACCTGAGGCTTATAGAACATCTTGAATCTCTGGACTGATGTTTTTCATCAGCACTGGAAAATACTGGCCATTGTGTCTTCAAAAAGTGTTCAGCCATATTTGTTCTTTTTTCCCTTTTGGGACTCCAATTAAATAATTTCATTTTTTTTTCCTTTACCTCATATGCCTGCTATGTCCTTTTCTTCCCTTTACTCTTCCTTTTCTTTTTGTATGTCAGTATATTTTCTACTGGTCTGTCTTCCAGTTTACTAATTCTACCCCTCATTTGTGCTTTTGGTGAAGTGTTTGGTTTTATTAAAAGACTTTGTCTACTTTTAATTGGGTTGACCATTTTTTTTTAAAATACTGGTTTTGGGGAGTTCTTTTCAGATGTTGGATAAAAGATATTTATCAAAAATATGTTTTAAAAATACTCTCTCCTAGCTTCTGGCTTGTTTCACTCTCTGGCAGTGACTTGTGATGTACAGGAGTTCTTATTTTGATGAAAGCCAATTTACCATTTCTTCTTTTATATACTGTGTTTTGGTATCATATCATAAAAGCCATCATCAAAACTAAGGCTATGAAAGACTTCCTGCTGTGGCACAGTGGGTTAAGAATCCAACTGCAGGAGTTCCCATGTGGCTCAGTGGGTTAATGATCCAGTGTCCTCTTAGTGAGGATGTGGGTTCCATCCCTAGACTCTCTCAGTGGGTTAAGGATAATGTTTTGCTGCAAGCTGTGGCAAAGGTTGCAGATGAGACTAAAATCTAGCATTGCTGTGGCTGTGGCATAGGCCTGCAGCTGTGGCTCCTATTTGACCCTGGCCCAGGAACTTCCATATGTTGCAGGTGTGGCAGTAAAAAGAAAAAAAAAAAAAAAAAGGAATCGAACTGTAGCAGTGACTTGGGTCACTACGGAGGCACAAGTTAGATCCTGGCCTGGCACAGTGGATTGAAAGATCCAGGATTGCTGCAGCTGTGGTGTAGATTGCAGCTGACCTTGGATTCAGTTCCTAGTTTAAGAACTTCTATATGCCACTGGTATGGCCATTAAAAAAAAAAAAAAAAAACTAACGCTATGAAGATTTATTCCTATATTTATTCACTAGCTCTTGTAAGTTTACATTTTACATTCAAGCTTATGATCTATTTTTGAGTTAATTTTTGTATATGGTGCAGGGTATGAATCAAGGTTTACTAGTTATCCAGTTGTTCAGTACTGTTCATTTTACTAAATATCCCTTCTCTGTTGTATTGCTGTTTTCCTTCTATTGAAAATCAGTTGATTGACCCTATAAGTGACATTCTATCCTGTTCTGCTATTCTCTAATCACTTTCACAATGTCTCGATTTCTATATCTTTATGGTAAGTCTTTAATCAAATATTTGGAAATTTTTTAATATCTTCCTATTGTCAAATTTTAATTTAATTTTTATAGTTAAAGAAAATACTTGGCATGATTTCTGTTCTTTTAAATTTTTTATATTTTCTTTCATAATCCAGAATATCTTGGATAAAGTTACATGTGCACTTGAATGTATTCTGTTATTACCAAGTGGAATGTGCTATAAACATCAATTAAATCAACTTGGACATAGTGTTGTTTATATCTTCCATATCTTTGCTAATTATTGCCTACTAGTTTTATTGAGAGAGAAATATAAAATCTTTCAGTATAACTTTGGACTTGTCTCTTTCTCTTAACAGTTTTGAGTATTTTCCTCATGTATCTTTAAGCACTGTTACTAGTTTCATACACATTCTCGATCATTATATCTTCTTAGTACATTGTTCTTTTACTATTGTATAATATTCCTCTTTATCCATTAAGATATTCTTTGTTGTAAGATCAACTCTTTCTTTTATCAAAATAATTATTTTGGTTTTACTTTTGTTACTGTCCTAATGGATCATTTCATACTGTTATTTCCTTTCCACCTATCTGTCTTTATAGTTTTAGTGGGTGGCTTGTAGTTAGTGTACAGTGGAGTCATTTAATTTTTAATCCAGTCAGATAATCTCTGTCTTCAATGAATTTACTTGTACTATTGAAATTTAATCTAATTGTTTACATTGTTAATTTAAATGAACTATCTTTTAGTTATTTTCTTTTTTTTCATATTAACAGTGAATTTTATTTCAGTTATAGGTGTACAAAGATCATAAGTCAATTCGATAGATTTTGTGTCCCAAACCCACAGTGCATCCCCCCACCCCCCAGATTGTCTTATTTGAAAAACCAAGGTTTTCCAGAATCTGTGAGTCATTGTCTGTTCTTCAAAGAAGTTCATTGTGTCTCTTTAGTTTTCACATGTAAGCGGTAGCATTGGGTGTTGCTGTCTAATTGTCTGACTGGTTCCACTTTGTATGATAATTTCTAGGTTCATCCATGTTGCTATAAATGTTGTTGTTCCGTTCCTTTTAATGGCTGAGTAATATTCCATTGTGTGTATTTACCATGTCTTCCCTATCTATTCCTCTGTCAATGGGCATTTAGGTTGTTTCCATGACCTGGCTTCTTCCCTCTCTAGCTGCTTTAGATGTAAAGTTAGGTTGTTTATGTGAGCTTTTTCTTGTTTCCTGAGGTAGGCTTGTATTGCTATATACTTTCCTCTTAGAACTGCTTTTGCTGCATCCCAGAGGTTTTGGAGTGTCGTGTCTTTGTTGTCATTTGCTTCTAGGTATATTTTTAATTTCCTCTTTGATTTCTTCAGTGATCCATTGGTTGTTTTCTTGTTTTTGTATCCATTCGCTAATCTATGTCTTTTGGTTGGGGCATTCAGTCCATTAATATTTAAGGTAATTACTGATATACATGTTCTTATTGCATTGTATTAAATGTTTAGGGTTTTTGTTGCTTTTTTTTTTCCCCTGAAGTTTTGATATAGGAGTCTATATACAAATGAGATTGTTTTAAGTTGTTGGTTTCTTAATTGCACATGTGTCTCCAGTGACCTGCATTTGTGCTCTCGTCTCACAATCTCTGATTTTGGCAGCATAGTTGTGCATGGATGATTTAGTATCTTTATTGTATATATGCCTTTACTGGTGAGCCTCGTCATTTGCGGTGTTTTTGTTTCTGGTTGTGGCCTTTTCTTTTCTGCCTAGAGAAGTTCCTTTAAGATTTGTTGTAAAGCTGGTTTAGTGTTGCAGGAATCTCTTAGCTTTTGCTTATCTGTAAAGGTTTTGATCTCTCCTTCATATCTGAATGTGAGCCTTGCAAGGTAAAGCAATCTTGGTTGGAAGTTTTTCCCTTTCATCACATTAAGTATATCATGCCACTCCCTTCTGGCCTGCAGAGTTTCAGATGAAAAATCTGCTGATA
>PVHT020000059.1:693498-712285 GCA_004024745.2 Catagonus wagneri
TGTTGTAAAGCTGGTTTAGTGTTGCAGGAATCTCTTAGCTTTTGCTTATCTGTAAAGGTTTTGATCTCTCCTTCATATCTGAATGTGAGCCTTGCAAGGTAAAGCAATCTTGGTTGGAAGTTTTTCCCTTTCATCACATTAAGTATATCATGCCACTCCCTTCTGGCCTGCAGAGTTTCAGATGAAAAATCTGCTGATAACCTTATCGGGGTTCCCTTGTATGTCATTTGTTTGTTTTCCCTAGCTGCTTTCAATATTTTCTCTTTCTCTTTAATTTTGGTCATTTTGATTAATATGTGTCTCAGGGTGTTCCTACTTGGGTTTATTTTATATGGTACTCGTTGTGCTTCCTGGATTTGAGTGAGTGGTTTCTTTCCCATATTAGGGAAGTTTTCAGCTATTATCTCCTCAAATATTTTTTCTGTCCCCTTCTCTCTCTCTTCTCCCTCTGGCACCCCTATAATATGGATATTGGTGTGTTTAACAGTATCCAAGAGTTCTCTGAGACTCAGCTCATTTCCTTTCAATCTTTTATCTCTTTTCTCTTCTGCATTAGTGATTTCCACTAATCTGTCCTCCACCTCGATGATTCGTTCTTCTGCCTCCTGTATTCTATTGTTGGCTGCTTCTAATGAATGTTTTATTTCAGTTATTGTATTTTGCATCTCTTGTTTAATTTTTACAGCTTGTATTTCTCTGCTCAGTGTTTCCTGCAAATTATCAATCTCTGCCTCCAGTTTATTTCCAATGGCTTGCATCATCTTCAGCATCAACAGTCTAAAGTCTCTTTCTGAGAGGCTGATAATCTCCTCATCACTGAGCTGTTTTTCTGGGCTTTTCTCTTTCTCCCTTATCTGGGTTAGAGTTTTCTGTCTTTTCATTTTTATGGGTTTTTGGTGTGGTGACCTTTTTGCCAACAATAGAGTGGTAGCCTCTCTTAGTTCTGGAGTTTGCCTCCCCTGTGACTAAAGCTGGTATGGGTGGGGCTTGCTGTAGGCTTCCCGATGGGAGGGACTGATGCCTGCCCACTGGTAGGTGGGGTTGATTCCTAGCCCTCTGACGGGTGGAGCTTTGTCTCTGGATGAGATTAGAGGCTGGCTGTGTGCCTGAGGGGTCTTTAGGCAGCCTGTTTACTGATGGGTTGGGCTGAGATCCCACCTGAATTATTGTTTGGCCTGGGGCTTCTCAGCGTTGATGGGAGGGACCAGATTTTCCCAGAAATGGCCCCCTCCAGAGAAATGCAGGCTAATGAATGTTCCCGAGAGCTTCACCTCCAGTGTCCTTCCCCCACAACAAGCCACAGTCACCCCTATTTTCCCAGGAGATCCTCCAAGAAGTCAGGTTCCACCTGGATTCCTATGGAGACTGCTTTGCCCTGGGACCCAGTGCACGTGAAAGTCTGTGTGTGCCTTTCAAGGATGGGGTATCTGTTTCCTCCAGTCCTGTGGAGCTCCTGCACACCAGCCCCACTGGCCTTCAATGCCAGATGCTCCGGGGGCTCATTCTCCCTGTGCCCGATCCCCAGGCGTGGGGTTTTGACATGGGGCTCAGAACTCTCAGTCCTGTAGCTGAGTCTCTGTGATGCAGTTACTTTCCAGTCTGTGGGGCTTCCCACCCAGGAGGTATGGGGTTGCTTCTGTCGCGTAATCGCCCCTCCTACCTCTTGATGTGGTCTCCTCTTTGTCTTCTGGAGTAGAATATCTTTTTTGGAAGTTTACAGTCCATTTGGTTGAAGGCTGCTCAGCATTTGGTTGTTCTTTTGCTGTTTTTTGGGAGGGAAGTTGAGCTCCAGTCCTTCTATTCTGCCATCTGAATCCAATCTGTCTTTTAGTTATTTTCTATGTTGTTCTTTGGTTTTCTTCCTTTTTTCCTGCCTTCTAATGGATTGATTACTTTACAATTCTAGTTTTATCTTCAGTATTAGTTTATAATTTAGTACTTTCAAGAAAGATAGTTATCATTTCCCTAGAGTTATATATACATCTTTAGTGGAAGCCTGCCTTCAAATAATATTATACAGTTTCACATATGTAGTGTTATGATCTTACAATATTCCCAATTACTCACAAATATTTTTTGAAAATACTTTTGTGCTAGGGTTATCATGTAAATTTTTTGTTTACTATACACAACACACACAATGCTAACACATAATACATTATAACTCTTCAAGAGAGAATTTTCTATTAGAGCAATTTAAGTATGAAGATAATAGATTATACACACACATATTCATCTATCGATTCATGTCATTTCTTATGCTCCTAATTTCTTTATGTAGGTCCTAGTTTCTGCCTGGTATCATATTCCTCTGCCTGAAGAAATTCCTTTAACATTTCTTTTAGTACCTGTATTCCAGTTCTGAATTATCTCAGATTTTGTTTGAAGTCTTCATTACTTCTCTTCTATTTTGAAAAAACTCTTTAACTGTGGCATGCAGAAGCTGCTGGTCCAGGGCTCAAACCAAAGTCATAGCAGCAACCCAAGCGATAGCAGTGACAATACCAGATCCTTAACCCACTGAGCCACCAGGGAACCCCAAAAGATATTTTTATTGGATATTGAAATTGAGGTTGACTTTGTTTTTATGTTTCAACACTTTGAAGATCTCAACAGTTTCCTAACTTTGATAATTTCTAATGATAATGTTTATGTAATTTTTAATTTTATTTCTCTGGGTGTAATTTGTCTTTTTCCAAATGTTTTCAAGATTTTGTCTTTGGTTTTTAGCAGCTTGATTGTCTGGGTGTGTTTCTTAGGTATTTATCCTGCCTGTTTTTCTTCTAAGATTTTTTGAAATGTATTTTGGTGTCCGATTAATTCTGAATGTTTTCAGCCATTATTTTTTCAATTATTTTTCCTCTCCATTCTCTATCTTTTCCTTCTTAGGTTCCAATTACACATATGTTAGACTGTTTGATATTGTCCCATTGGATGTTCTTTCATTTTTTATTCTTTTTTGTTTTTGTGCTTTTTTTAGGTAATATATATTGACCTATTTTCAATTCACACATTCTTTCCTCACCTGTGTCAAATTGTTGCCTTCTGGTGAGCCTATTAAAAAGCATTTTTCATTTCTTTTATTTCCTATTTTGTTTCTTCATTTTCCTTTATTTTTTGCTTATTCTTTTCTTCCTTTTTAACTTCACATCTGTTCACGTTATGTATCTTTTCTCCCATAAATAATATGAATACATTATCCATAGTTATTTTAAATTCCCTATGTGATAGCAAAAGTATCTGAATCATATTGGAGTCTGGTTCTATTGATTGCCTTGACAGTGTGTTATTTTTCTTACCTCCTGGCATGTTTTGTCATTTTTGGTTTAGTGCTAGACATCTTTATTGCCCTGAAATGTATTAAGTATATAGTATTTATGCCTGGAAGTGTCAACCATTTTTTTTTGTTACATTAGTAGTATGGGGGTTGAATAGATCTAGTCATGACTTGGCCTGGATTGGGGTTGCTTTAGCTGTGGTCACCCTTATTGCACCTTGGGTTTAAAATTCCTCTCATGGTACTACGTACTTAGAGTAATGTCTGTATTTCAGCAGCATTTTTTTAAATGTTTTGACTTTATTTTTTAATTACTTAATGAATTTTATTACATTTATAGGTGTACAACAATCATCACAACCCAATTTTATAGCATTTCCATCCCAGAACCTCAGTGTATCCCCCCAACCCCCAACCTATATCATTTGGAAATGATACGTTTTTCAGTCTGTGAGTCAGTATCTGTTCTGCAAAGAAGTTCATTGTGTCTTTTTTTTAGATTCCACACATAAGTGATAGCATTTCATGTTGGTGTCTCATTGTCTAACTGACTTAACATGATAGTTTCTGGGTCCATCCATGTTGCTGCATGCCATTATTTCTTTCCTTTTAATGGCTGAGTAATATTCCACTGTGTATATGTACCACTTCTTCTTTATCCACTCCTCTGTCGATGTACCTTTATGTTGTTTCCATGACTGTTGTATAGAGTGCTGCAATGAACTCTTGACTGTTGTATAGAGTACTGCAATGAACATTGGAGTACATGTGTCTTTTCGAGTCATGGATTTCTCTGGATAGATGCCCAGGAGTGGGATTGCTGAATCAAATGGTAATTCTGAGTTTTCTGAGGAATCTCCGTACTGTTTTCCACAGTGGTTGCACCAATTTACATTCCTACCAGTGGTGTAATAGGGTTCCTTTTTCTCCACACCCTCTTCAGGACTTATTGTTTGTAGCCTTTTTGATGATGGCCATTCTGGCTGCTGTAAGGGGATATCTCATAGTGGTTTTGATTTGCATTTCTCTAATAATTAGTGATGTTGAATATTTTTTCATGTGTTTTTTGGCCATCTGAATGTCTTCTTTGGAGAATTGTCTGTTTAGATCTTCTGCCAATTTTTTTATGGGGTTGTTTGTTTCTTTAGTATTGAGCTGTAGAAGGCGTTTGTAAATTTTGGAAATTAATTCCTTGTCAGGCAGTTCGTTTGCAAATATTTTCTCCCATTCTGTGGGTTGTCTTCTCATTTTGTTTAGGGTTTCTTTTGCTGTGCAGAAACTTTTAAGTTTAATTAAGTCCCATTTGTTTATTTTTGTTTTTATTGTCATTACTCTAACAGGTGGATCTGAGAAGATGTTGCTGTCATTTATTTTGGAGAGTGTTTGGCCTGTGTTTTCCTCTAAGAGTTTTATAGTATCTGGTCTTCTATGTAGGTATTTAATCCATTTTGAGTTTATTTTTGTGTGTGGTGTTAGGAAGTATTCTAATTTCATTCTTTCACATGTGGCGTCTAGTTTTCCCAGCACCACTTATTGAAGGGGCCGATTTTTCTCCATTGTACATTCCTGCCTCCTTTGTCATAGATTAGTTGACTATAGGTGCATGGGTTTAACTCTGGGCTTTCTATCCTGTTCCAGTGATCTATATTTCTGTCTCTGTGCCAGTACCATATGGTTTTGATGAGTGTAGCTTTATAGTATAGTCTGAAGTCAGGGAGCCTGATTCTTCCAGCTCCATTTTTCTTTTTCAGGCTGTCTTTGGCTATTCTGGGTCTTTGTGCTTCCAAACAAACTTTAAAATATTTTGTTCTAGTTCTGTGAAAACTGTCCTTGGTAATTTGATAGGGATTGCATTGAATCTGTAGGTTGCATTGGATAGAATAGTCATTTTGATAGTGTTGATTCTTCCAATTCAAGAGCATGGTATGTCTTTCTATCTGTTTATGTCGTCCTTGATTTCTTTCATCAGTGTCTTACAGTTTTCAGAGTACAGGCCTTTTGTCTCTTTGGGTAGGTTTATTCCTAAGCATTTTATTCTTTCTGATACGATGGTAAACAGGACTGCTTCCCCAATTTCTCTTTCTGATCTTTCGTTCTTAGTATATAAAAATGCAGTCAATTTCTGTGTATTAATTTTATACCCTGTGACTTTGCCAAATTCATTGATGAGCTCTAACAGTTTTCTGGTAGAGTCTTTAGGATTCTCTAGGTATTATATCTTGTCATCTGCAAATAGTGATAGTTTTACTTCTTCCTTTCCCATTTGGATTCCTTTTATTTCTTTCACTTCTCTGATTGCTGTGGCTAGGACTTCCAAAACTAGGTTGAATAGTAGTGGCAAGAGTGGACATCCATGTCTTGTTCCTGATCTCAGCAGGAATTCTTTCAGCTTTTCACCATTGAGAATGATGTTAGCTCTGGGTTTGTCATAGATGGCCTTTATTATGTTGAGGTAAGTTCCCTCTATGCCTATTTTCTGAAGAGTTTTTTTTTCAGAAATGGGTGTTGGATCTTGTCAAAGGCTTTTTCTGCGTCTATTAAGAGGATCATATGGCTTTTATTCTTCACTTTGTTAATGTGGGTGTATCACACTGAGTGATTTGTTGATATTGAAGAATCCTTGCATCCCTGGGATAAATCCCACTAGATCATGATGTACAATCCTTTTAATGTCTTGTTGGATTCATTTTGCTAGTATTTTGTCGAGGATGTTTGCATCTATGTTCATCAGTGAAATCAGCCTGTAATTGTCTTTTTTTGTGGTATCTTGGTCTGGTTTTGGTATCAGGGTGATGGTGGTCTTATAGAATGAGTTTGGGAGTATTCATTCCTCTGCAACTTTTTGGAATAGTTTCAGAAGGACAGGTGTTAGCTCTTCTCTAAATGTTTGATAGAATTCACCTGTGAAGCTGTCTGGTCCTGGACTTTTGTTTGTTGGAAGTTTTTAAATCACAGTTTCAATTTCAGTACTTCTGACTGATCCATTCATCTTTTCTATTTCATCTTGGTTTAGTATTGGAAGATTTTACTTTTCTAGGAATTTGTCCATTTCTTCTAAGTTTTCATTTTATTGGTATATAGTTGCATATAGTAGTCTCTTATGATCCTTTGTATTTCTGTGATGTCCATTGTTACTTCTCCTTTTTCATTTCTAATTTTATTGACATGTGTCCTCTCTCTCTTTTTCTTGATAAGTCTGGCTAGGGGTTTATCAATTTCGTTGATCTTTTCAAAGAACCAGCTTTTAATTTCATTGATCTTTTCTACGGTTTTCTTCATCTCTATTTCATTGATTTCTGCTCTGATCTTTATGTTCTTTTCTTCTACTACCTTTAGGTCTTTTCTGTTCTTCTCTCTCTAGCTGCTTTAGATAAAAAGTTAGGTTGTTCATTTGAGCTTATTCTTGTTTCCTGAAGTAGGCTTGTATTGCTATAAACTTTCCTCTTAGAATTGCTTTTGCTGCATCCCAGAGGTTTTGGAGTGTCTTATCTTTGTTGTCATTTGCTTCTAGGTATTTTTTAACTTCCTTTTTGATTTCTTCAGTGATCCATTGGTTGTTTAGTAGCATGTTGTTTAGTCTCCACCTGCTTGTGTTTTTTGCAGTTTTGCTCTTGTTGTTGATTTCCAGTAGTATAGCGTTGTGGTTGGAAAAAAAATTAGCAGTATTTTTTATTAATATTTTTGTTCTGCCATTAGCCTTAGGCTTTTCCTGTGACCTCGGCTCTGTAATGCATTCAGGAAAGGTTAGAATTTCATAGCCATCTTTTTTTTTAGTGAAAGGGTGGTAGCACTATTCTTTGCAGTTTTCACCATTTTAAGTAGAATCCCTGAATACTTGATTTTTCAGTTTCTCTCATACTACAAGATTTTTGTACAATATCAAGACCAGAAAAATCTCAGAAGGAGATTGTCCAGAACACTTCAAGAGAAGTTGGACAACAAATTTATGGATGATGTTTTGCAAATGTTTGCTGGGTAACCAGTTTTAACATATGTAACCATAATGGATGGTGATCCAATAAGAAAATCCTGCTATTTAAATTAATAATAATAGCTAATACTTATCAAGTGCTTAAAATGTACTAGGCACAATATAAGGTGTTAGACATGTCTCATGTAATTTAAGTGTCTTACCACCACTATAAGATGGGAACTGATGTGATCTCTACCTTATATCAGAGTGAACTGAGTTTCAGAAAGTAAGAGGAGCTCTGTTCAATATTGTACCACTACAGAGTGTTCTATCAAGTTCCAAAAGCCCCAGTCTTGACTCATATTCTGTGTTCTTTCTTTTGCGTGTTGTCAGGTTATTTTTTTCTCTTGTGAAAGTACTCCCCTTACTATTTTTTTTTCTTTTTTGATATTTTTTAAAGGAGGAAATACTTAAGAGTTTGGCACTGGTTTTGACTATTTTTCTGTTACAAAAGATTCAGGAGTTGTGTACCTTTTAAACCTTGTACATTATTTACTATATGATATAAAGTTGATAAAAGTTTTGAGAATGGGGTGCAGAAAAATTCTTGATCTTTATTCTGAGACTATGATGTTTATCTTTCAGTTTTAGGAGAGTGGGTCTGCTCATAAATTCCATCACTTTCTTGCTGCTATTTCTGTCTAGCAAATTATTTCTTTATTCACGAGGCAATAAAAGGTCACTGGAAAGAAGAATATAATATTCACTCTCATAAAATAAAGTTAAACAGTATTTAGCATTTATATCTTTCCAGTGTAGTAAACAAAATATGGTTTATTTGACTCAATGAAGACCTATGATACCAAAAAAGATAAATCTAATGATTTGTTTGAACACAGGAAGATAAATCTTGCTCAGCATGCCCTCAGTGATGACATGTTACCATTGT
Source organism: Catagonus wagneri (assembly GCA_004024745.2). Taxonomy (NCBI): domain Eukaryota; kingdom Metazoa; phylum Chordata; class Mammalia; order Artiodactyla; family Tayassuidae; genus Catagonus; species Catagonus wagneri. The sequence goes on from PVHT020000059.1 coordinate 701,638, forward strand.
CCTAGTTCTCTTTAGAATTAGATAGAAAGGCAAAGCAGGCCTGGCTTCTTGTTCCAAAACATGCAGAGCCTAGTCTAGGGCTACAGTCTAAGGAGACTAGTTGAACAGCATAATTCATTTCTTTATTTACTTGCTATGCTTTTTATGATACTTATTGAAATAAGATTGGCATGGTGTTCTGTCTTTGCAAGGGAGGGCAGAAAAAGAAAAGGTCATTTGTTCTTTTTAATTTGCTTTATTTTCACTGAGCGTCTGAGAAAATGTAAAATTTTCTGACCTTTCTTCATAGATAGATAATTATATCCTTTTAAAATAGACATTCATATCTGTGGTTAAGAAATTTAGCAAGTGCATTATTAAAACTGAGTTGGGAATTTCTCATAAATGCCAGTTTATTATTTTTATGAAATTTCTGTAAATTTTATTTATAAAAGTATTTTGCACAAAAATCAGCTTAAGAAAATGTTTCTTTATCATTCCAATCACCTTTGTTGCCATAATTTAAATCATACAACTAAAATGCAGTAAGTCAGTTAGTGCCTTTGAGAAATCCAGATACCAAAATAATGCATTTCTCCTTGTACATTACATGGCTTTAAATATGTAGAGTTCTTTTCACTAGGAATATAGCAATGAAAGCAACTGAAAATGCAAAGAAAAAAAAAAGCTATAGAAGTAAATGTTTCAAACTATAAAGGGACCAGTTTTTGTACCTTATTTATCAGTCTAGGCATTTCTGAAAGATTTTGATACTTTTCCATATAGTAAGTAAATGTGGTTTCAAAATGTGCTAATTTCCTCTAAACTTATTTACAAAAAAGAAAATCCATCCATTGCTTAAAGTCTTTTTTCCAATTTCTTCTTTATACATTTTGTTTCTCATTATCAAATAAAAATCTGTCTCCTGCTTTTATAAGGCTTTTATAAAGGACTCTCTTCACTGAACAGCAGACTGTGGCCTTTTCTTTTTATCTCTCTAATTAAAACATTGCAACCTGGGGAAGCTATCAGTTAGTTCTCAGTAAATGGCACTTATTTTGATCTCCTTTGGTAGAGCAAGAAAAATGGTGAAGTGAACAGAAATGTCCTGGTCCCTAAAATTAGATATAAACCCACTAATATGCAACCTACAGAGCCCTCTGGGTCTTCAGAAATGGCACCCAGTAATTTATTTCGACATAAATCAACTTGCTTTCACTCTATAGCTCAGCTGTGCTGAGATCATTTTTCAAAGGAACTTAACAGTTCAAGATTGTTCATGCCTTCTGGAATCCTACATCTATATTTTCCTTCTTAACTTATTCTCTGAAGTTTGCATCAAAGACCATACATCATGACATAACTCCAGAAGACTCATCGTTCTGGCTACCATTTTGTATTCTTTTCTTTCCCTTTGTATTATTGTATTTGCTTAAGGTAATTGTCTGGGACTGTTATGTTTGGGAGGGGGGTGCTTTTTGCTTTCAACAGAAAAGTCTTATGCCCAGTTGTCAAAGGCACAGGCAGTATTTTAATAATTATACAAGCCAATGCCTCTACAATTTTTCCTGTATCCCCAGGCTATTGATAAGGCCATGTTTCATGGGCACATTGACCTAATAATGGATTATTTTTAAAAAGATTTCTTCTGAGGGGAATTAGCCCTAATAAAGAGTGCAAAGCAAACAGCACAGTCAACTCATATTTAGTGAGCATTCACCAATACTATGACTGTCTGAATGTTTGTAGAATAATTAAGAAGTCATTTCTTAAGAAATTTACTTTCTAGCATAAAGGGCCACGCAAGAGTTCAGAGAGGCAATGTGTTATCATGACTCATACATAAAATTCATGTCCAAATTTTTACTAGACTGTGTGATAAAGGGTATCTGCTATACATGAGTGAGAACTAGTGTAACTGGTATTTGTGTTGGAAGTCCTCAATTCATGAAAGTTGATTACCTAAGAGTGGCCAAACTGATTTTATACAACAAGAATAAGCCCCTTAATTCAGAAAGTAGTGATTTCATTAAAGTGAAACATTGGTTTTAGCTTAGAGTATCATTTCTAGACCTGTGCACTGAAGACTACAAAATATTGTTAAAAGGAATTAAAGAAGACACAAATAAATAGGAAGACATTTCATTGTTTTGTGAAATGGTGCAGCTGCTATGGATAGCAGTACAGAAGTTCCTCAAAAAAATTAAAAATAGAACTACTGCATGATCCAGCAAACCCACTTCTGGTTATATGTCCAAAAGAATTTTAAAATTCATATGGAACCACAAAATACTCTCCATAGCCAAAGCAATCCTGAGAAAGAACAACAATATGGAGGCATCACACTTCCTCACCTCAAAATCAGTCACACAGCTCTAGGAATTTAAACAGTTTTTTACTCAGAGTTCCTGTCGTGGCTCAGTGGTTAATGAATCCGACTAGGAACGATGAGGTTGCGGGTTCAATCCCTAGCCTCACTCAGTGGGCTAAGGATCCGGCGTTGCCGTGAGCTGTGGTGTAGGTTGCAGATGCGGCTTGGATCCCACGTTGCTGTGGCTGTGGTGAAGGCTGGTAGCTACAGCTCCTGTTAGACCCCTAGCCTGGGAACCTCCATATGCCACGAGTGTGGCCCTAGATAAGGCAGAAAGACAAAAAACAAAAAATAAATAAAAGAGTTTGTTACTGGCATTAAAAACAGATATACAGAGAAGTGGATCAGAATAGACAGCCCAGAAGTAAACCCACATATATATAGCCAGTTTCATCTTTGAATACAATGGAGATAGATAATCTCACCAACAAATAGTATTGGGAAAACTGGTTATCCACATATAAAAGAATGAAATTGGACCTGTATCTAACATGCTACACAAAAATCAGCTCAAGATGAATTAAAGACTTTAGCACCTCAAAACACCTATAGAACTCCTAGAGGAAACTATCTTCGTGATGGGAAAAATCTTCATAAAAGGGAAAATCTTCATGATGTGTGCTTAGCAATGATTTCTTGGATGTAACACCAAAAGCATAAGCAACAAAAGCAAGAACAGGCAAGTGGCACTACATCAAACTATAACACTTGTGCACAGCAAAGGAAGTAATTCACAAAATGAAAAGGCAACTTACAGAATGGGAGAACATATTTGTAAACTGTGTATCTGTTAAGGGGTTTACATATAAGAAACCCTTTAAATTCAGTAGCCCAGTAATAGTAGTAGTCATAATAATAACAACAGTGACAGTCTCATTAAAAAATAAGCAAAGGATTGAAATAGGCAAAGGATTTAAGTGGACATATAAATGGTCAATGGATGTAACAGGTTTATGAAAAAATGTTCAGCATCACTAATCATCAAAGAAATGTAAATCATAACCACCGTGAGAGGAGTTCCCATCATGGCTCAGTGGTAACAAATCCAGCTAGTATCCATGAGGAGGCACGTTTGATCCCTGGCCTCCCTCAGTGGGTTAAGAATCCGGGATTGCTGTGAGCTGTGGTGTAGGCCGGCAGCTACAGCTCTGATTTGACCCCTAGCCTGGGAACTTCCATATGCTACAGGTGTGGCTCTAAAAAGACAAGGAAAAAAAAAAACACAGTAAGAAATCACCTCATGCTTGTTAATGATTTCTTTTATATGAGAAAAAAAGATACAAAGCTTGATGAGGATGTGGAGAATTTGGAACCTTTGTACATTGTTAGTGGGAATGTAAAATGGTACAGTCACTGCTATAAATAGCAGTAGGGAGGTTCCTCAAAAACATTAAAAATAGGACTACCACATGATCCAGCAAGCCTACTTCTAGGTATATGTCCAAAATAATTAAAATCAGGATCTTGGAGTGTTATCTGCAGTCCCATGTTCACTGCAGCCTTATTCACAGTAGGCAAGATTTGGTAACAACTTAAATGTCCCTTTACAAGAGATGAGTGGATCAGAAAATGTGGCATGTGCATACAATGGAATATTATGTAGCCTTAAAAAGGAAGGAAACCCTGCCATCTGTGACAGCATGAGTGAATCTGGTGGGCATTGTTCTAAGTGAAATAAACGAGTAACAGAAGGACACTTACTGCAGAATTGCCTTTCTATGAGGTATTCAGAATAGTTACACTCAATAGAAGCAGAGAGCAAAATGGTAGTTGCCAGGGGCTGTGGAGCAGAAGAAACGGGGAGTTACTGTTGAGCACGGATAAAGTGTAAATTTCCAGTTGTGCAAAATGATTACGTTCTAGAGACCTGCTGTACCACTTTGAGTCTCTAGCTAACAGTGCCATACTATGCACTTAAAATTTTTCGAGGGTAGATCTCATGTTAAGTATTCTTACAAGAAAACAAAAGAAAAAGAGAAGAAACTAAGTCATCCTATTCTACTCTGTTTGGCATGAGTGAATAAGAAAATTTTTTTTTCTGTTCACCTGTGATTTATTGTAAATATCCATCCACCCAAGCATCAGCCAGAAAAAGCCGCTTGGATCTTACAGGCAGGTTTCCTTTCATCTCATACTTGTCAAAGTTTCCCATCTACTCAGCAGATGATGGCTATCAGTCCCACCAGAAAAAAGAGTGTTGTACTGCCTTGATGCCATCCCATTGTATAACTTAGCACCTCCCAAGAGGCACTGAATCAAAATATGTGACTGTCTATGAACTGGTTGGAATTAGCAAGGGAGGCCACATAATAAAAACTCAGTTGGATTGTTGAAGGCCATTTGTGGTTTCCTAACGGTCTCTGAAGAGTGAACGTAACTTTTTGTCTTGCCTGATTAAAAATCAAAAGCCCCTTCATTCATGCCATAGGAGTTCCCATGGTGGCTCAGCAGGTTAAGAACCCAACATAGCCTTGGGGAAGATGCGGGTTTGATTCCTGGGCTCACTTAATGGGTTAAGGATCCCACATTGCCACAAGCTGCAGCATAGGTCAGAGATGCAGCTTGGATATGGTGCTGCTGTGACTGTGGCATAAGCCTAAAGGTGCTGCTCCATTTCAGCCAATAGGCTGTGAACTTCCATATGCCACATATGCAGCAGTAATAAGAAAAATAATTAATTTAATTTAATTAAATACCTCTTGTAGTTCTCCTGAGCCTCAGTGGGTTAAGGAAAGCTCAGGTCACTGCTGTGGCATAGGTTCAGTCCTTGGCCCAGGAACTTCCATGTGCCATGGATACAGCCAAAAAGAAAAAAGATAAAATAAGACCTACTGAAATATGCCCATTAGGCCCGCTATAAGCAAAAATAATTTTTTTCACTTGCAGATGACACTCAATATGTTTTTGGTCACGTATTTCAGAGAAGACTTCCAAATGAGGTTTGTTCTAGCAGAAGAAATCGTTCCTAACTGCTGACCTGAAGCAGCTCTCCTGGATGTGCATGCTCTGTGGCCGATGCCAAATTGGCCTGTATCCATCCTTGGGGAATGTTTATAAAAGCAGATTTCTTTATCTGAGAGCATAATCTCTTATGATGTATGACCATCTCTAGACATGCCAAGGGTGTAGACATCTCCACCTTGTCTGCAACCTCTTCTGCAGAGTTCTCTAATTTCTCTATCTTATCTAGAGAGTGCTTCTAGAACACACAGAATGAAATCTACCATAAGGCTCTGTGCCACTGAGCCCACCATCCCCCGTCACTAAAGCACTGATGATCATGATGCATTGATAATGATGAGGAAATTCTCAAAGAGACCTTAGTGTGTCCATAACTAAAGGAAAACTTTGGGAGTAAAAAAATATTTAAGTCATCTAAGAAAGCTCCCTGCTCTCATTCAGGTAAGGGTTTAGCATCTCTATATTACTAATGAGGCAGTTCCCTTCTAAAGAGGAGAGATGACTTTTTAAGACCACGCACAAACTGAAAGAAATGGAAAGAAAAGCCTGAACCTCTGGTTGTTACACTGCAACACAAGTGCTTGTTTGTTTACTCACCAAATATTTTATTGAGGGCAGAGTCCAAAGGAAATGGTCAGTATTGCAGAATATAACAACAACAAAAAAAGAACAGTTCTCTCCTTTGACAGCCTGTCAGCATAAGAAGAGCTGGAAGACATGACTGAGGACAGTTTCTAAAATACCAAATGAGCCTCATTTTTCTCCTAAATGATTTAGCTACTGTGTTTTTAAAATAATTTTTTAAACACAGGAAGCATGTTTAACATTCGTATTATTTATTATGGTATTTTGAGGGATGGGTGAACTTCATGGTGTGGTTGATTAAGCTAATCTTTCTTGCATAGAAGTCAGGAAAGTTCCTATGCTTAAAAAAAGAAAGCATTAATGAAACTGTAGCATAACTACCACTAGGTTTTTGGGTGTGGTTGCTCTCCACAGTTGCTGGATTAAAAAGTAAAATACATAACTTGCTGTGGTTTAAAGCTTAGCATTACGTAGTAATATCTTTAATTAACATATTTGATTCGACAAACATTTATTGAGCATATATGGTCAAGGCTCTCTGGGGAATACGGAAAATGAATAAATGAATAAGACCCATTCATATCATATCCATGAATTGCAAATACAAAGATATCCTTAATTGAGGGTAGGACATAACAAGTGCCTAAAGGAAGCAAAAACAAAGTGCTTTTGGGAACACAGGGGAAAGAAGCCCAGGGGAGCAGGCGGAATATTTATGGAAAAGTGGCAAATGAGCTGAGCCTTGAAGCATGGCTAAAATTTCATTAGAGGGGGAGAAGGTTCCTCTAACAATGAAGGAAGGAAAATGGAATGTACAGAAAATCACGTAGCAGATAGTGTGCTTACAGGAGTGGAAGTTAGTTAGAAAAAGTCTAGTCAGAGAAAAAAAAAAGTATATCATCACTGCCTATGATAATTCCTTAGGCATGATCTTTATAATACAAACAGAGAGGATTCACTGAAAATTACTAATCGGGAGTTCCCATTGTGGCTCAGCAGGTTAAGAACATGACTAGTACCCATGAGGATGCGAATTTGATCCCTGGCCTCACTCATTGGGTTAAGGATCTGGTGTTGGTATGAGCTGGGGTGTAGGTCACAAAGATAGCTCAGATCCCACGTTGCTGTGGCTATGGTGCAGGGTGGCAGCTGCAGCGCCAGTTCATCCCCTAGCCTGGGAACTTCCATATGCTGCAGTCACAGCCCTCAAAAGAAAAAGAGAAAGAAAAGAAAAGAAAATTACTTATCAAAGAAATGGCATGGCCAGAGTTGTACCTTATGAACAACACTCTGCAGCTGTGTGTAAGACAAAGGAAAGGAAAGACTGAGATAGAAGCCAAGAGGCTACTCGGATGCACTAAGAGAGATAAGGGAGTTAAACAAGACTAAGACCAACAGGAAAAAGAGAAAGAAAAAGCATTGAGAGTCCTAGTGGCAGGATTGAATGCTGCATTGATTTTTGCATAATGCGTGCAGTTGGTCAACAAATAGTCACTGAACAACTACTAAGTGAACAGCATTACACTGAGTGATGAAGATGCAACAGTAAACAGAGATGTAGTTTTTGTTTCTAGGAGCTTATGTCCAGGATGGAACAGAACAAAACAAACATGTAACAACAACACAAAATAAATAAAAATAAATATGAAGGGATGTTCCAGAAGGGGGAACAGCATATGGAAAGTTCAGAGGCGGGACAGAGTAAGCCTGATATACTCAAGAAATAGCAAATAACTTAGCTCTGGCTAAAGCATAGAGTGTGAGGCAGCAAGTGGAGAGATAGGACTGTGGTGTAATAGGCAGGGACCAGACATTACAGATTTTGTGAACCTCAGTGAGGATCTGTGATCGATGCTGCAAAGGGAATGCCATGACCCGTTTTACTTTAGGAAGTGAAGGATTTTAGGAAGAGGATATCAGTGTGTAGAATTTTTAAAAGAGAGGAGTAGAAAGGAGGAAAGTCAGAGATGGTGAGAAAATTATAAAAAACCTTAACATTTGGAGTTCCTGTTGTGGCTCAGCCAGTTAAGAACCTGACATAGTCTCCATGAGGATGCAGGTTTGATCCCTGGCCTCACTCAGTGGGTCAAGCATTCAGTGTTACCATAGCAACAGATCTAGTGTCACTATGACGTAGACTGGTAGTTGCAGCTCTTATTTGACCCCTAGCCTGGGAATGTCCATATGCCACATATGTAGTCATAAATAGAAAAAAAAAAAGTTTAACAGTATAACAATTAGGAACTTATAATTTTTGAGAAAACAGTTTCAACCAACCACCAGGACAAAAGCCCCTTTACGAAGGGTTTGAGAAGAGAAAGGAAAGTAGTTGGCAGTACATCATTTTTAGAGAATTTAGGAAACCAAATGGGGAAGTTGTAGAAAAAGTAGCAGCACCTAGGAAAGGATTTTCCTTTGTTCGTGGAGAGCCGAGACATAAAGATTTTATCACAAGAATGGAAGAAGCTCTAAGAAGAGATTGGATGAAAAGGCAGTGGAAAAACACTGGGTGGAGCAGGGAAGGGATGTTACCAAACTCAGGTTCAGCTACTTGCTGCTCAAAAGCCAGTACTCAAGGAGTTCCTGTTGTGGCACAGCAGAAACAAATCTGACTAGGAATCATGAGGTTGCGGGTTCAATCCCTGGCCTTGCTCAGTGGGTTAAGGATCTAGTGTTGCCGTGAGCTGTGGTGAAGGTTACGGACATTGCTCGGATCGTGCCTTGTTGTGGCTGTGGCTTAGGCTGGCAGCTGTAGCTCCGATTAGACCCCTAGCCTGGAAACCTCCATATGCCTCGTGTGCGGCCCTAAAATGACAAAAGACAAAAAAATAAAATAAAAAGCCAATACTCGAGACATCTGTTGGTTGGAAAAGGGGAGACTGCTGTATCCAAAAGACCAGCAACTTGGGAGGAAGGTGGACTCATGTCCTAGAACCAGCTCTGAACACTCTGCTCTCCCATGAAAGTTTCTAAAGGAAAAAGGGGGAAAGCTATTTGCAGTTAATCACTTGGGGAGGCAGTTAGAGCCTGCATCGTATTTCACAGTGTACAGACATGCTAACTCCTTGTGATCTTCCTCTAGATGCTGTCTCGTTCATGCGGTTTGCTCATGGGATTACTGAGGGGGAAGCAGGGGGAAAGATCTAGTCATCCATTAATTACTTCTTCTTTTCTACTTCTTTAAGAAAAGAATCAACAGGTTAGGCAAGGCATGATGTAATCAGGAACCTGCAATGGCTATCCAATTAATGAAGCATGAGCCACATGCTACAAGGGTTAGGTTAAGTGCTGCCTGGTGATCTCACATCTATAATTAAGCTTTTAAAGTGTGAGGGGGACATGAATGGGCAGACAGGAAAGGGGCAAAAGCGTTGCTTACAGGAACAGTCTGAAGATGAAGTAAGGTCCGCTTTTCCCAAAAGCTCAGATCCTAAGCTAGAAAAACCTTATTATGATTGCCCATACTCATTTAGGAAAAATTAAATAAATATAAAATATTTTTCCAAAAGTTTACCGCAAAAAGGAATCTGATAGAGAAATCCATCACATTAAAGATTTGTTTAACAAGATCTTGGTCTTAGTTAGAAGCCTACAGAACTATGTTGGGTCCATCTCCCAGCTTGAAATATTTAATATTTTGGCAAACACACACACACATACACACACACACACACACACACACACACACACACACACACAAATAATCAAAACCTGCCAAAGAGGAATTGCCCTTATTACTCTGAAGCTGATGAAAACTCAGTGTTTCCTCCCATCCAAAAGTGATTTGTAAGGTTTAGATCATGATTCCTGCTCCCTTAGGTTTAATTGGACAATGAGGTGTCCTTGCTGGGTCTCTCCTTTCTTGCAGGATGCAAAAGATGCTTCAGACCAAAAAAAATAAGACAGCCAGTTGAGAGCACAGCTGGAGGTCTGGACTGTCTGGCCTGGCTGTCAAGGATCAAATGTCCTTCCTTTGTACTCTTTTTCTTTCTACCAGGCAAACACCCAACACTGGAAAAATGTTTTGTTGGAAACAGTGTTTTGATGGAATACACCGTCACTGTCTTGAAGAAGAAGACTTCCAACAACCATGTAGTGTCTTAGCATGGAGTGTAAATACCACAAGAATTTTTAGGGACCTAAGAGTGGGTTAGGAAAATACAAATAATCCATTGCAACTTGACTGTTAATATTTAACTCTCTTGTAAATTCATTTTCTTGATGCATGGATCTTGTTAGTGAACCTGGGAATGTACAAAGTCTGACCTAATCCATAAAACAGACTGAAATAAAAGAAGTTAAAAATGGACTCTCCCAAGACCTAAGGGCTCCAGTAGATAATCAAGCACTGGTTTGTTATTTGTTTTTTATTTTTGTTTTATTTTTTTAATGATTTTTATTTTTTCCATTATTGTTGGTTTATAGTGTTCTGTCCATTTTCTCCTGTACAACAAAGTCACCCAGCCACACATACATACATACATTCTCACATTATCCTCCATCATGCTCCACCACAAGTGACTAGATACAGTTCCCAGTACTATACAGCAGGATCTCATTGCTTATCCATTCCAAAGGTGATAGTTTACATCTGTTAACCCCAGATTCACAGTCTATGCCACTTCCTCCCCCTCCACCTTGGCAACCACAAGTCCATTCTCCAAATCCGTGAGTGTCTTTCCTGTGAAAGGGTTTATTTGTGTTGTATGTTAGATCCCAGATATGTGATGTCATATGGTATTTACCTTTCTC
>PVHT020000059.1:712385-773900 GCA_004024745.2 Catagonus wagneri
AAAAAAAAAAAAAAAAAAACAACCCAATTGAAAAATAGGCAAATGACCTGAATAGACATTTCTCCAGATAAGATATACAGATGGCCAACAAGCACATGGAAAAATGCTCAACGTCACTGATTATTAAAGAGATGTTGTTTGTTTTTTAAAGAAGGCTCTCTCTGTCTTCCTTTGAGAAAAAAAGAAAACATGAAAAAATAAATTATCAATATGCCATATTTCATTGTATCCAAGGCATAATCGATTGTAACACATATACCAATTTCAGATACTTTAAACTTGAAAAAAAGTCTTGAAACCAAAAAAAAAAAAATGCTATCTTGAGATGGTGAGATTGAGAATTGGTATAATTCAAAATCAGATTGTCTTAATACTCTCTGCAAGGAGACTTTATTACAAGTTGAGAAGGAGATGACCTTAGGATATGAGGATTGAAGAGAACACAAAGTGTTCAGAAAAGCCATTAATTGAGATGATAAGGAAGATGAGAAAACATTTTCCCACTGAAATTGCTTTCTCTGGATTTTGAGGTACTGCCTTATATTGGGGTATGCAAGCTAGACCCTGGGGCTGTTTCTCATTCTCCCTTTTCTCTCTCTCAAACCTTCCTAATCACCAAGTTCTATTAATATTATGACCTAAATTCTTATCAATTAGTTCTCTGCTACCCCCCACAACTACACTTTCTAATGTCAAAGTCCCTCATCATTACTGGCTTAAAGTGTTGATATAACTCTTGGGTTAACCAGCCTCCAAGATGATCCCTCGTGATCCCTGCCTCCTGGGGCTCACTCTTGTGGAAATGCCCTCTCACTCACACATCATGCCAGGGTCAGTCCACACCGAACACCTGAATGTGACAGAGGTGAGAGTACAGCATTTCTGGAGTTCTCTTGTGGCACAGAGGGTTCAGGATCCAGTGTTGTCCCTGTAGGCTTGGATCGCTGCTGTGGTGTGGATTTGACCCCTGGCCCAGGAACTTTCGCATGCTGTGGGTGAGGCTGAAAGAGAGAAAGAAAGAAACACAGAAAGAAAGAATACATCATTTCAAAGCCCAGGCCATAGAAGATATTATGACTTCTGCCTTGCGCTCTCCCTCTCTCTCGCTCTCTTTCTTTCTGGGATAACTGACACTATGGCAAATCAACTTCTATGTCATAAAAAGACTCTGGCAGATCTGTGGAAAGATCCCTGGGGCCAGGAACTGAGGTCTTTGTTAAGAGCTAATGAGGAGCCAAGGCCTCCTGTCAACAGGAATGTGCATGAGGTGGGGAGCAGATCCTGTATCCCTGGTTAAGCATTTAGATGACTCTAGCCCAAGCTACATATATTAAAAAATAAAAACACTTTATTGAGCCATGACGGACATGTAATATATACATTTAACATACATATTTAATGTATACAACTCTGGGGATAAGTATGCACTTATAAAACAATCACTACCATCAAGGCCATAAACATATCCATCACTGCCCTGAGTTTCCTGTTGCTCCTTTGTTTATATGTGTGGAAAGAACCACTCAGCATATGATCTACTCTCTTAGCAAAAAAAAAATTCTTTTTTGGTCACACCTGAGGCATATGGAAGATCCCGGGCCAGGGATTGAATCCAAGCTTCAGTTGTGACCTATGGCACAGCTGTGGCAACTTGGAACCTTAAGCTGGGGATCGAACCCATGCCATGGCAGAGACAATGCCAGATCCTTAAAATGCTGCACCACAGAAGGAACTCCATCAAATTTTAATGTATAATTACAATTAAATGTACATTGTAGACCTTAAATGTACATTAAAATTAAATTAAAATTAATGTACAATTAAATCTAATACTATTAACACCGTATAATATTGTTAGCTCTAGGCACTATGTTTTATGGTAGATCTCCAGAACCTATTTATCTTGCATTAATGAAATTTTGGTGGTCTTCGGCCATCACCTCCCCATTGACCCCTGCTACTAGCCACTGCAACAACCATTCTATTCTCTGCTTCTATGAGTTTGACTATTTTGGCTTCCAAATATAAGTGAGATCATACCATATTTATCTTTCTGTGTCTGGATTGTTTCACTTAGTATAATGTCTTCCAGATCCATTTAAGTTGTTGTAAATGGCAGAATTTCCTTCTTCTTTAAGACCAAATAATATTCCATTGTGTATATGACACATTTTATTTTGAGATTTTTTTTTTTTGGTGTTCTTGAAATATAATTGACATACAACACTGTATAAGATGTATGGAATATTGATTTGCATTGTGAAATAATTATCACAACAAGTTTAGTCATCTCATAGAGATAAAAAAAAAGTTTTTTTCCTTGTGAGGATAACTTTCAGAAAGTTTCAAATATGCTGTACAACAGTATTAACTATAATCATCACATAGTAACTAGTAACAAGTAACTACCTCCTAGTAGTTACTTACAGTTGGAAGTTTGCACATTTTGACCACCTTCATCCAATTTCTCTACTCCTACCCCTGCCACTATTACCGTTAATCTGACGTATTGTTCCATGAATTTTGTTTTGTTTTTAGATTTGACATGTAATTGATATCTTACAGTGTTTGTCTTGCTCTAACTTATTTCAATTAGCATAATGTCCTCAAGTTCCATCCATGTCGTCATAAATGGCAGCATGTACTGCTTTATGGCTGAATAGCATTTCATTGTATGTTTTTATAACTTCTTTATCCATTCATCCATTGATGGACATTTAGTTTGTTTCCATGCCTTGATTATTGTAAATAATGCTGCAGTGAAAAAAAGGGGTGATTTTCATTTCCTTTGATAAATACCCAAAGTAAAATTGCTAGATGATATAGCAGTTCTCTTTTTAATTTTGAAAAATCTCCATAGTGTTTTCCGTGATGATTGTACTAATTTACATTCCCAGAAACAGTGCACAAGGGTTCTCTCTTCTCTATATCCTTGCCAGCAACTGTTAACCCTTCTTTATGAGTTAGCCATTCTAATCTCATTGTAATCTTGATTTGCATTTCCCTTATGATTAGTGATACTGAGCATCTTTCTGTGTACCTGTTGGCTATTTATATGTCATCTTTGAAAAAATGTCTATTCAGGTTCTTTGCCTATTTTTTTCAGATTATTTGTTTTTGTTTTGTTTTGTTTGCTACTAAATTTTGTGAGTTCCTCATATGTTTTGAATTTTAACCACTCATTAAATCTAGACTTTGCAAGTATTTGTTCTATTTCATAGATAGTCTCTTCATTTTGTTGATGATTTCCTTTGCTGTTTAGAAGCCTTTAAGTTTAATGTAGTCCCACTTATAAATTTTTTATTTTGTCGCTTATACTCTAGGTGTTATATCTAAAAAATCATTGCCAAGACCCATGTCAAAGAGCTTTTTTCCTATGTTTTTTCTTCCCCCAGGAGGCGTATGGGTTTTGGTTTTTCATTTTAGTCTTTAATAAATTTTGAGGAAATTTGTGAGTAGTATAAGGGAGGGGTCTAGTTTCATTCTTTTACATGTGAATATCAGTTTTCCCAGCACCACTTACTGGAGAGATTCTCTTTTCCCCCACTGAGTATTCTTGGCTCCCTTCTCATATAAGTTGACCATATACGCATGGGTTTATTTCTGGGCTCTTGATTTGGTTCCATTTTTCATCGTGTCTGTTGTTAAATGCAAAGTATCACACTATTTTAATTACTATAGTTTTATAATATAACTTTAAATCAGGGGGATGACTCCCACTTTTTTTTCTCTCGATTGCTTTGGCTATTCCTGGTCTTTTCTGGTTCCATATAAGTTTTATGATTGTCATTTCTACTTATGTAAAAACATTGCCATTGGAGTCTTGATAGCAATTGCACGGAAGCTATAGATGTCTTTGGATAGTATAGATATTTTAAGTGTTAATTCTTCCAATCTGTGGCCTGGAATACCCTTCCACTTATTTGTATCTTTTTTTTATTTCTTTCGTCTATATCTTACAGCTTTCACTACAGGGATCTATCACCTCCTTGGTTCAGTTTATTCTTAATTATTTTATTGTTTTTGGTGTTTTTATAAATGGAATTATTTTCTCCATTTTTCATATAATTATTTGTTAAAGTGTAGCAATAGTACTGCTTTGTGGAAGATCATTTTTTATCCTGCAACTTTACTGAATGCATTGATTAAATCTGTCAGTATTTTGATGGAGTCTTTGGGATTTTCTAAATATAAAGTCATATCATCTGCAAATAAAGATAATTTTACTTTTACTTTTCAAATTCGGATGCCTTACTTCTTTTTTCTTTACTGATTTCTCTGCTGAGGTCTCCCAGTATTATATTTAATAGGAGAGGTAAGGGTGGGCACTCTTGTCCTGTTCTTTGTTAATTATGGGCTTGTCATATATGGCTTTTATTATATTGAGATACAGTCCTTCTATACCTAATCTGTGAAGAGTTTTTATCGTGAATGAATGTTGAATTTTGTTAAATGGCTTCTTTTTGTCATCTATTGAAATGGTAATAGGATTTTTTCTTTCACTTTATTAATGTAATATATCACATGTATCGATTTATGTATGTTGAACCATCCTTGCATCCCAGGAATAAATTCCACTTGATCATGATGAGTGATCTAGTTAATGTGATACTGAACTAAGATTTCTAGTATCTTAGGAGAATTTTTGCACTTATATTCATGAGGGATATTGGCCTATGGGTTTCTTTTCTTATAGTGCCCTTTTCTGACTTTACCCTATTATTAGGGTAATGCTGGTATCATAAAATGAGTTTGGGATTGTTACCTCCTCTTTGTTTAGAGATTTGGGTTACTGGTTTAATCTCTATACAGGCAATATGAATTCAGGACAAACCCCCTCTGAATGTGAGCTTATGGTAAGAAATTCTGAAGAAACTCTTCACCTTCTGCGCCCAGATGCCTGCCATGACCAGATAGAGAGACCTCATGGGTCAAGTCTCAAGATCACCCTCTCACCTCTCTCAGCCCTATCCCTTAACTTTCCACCACTGCTCTTATAACTCCTCAGCATTTAGGCTCTAGATCAGTGGACCATAGTTAGTTACTCCAGGGCAAACTTAATACTCAGAATCTGTATATCTTTTTCGCAATTGGCCTGCAAACAATTGCTGTACTTTCCATCACCTCAAGTGCACGTGGGAAAAAAAAAATCATATTTTAGCCACAATTTAGGTATAAGGACTGGGAGAAATTTCTCTAAACGTCTAAACAGCTACATTGCCCTGTTCAAATTTGCCATTAGCTTGCGTGTAGCTAGAAATAAAATTAAAGGGGTCAGGGATCACCATAAGGTTTTTAGACTGACAAACTAATAGAGCAGCCATGTACTGAAATGGTAAAGATTGATCTTTCTTTTATAGAGTAAGCACAGAATCAAAGAGTTGAAGCAGTAAAAGGTTAAAGAACTGATATCTTGATGAAGATTTCAAAACTTGCAAAATACATATAAATCCCAAATTAGAGTCATCTATTTCAAAGTAATCACCTTGGGAAATGTTTCATTTATTCCAACGATGCTGGCATTTCAAAATCTTTGGGGCACCTTTCAAAGATTGCCATCAAAAACCTTTGGAATATTTTTCAGTATGTTTTGGAGCAGTAAATCTCCGGTTTGTACAAGAGAATGTGCTTTTTAGAAACAGTGACAAAAATTATGTCATGATGAGCCTGTTGGAAATGGTGATTGATCCCGGTAGGGAATGATGGTTTGGGATCCAAAGTGCATATACCACAACTTGATGACTGACTTTCTATGGTGATGTGTGCACTGGCTTGTGCATATTTCAGCTTAGGTGATCTGTGCGTATTTATTGATGGTGAGACTCTTTAGAGCAAGATCAGGGACCCTGGCCAGAGTGAGTCAAAATCATCTGCCGTAAATCTGAATGAGTAATTGTGGGGAGGCAGAAGGCTTCCGTGCACTTTCTAATATATCTCGTCCCTTTGTTTATCCACTGGAGCCCTACTGAGGATAGTGCTTGTCAGTGGTGCCGACTTTGAATGACAAAGTCTTCACATAACCTTCAAGCAAAGCCTCAGCCCAAACCTATCACAGGCGGCCCAGGGAATCCCTCAGCAGCAATAAATGTCTCATATTCATTTTTCACCGGATAACACCATGGCGCTCAGTCCTGGAAGAAAACTGCACATAGCTCTATTACATTTTAAATGCCCCTGATTCCATTCCTAACTGGCTTCCCTTTAAGGGAAAAAAGGGAATGTTTTTTGTCGGGTTTTTTTGTTGTTTATTTTTTCATCCATTTGTGTCCTTTTTGTTCCTTTTCAGTTCAAATGTCCTAGGTAATTATGTTGTAAATAATCTCAAGTGATTCTCACATCTACTTTAACATGATTTTCATGGGCTTCTTTATCTAAAACAAATACATCTGTCTTGGCTTTTGTGACAGGGTTAATAATTTTGAATCATTTTACCATTAAATTGCAATGCTGGCAATTATGGTACAATATTTCTACTTCTCTACATGTGTGATAGGTATTTTTAAGAGAAAAACTATGGATTTTTTGCATGACAATACATTTCTAATGTAAAAACCGCTAAGGAATATGATGTCTGACTTTCTGGACTGCATAAATCATGCATTTATTCATAGATGAGTGATTTGTATTAGGCTTAACCAAGTTATGCTTCTGTTTTCCCATGGAAAGTCATGATGGTTCTGAGATGGATTAAGAAATGTAAAATTAAATATCTCAAAGTGATCATAAATATATTTAGAAAATAATTTCTTAAGATGATATTTTATTTATATTCAATTATGGTTAATTCTCATAATTTTTGAATTGAAGTATCATTGATTTACAATGTATTACTAACATATTGAATATGTTAGTTTCAAGTATATAATATAGTGATTGAATAATTTGCAGACTATACTCCATTTAAAGTTATAAAATAATGGCTGTGTGTCCTCGTGTTGTGTTTATCCTTGTAGCTCATTTTTTATTTTATTTTATTTTATTTTATTTTATTTTATTTATCTTTTTGCCTTATCTAGGGCCTCACCCACAGCATATGGTGGTTCCCAGGCTAGGGGTCTAACAGGAGCTGTAGCTGCCAGCCTTTGCCACAGCCACAGCAACGTGGGATCTGAGCCACGTCTGCAACCTACACCACAACTCACAGCAGCACCGGATCCTTAACCCACTGAGCAAGGAGGCCAGGGATCGAACCCACAACCTCATGGTTCCTAGTCGGATTCGTTAACCACTGAGCCACGACGGGAACTCCTAGCTCATTTATTTTATATACAGTAGTTTGTATCTCTTAATCCCTTACCCCTATTTTTCTCTCATCACTTTCCCCTCCCCACTGGTAACCATAAGTCTGTATTTTATATGTAAGTCTGTTTCTCTTTTGTTACATTCATTCATTTGTCTTATTCTTTAGATTCCACATATAAGTGATGACACACAGTATTTATCTTTGTCTGTTTTTTCACTAAGCATGATACCCTCTACTCCATCCATGTTGTTGCAAATGGCATAATTTCATTTTTCTTCCTACTGAGTAGTATTCCAGTGTGTGTGTGTGTGTGTGTGTCTGTCTGTCTGTCTGTCTGTCTGTCTGTCTCTCTGTCTGTCACATCTTTATTCATTCATGTTGATTGCCACTTAGATTGCTTTCATATCTTGGCAACCTAAATAATGCTGCTATGAACACTGAGGCATATGTATCTTTTTGAATTACTGTTTTCATTTTCTTTAGACACAAACATGAGCCAATTGCTTGATCATATGGTAGTTCTATTTTTAGATTTTTGAAGAACCTCTTTACTGTTTTCCACAGTGATTGTACCAATTTGCATTCATACCAGCAATGTACGAGGGTTTTCTTTTCTCCACATCAGCACTTGTTATTTGCAGACTTTTTCATGATAGCCATTCTGACAGGTGTTAAGTGATGTCTCATTGTGGTTACAATTTCCCTTTCTCCAGTGATTAGTGATGTTAGCACATTTTCATTTTCATGTGCCCAAATGTTCAGAGAAAGAGGACCTGAATAAACCATGAGACATCCAAAAATAAGAATATTCTGCAGTTGAGGAAGGCATGTAATTCTCAATATTGATATGGAGCAATCTTTGAAATCTATTGTTAAGTGAAAAAGGTACAAAGAGTGCTCACAGTTAAGAAATTAGAAAAATATCAATACTTATGTATGGATATGTTTCACTTATATTTTTTAAAAACACTGGCAAAAATTAATAATATTGATGATCTACATTGGAAGAAAGAGAACAGGAAGCAGGGTAATGGATTGAATTGACACTCCTATGAAAATAAATTTATTATTTTGGTGTTGGAATCATGTACATATTTTATGCAAATTTTTAAAATGTAAAATCAAAAGAAAATAATTCCTAAATACTAAAAACAAATGAAGGAAATTATTCTGAACATACAAATAAAATATTGGGGTAACTGCACTGACAATCGACTTTCTTCAATTGTCTTTAAAACTTAGCACTTTGCTGAAGTTCAAGAGACATTGCATGGAGAGGAGTAGTAATCCACCATCAATTGCTCCTAGAAATAGTACTCTTATTCTTATAATTACATAAAACAGAAATTTCGTGAGTTCCTGTTATGGCTCAGTGGGTTAAGAACCCAACATAGTGTCCATGAGAATGGGTTAACTCATTGGGTTAAGGATCAAATGTTGCCACAGCTGCAGCATAGGTCTCAAATGCAGCTCGGGTCTGGTGTTGCTGTGGCTATGGTGTAGGCCAGCAGCTGCAGCTCCCATTCAACCTCTAGCCCAGGAACTTCCAAATGCCACAGGTGCAGCTGTAAAAAGAAAAAAAAAAAAAAACACAAATTTCGTAAACCCCTAGTAAAATAAAATACTCAAGAAATAGTAGAATACTTGGAATGGTAGGCAAAATTGGTGATCTTCTGTTAGTATTTCTTTCAGAGAGTTTATCAAGAAGAAGCTATTATTTTGAGACAGTGGGCTATTATTTAAAAAGCTATTATTTTTTAAAAAGCTTTTATTTTTTTTAAAAAAGCTATTATTTTGAGACCATGGGCTAGCATCTCCCCCTATAAAAAAATAGTTCTCACTTTTAAGTATACTAAAAATGCTGTCTTGTGTTAAGTAAGAAATAAAATTAGGCACCAATATGAATATTAATAGAATGGTAATGAGTCATAATTCAACTCATAACTGCCCAAATTAAATGGTCATTTGGAGTTTTAGAAATAATTTACTGACAAAATCATTTTCAGTGTCTTTCTTGGATCCCATTCCTTTATAATCATCTTAATTTTTATTTAAGAAATATTTTTACGGCCACATTCATGGAATATGGAAGTTCCCAGACTGGAGATTGAACCCACGCCTCTGTACTGACTTGGGTTGCTGCAGTCAGATTCTTAAACCACTTCATGACAGTATGGAACTCCTAAAATAATTTTAAACAGACCTTCATCATCTATGCCATATTCTGCCCAATATTTATGTTCCAACATGATTTTTTAAAACATTATGTAAAATGTCACTCCAGTTGGTGAAAGCACACTTTAAAAAAAAAAAAAAAAACATACACCAAAGCAAAAAAAAAAATGTTTTAAACATCCAAAAGATAAAATTTAAATGGACAAAGTAATGAACTAGGTTTGCAGTAAAAAATATCAAACAGATCTTTCAAGACCATGTCTAAAACCAATAGTAAACAGAGTATTTTGGAGATTACTAAATTGTTTTGATCAATAAAACCATTTGTTTAAAAGCCTGTGAAAATTTCTACTAAATATAATTTTAAATTTTCAAAATTTCATGATTACAGGAGTTATCACCTGAAGGATACAGAACCCAAGCATGTCCCTGAATTAACCCCAATTAATGTGAGTTCTAAATGATGTCACTATGTAAACATCTCCTGTTGACTTGGTATCTAGGTCATTACCTTCCAAAACAAGACAAGTAACCCCACAAAAAATAAAAACTTTGGCTCTTTAGAAAACTAAATATAGAACTACCTATGCTCCAGCAATCCCACTCCTGGGCGTATATCTGGACAAAACATTCATTCAAAAAGATACATGCACCCCTATGTTCATCGCAGTGCTATTCACAGTATCCAAGACATGGAAACAACCTAAATGTTCAATAACCAATGAATGGATTAAGATGTGGTGCATATATATACAATGGAATACTACTCAGTCATGAAGGGACAAAAATAATGCCATTTATAGCAACATGGATGCAACTAGATATTCTCATTCTAAGTGAAGTCAGAAAAAGACAAATACCATATGATAGCACATGTATGTGGAATCTAAAATATAGCACAGATGAACCTATCTACAAAGCAGAAACAGACTCACATAGAGAACAGACTTGTTGCTGGGAGCTGCAGGGGAGGGAGATGGACAGGGAGTTCGGGGTTGGTAGATGAAAACTATTATATTTAGAGTGGATGAGCAGTAGGGTCTTACTGCAGAGCACAGGGAATTATGTCCAGTCTCTTGGGATTGAACATGATGGAAGATAGAAAAAAAAAATGCATATCTATGTATAACTGGGTCACTTTGCTGTACAGCAGAAATTGACAGAACATCATAAATCAACAATATTTTAACAATTTTTTAATTTAGCTTCCAACACATTTAAATATTCAGATGCCTGCCTGACAAAAGCAGAAAAAAATTCCTTAGGGAGGTGATAGGTAACCCACAGGAATGCTCAGAGGACTGAAGAGAACGGGGCCTATCCAGCCAGAAAAAGTACTGACAGGCTTGATGAGGTCCTTGCAGCCATACTTCCAACGCCTAGCACTGTTCTCTCCATGCTGCCACCACAGGGCTCCCACCTCAAAATAAATGGCAGACTCATTCCTTTGGAGAAACCTTAATCAGGTATTCACAGATTATCTGCCAGGGAAACTGGGAAAGAAATGATCTAGTATGTTTAGAACAGTGGGAGACAGGCTTTTCCTCCTACCAAGACTCATAACTGAAGGATTTCAGATACTGAGTTGATCCCCAAAATGGTAAGCATCCACTCCGAGAGGGTTCTGGTGGGACTCTGGCAAGACATCCATATCCAGAGTTAAAATAATCTCTTACCTGTATAGACTACATTGTTTATTTGCTTGTGTTTCCTCCACCAAATAGAAGCTCCTTGAAGGGGCCAGCTATGCCTTATCACGTGTGTATTTAATGCTTGGTACAGAATCTGAAATTCTCAAAGTTTTGTTGAGTAAATAGAAGAACGAATGTATGAATAAATGAATGTATATGACAAGTGTTCTTATTTCACCGTGGTAATAAGCCTAGGGTGGCCTGGTGACATATAATTAAGTTTCTCAGTAAGTTTCCTCGGTATGGTTGTCCAGAGCTAGAGGTTGAGCCTTGAAAAGCCGAAGACATTTTGGAACACTTAATGGTGATAACTGTCTCTTTTGTGATGGGTCAGAAACTCTGGGATGTGAGCCCAGAAATTTAGACATGGAAGAATGAGAGTCAATAAGAGAAGGGCCTCTTGAAGCAGGCAGCTTCTGGAAAATATATGGATCTTCTTTCATTTCTGATAGAGCCCGCTTCTTATTATCTCTTCCTAAATGATCCATTGCAATTTGTGTCAGAGTTGGCTCTTGGGTAAAAATTAATGATTGATTCCCAAAAATGATTCATTACACGTTCAAACCAAAAGTTCTTATTAGCATGTGACTAATTCGTTGTCTCCCCTTCAAAAGAAAAACCAGGACACATAAAATTGAACTTCTAGGGGGTCAAGGAAAGCAAAATATATGACTTTGCAAATTCATCTCAGAAAGTTTTCTGAAAGTTGTGATTAGATGTTTTCAAATATTTCATCTTTCAAGATTAGATAGACTAAAAATTAAGTATTCAAGGGTGGCTTAAGGGTCATCTTAAGGGACCTTGAAAAGGGAATCTGTTACCCAAAAGTTTTATAGAGATGATACATAATTCATTTTAAAAAGTAATTTGCAAATCTTATGTGGTTAAACCTGTAGAATTTTAGAAATAATGTAGAAGTGTTTTCAATTCAGGAAGCTGTATTTACTTAAATATCTAGCTGTAGCTGAAATGCACATGAAAATGCATGCTGTGTAGACAGTAAAACCACCAACACAGTCTATGCAACTTAGTGAAAGTATTTAAACACCCAAAGATAGCCTTTGCAAAATATTTATTCATCTTTCATTTTAAAGCACACCCTGCTGAACTACCCATTTAATTCTCATAGTTCTTTGTAGCTAAGAAGCAGTTGAGTCCCAAAACTTCAAAAATAAACTAAAGAACAATTTGACTTTCATTCCTATTCTATGCCTGCCCCATTTTGTAGGGTAAATAATCCCTTTTTTTCCACAACTGAATGTGCATGACTTCATGATTTTCTTCATGACCAAAAGGACACAAGCTTGGAGAAATATGTTGTGTGGGATTTAGTGTCTGCTTGAGAATCTATTTCTGGAATTGTCCAGCAGAAAAGTTTAGATCAGTAGCCCTAAAACTCTTGACTGAATCACTGTCATAAGGATTCTGTCAATGGGAAGAGAGGGTGAAAAGAAGATGTGGGCAGGGAGTAAGAGAGGCAGCTGCTTATTTATTAGGCTAGATTGAAAGAGACAAGGACCTGCTAAAAGTGGGACTTGGCGGATGCTCTGTCTATATCTCTCTTTTCTTTCCTTGTCTAATTTCCCTTTTCCTGTAATTGAATCCTATCATTAGAGGACTTTTCGACAAATACCCAGACACGAGAAGAGAGAATGTGAAGGCAAAAAGGAGATTCAACTCGTCCATGAACTTTTGCTGCAAAGGGAAATAGAAAAATGGACTTTAGCAATGAGACATATGGAAGCCTTGGAAGGTTCTCTTTTTGAAAAAAGAGAGAGAAGATACTGTTATAGTGGTGGTGGTAGGTGATGTTTTTGAGGAGGCAAAGGGGGATGGGATCCAGAAACAAGTGGCTTTAGGTAAGAGCAGAGATGGTTCCCTCAGGAAAAGAGGAGCTAAGGCAGGATGGGAACTGTCTTCTGATTATTTCCACTTCGAAAGGGAAATAGGAATCACGATGGTCTGAAAAAGTGAGACTTGCTAAGGGGGTGCTGAAAGTTTGAGAAGAGATGATTAAGTCTAAAATGATCAGGAAAGAGAATGCATGCAAATGGATGGGGAAACAGCATTTCCAAGCATATTTGAGGTTAGCATGACTGGGTGTTTTTCTCCAGACAGGTTCAGCCACAAAGGTATAGGTCTCAAATGGGCCAAGTTTAAGTTTAACCAGGTTTGAGGTTTTACTGTTGAAGATGTTGGGATGGTGTTGAGGGAACATGGTAGCAAAGGGTGTAAACAATGGAGTTATAATGGTGAACCACAGAATCCAAGCTGAGTAATAAAGAAGACATTTGAGGCCCTCCTACACTGTTGGTGTGAATGTAAATTGGTACAGCGACTGTGGAAAACAGTATGGCGATACCTCAAAAAATTAAGTAAAGAATTACCATATGATCCAGCATTCCCACTCCTGGGCATATGTCTGGACAAAACTTTCATTCAAAAAGATACATGTGTTCACAGCAGCACTATTCACAATAGCAAAGACATGGAAACAACCTAAATGTCCATTGACAGATGTTTAGATTAAGATGTGGTGCATGTATATAGTGAAATAATAGTCAGCCATAGAAAGGACAAAATAGTGCCATTTGCAGTAACATGGATGCAGTTAGAGATTCTCACACTAAGTGAAGTAAGACAGAAAGAGAAAGACAAATACCATATAATATCATTTATATGTGGAATCTAAATTATGGCACAAATGAACCTGTCTACAAAAACAGGTCACGGACATGGAGAACAGGCTGTGGTTGCCAAGGGGGAGGAGGGAGGGAGTAGGATGGAGGGGGAGTTTGGGGTTAGTAGATGCAAACTATTACATTTAGAATAGATAAGCAACAAGGTCCTACTGTATAGCACAGGGAGCTATATCCAGTCTCTTGGGATAGAACATGATGGGAGATATAGGCCATGTATAGCAGAAATAGGCACAACATTGTCAATCAATTACTTTGTTTTTATTTTTTCTATAATAGTTGATTTACATTGTTCGGTCAATTTCTGCTCTAAATCAGAGTGACCCAGTCATATGTATATTTTTTTCTTTTTCTTACATAATTCCATCACAAGTGACTAGATATATTTCCCTGTGCTATACAACAGGATCTCATTGCTTATCCACTCCAAATGCAATAGTTTGCATCTACTAACCCCAGACTCCCAGTCCATCCCACCCCCCCGTTTCCCTCCCCCTCAGCAACCCCAAGTCTGTTCTCAAAGTCTATGAGTTTGTTTCTTTTCTATAGAAACGTTTATTTGTGCTGTATATTAGATTCCAGATATGTCATATCATATGACATTTGTCTTTCTGATTTACTTCACTTAGTATGAGAGTCTCTAGTTCCATCCATGTTGCTGCAAATGGCATTATTTAGTTCTTTTTTATGGCTGAGTGGTATTTCATTGTGTATATATACCGCATTTTAATCCATTCATGTGTCGATACACATTTAGGTTGTTTCCATGTCTTGGCTCGTGTGAATGGTGCTGCAGTGAACATAGTGGTGCATGTAATCTTTTTCAATGAGTTTTGTCCGGGCGTATGCCCAAGAATGGGATTGCTGGGTCATATGGTAGTCCTATATTTAGTTTTCTGAGATACCTCCATATAGTTTTCAATAGTGGTTGTATCAGTTTACATTCCCACTAACAGTGTAGGAGGGTTCTTTTTTCTCCACAGCCTCTCCAGCGTTTGTTATTTGTTGACTTGTTAATGATAGTCATTCTGACCAGTGTGGAGGTGGTATCTCATAGTAGTTTTGATTTGCATTTCTGTAATAATGAGTGACATTGAGCATTTTTTCATATGCTTGTTGGCCATCTGTATATCTTCTTTGGAGAAATGTCTATTCAGGTCTTCTGCCCATTTTTCAGTTGGGTTGGGTTGGGTTTTTTGCTGTTGAGTTGCATACATTTGTATGGTTGCTGTCAGGAAATGTTTTGCCTATGTTCTCTTCTAGGAGTTTAACAGTGTCTTATGTTTGCCTTTGAGCGATTTTGAATGTATTTTTGTGTATAGTGTGAGGTGTTTTACTGATTTACATGCAACTGTCCAGTTTTCCCAGCACCACTTGTTGAAAAGACTCTTTCCCATTCTATATTCTTGACTCCTTTGTCGAAGATTAATTGACAAAGGTGTCTGTTTTTTCTTTTTCTTTTTTGTCTTTCTGTCTTTTCCTAAGGCTGCACTCGTGGCATATGGAGGTTCCCAGGCTAGGGGTCTAATCAGAGCTGTAGCCACAGGCCTATGCCAGAGCCACAGCAACTCGGGATCTGAACCGCATCTGCAACCTACACCACAGCTGACGGCAACGCGGGATCCTTAACCCACTGAGCAAGGCCAGGGATCAAACCCGCAACCTCATGGTTCCTAGTCGGATTCGTTAACCACTGAGCCAAGATGGGAACTCGTCTCTATTCTGTTCTATTGGTCTGTATGTCTGTTTTGGTACCAGTACCACACTCTCTTCATTATTGTAGCTTGGTAATATTGTCTGAAATCTGGGAGAGTTATGCCTCCTGCTTTGCTTTTTTTCCTCAGGATTGCTTTGGCAATTCTGGGTATGTTATGGTTCCATATAAATTTTTGGATTGTTTGTTCTAGTTCTGTGAAAAATGTCCTGGGTAATTTGAGAGGGATTGCATTGAATCTGTAGATTGGCCTATGACGTTGATTGATTTGTTTATCTTGAACCATCCTTGTGAACCTGGGATGAATCCCACTTGGTTGTGGTGTATGATGTCTTTAATTTGTTGTTGGATTTGGTTGGTCAAAATTTTTTTGAGAATTTTTGCATCTATATTCATCAAAGATATTGGCCTATAGTTTTCATTTTTGGTGGTATCTTTGCCTGGTTTTGGTATTAGGGTGATGGTGGCTTCGTAGAATGTTTTGGAAGTATTTCTTCTTCTTCAAACTTTTGGAAAAGTTTAAGGAGGATGAGTATAAGTTCTTCTTTTTATGTTTGGTAGAATTTACCTGTGAAGCCATTTGGTCGTGGGCTTTTGTTTGTAAGGAGTGTTTTTATTACATATTCAATTTTATCTCTAGTGATCATTCTGTAGAGTTGATCTATTTCTTCTTGATTCAGTTCTGGCAGGCTGTGTCTAGAAAATTGTCCATTTCTTCTAGGTTGTCAAATTTGTTGGCATATAATTGTTCATAGTATTCTGTTAGGTTTTTTAAATTTTTTGTATTTATGCAGTATCATTGAGATTTCTCCTTTTTCACTACTTATTTTGTTTGAGTTCTTTCTCTTCTCCTCTTGGTGAATCTGGCCAGAGGTTTGTCCATTTTGTTTACCCTGTCAAAGAACCAGCTCTTGGTTTTATTGATCTTTTCTATTGTTTTTTGAATCTCTATTTTATTGATTTCCTATCCGATCTTTATGATTTCCTTCCTTCTGCTGACTTTAGGTTTTGTTTATTCTTTTTTTTTTTCTAGGTGGTAGGTTAAGTTGTTGACTTGAGGTTTTTCTTCTTTTCTGAGGAAGACCTGTATTGCTATGAACTTCCCTGTAAGAACTGCTTTTGCAGCACCCAATAGATTTTGAATGGCTCTGTTTTCATTATCATTTGTCTATAGGTATTTTTAAATTTGCCTTTTGATTTCCTCATTGGCCCAATGGTTTTTTAGTAGCATGTTGTTTGGTCACCATGTAGTCAGTAAAAAAAAAAAAAAATGTAAAATTAAAAAAAAAAAGAAGAGGGATGAAGGACATTGAAGAATTATTAGGGCCAATGCATTGGGGGACTCAGAGGACTGGAAGGATTGTTCGACATAAGGTATTGAAAAATGTGAGCTGCAAAATAAAAGGTGGTGATAACACAGTGGCCCTCAAAACTGAAATTATGGAGGCTGTGCAGTTATTGGTAATGATAAAGTCTAAGGCACATCTTCAGGGCTTGGGGAGACAACAAAGTCATGCACAGGAAAACTGTGCACTGAGAGGTCAGGGTAGTCAAAGGATCATCTATTTACATACGAAACTACTATGAATTGTTACAGGAGTGGTATTAGAAACAGGAACAACAGTTCTTGGTTACAATCCTCAAGAAGTGAGTGGAGAATCCCAGAATTCTGTAAATGGCTAAAGCAAGGAGGGTTTACTGTGTGATATTACCACAGATTATGGCACGCTTTTGCAAACAGTGAGAATGGGTAATTATGGGATATATAGGGAGAATTATTTGAGAAGAACAAAGAGGCCAAGTGGTACGAGGAAGGTTAATGAAAGAACAACCAGCTTCCAAGGGTCGCAAAGAAACAACTGGCAAGGAGCCGGATTTCATTTTAAAGTAAGAGTGTAAAGGGAACCTTCAGAAATGAGATTGAGGATGTAGAGCATTTTGCTGATGACAGACTGCATTCCCGAGGACACAGTGAAAGGGTTTCAAATGTTTGGAACATATAGAGGTGGGTTCAGATGAGAGGATGTACAAAACCACATTAAGGATAAGAGATATGGGTACTTTAAGTCCCTTGTGGCAATTGAAGTAAACAGATGAGGTGCATGATGAAAATGGTCTTACCATGTGTTAGCTGGTAAATATTTCAGTGCTGGAGGAGTTGGAAGTGGCCTTTCCAAGAGTACAGAGGACTCTGTGGTTGCCTTACTCCTGCCAATGCCAGCATGATGACCTTCTGTCAACCTCATGCTCTCACTGGACAGCATCCTGTCCCATTCATGACATCACCCCAGTTATCCCTGGAGAAATGGCAAGCATCCTCACTGTCTACCTGTAACACATAGAGGATTAGAAGCTACAACCTGAGTAAAGTTCCTGGAGATCCAGCAAGGCACATAGGGATTTTTACCTCCAAGGAGAAGACAAGGTGACCTTACCCATCACCTGCTGGGCAATTTTGGGGTTTGAAGCTCAAATGTCCTTCCCAGGAAACTTTCTTTGATTCCTTTCCCTCTGCAAAGTTTAAGCTTTTTCCATGTCCAGGCTGAAGTCTGGAGCATTTCCCTCTTAATCGGAATTGGTTATTTGTGGGAACACTCAGGGAACCTGAAATGCAAAAATATATATTAGCTACAATTTGCTCCTCCATCAAGCTTCCTTCCAGTCATCCTCAGCTAATTCTAAGGATTCCATATGTCCATTGGCAGAGTAAGAATACTGACAGTGTATTATCCAGACAAAACTATGACTCAAAAATATGCATGCACCCTTGTGTTTCCTCATTTCCTTTTGTGCGGCCAAACTGAAATATTCTACAGATCCTTTTCTTTGGGCTGAGCATGGCTGGAGATGGACATAAACTCTTTGTCTTTTTGGATAATGACTTTTCTAGCGCTAAGCCCTATCGAGTGACCTTTTCTAAAGAAAAAGTGATGGAATGGAGTCCGATCTTATCATTCAAACTAATAGTTATACCTTAAGATCTAGCTTCAACCATCCCATAGGATGTGTCCCCTCACCTGCACACCCCCACTGATCCTTTGCATCAGAAGTGGGGCATGTTCCTTAACAATCCTCATTATGGTAGTAATAATAATATCTAATGTCTAATGTCTACTACGTGCCAAGTACTATGCTTGTTTCATTTAATCATTACAATAGCCCTATGAAATAGTATTAATATCTTCATTTTATATGGATAAGGAGGCTGAAGTTTATAGGTCTATTTAGATAACTTACTCAAAACAACAGAGCTCTAGAGCCAGAATAAGAACTAGATAGGTGTGTCCTGGTAGAGGCTAAGTTTATTACTTCAGAAGCAGGTTGTATTAGTTAGCATAGACTGGGTCTGCAGTAGTAACATGTAGCCCCAAAACTGCAGTGACTTAAAATCACAGATGCATCTTGGATTAGCTGTGGATATGTGCCGTGTGCTGCAATCATTCCAGACTGCTCCAGGTTCAAGGAGCAGTCACTTTGTGGAATATTGCCAGAGTAGAGGACAGAAGAAAAAACAGCAATATCAAACTGTTCAGAGACATTCTTACTAAAAATGCCATTACTGCTTCTGTTCCTGTAGGGCTGGCTAACATGAGTCATGACCAATCCTAACTCTAAGAAGTCAGGGAAGTACAATCCTACTAAGCTTAGAAGACATGTACTATGTGGTAATTAGGTTACTTTTAATCATCTTGTTTAGGCTGAAGACTTCTCAGATATATAGGAGTTATCATTTTTGGCTCCACACCCTTTTGTTCTTAGAAGAAGCCTTCCATTTATCTTGGAACTGGAACACTTTTACGGTCAGACACTGCTGACCATAATATGATTTTTAAATAGTGACTATATTTCTAAATCCCTATTGAAATGGTTGCACAATATTGCATTACACCACTCTTCCATTAATCACTGAACAATCTCCTACCATTAGACTTTTCCGTTGGTATCAGTCTTTCACTATTTCAACACAGTGCTGTTGTAAATATTTTATATCGGGGTACTTTGTCTTATTGTCATTGTTGGTATTTTTTTTTCCTGGTTTGACTATTTGATGTTTAGTTCCTAAGAGGCTTTTCCTGTCATAAATGTTGCAAGTAGTTTTCATGGTTTTTTCTTTGCCTTTTAAGTGTTATCATGGTATTTTAGGACAGAAAAGTTTTCAAGAACCGTGTTGGAACAACCACCTGAGTAGAGGAGCACTCTGTTCCCATCCTATGCATCATGTCAGTAGTCAGAGCACATGAAATCTGATGATGAGCTTTGGGGTCCTAACACCCGTCTTTATCTTCTAACATTTTTGTTTGCTTGTTTTTTTTTTTTAATTGACTCCTCAGACACTCTGATCTGTATCTCTATAAACAGTAAAGCATAATAAAATAAGATTTAGTATTATTAAAGGAAAAAGAGAACACTAGATTAGAAAGACAGATAGGGAGAGTAGATAGCCCTAAACAATGCCAGATGCACTAAGATACAGATCATATTACATTTCTCCAGGTCATTTCTCTAGGTTTTTTGTTTTGTTTTGTTTTCTCATTCCTTAGCCTCTAGCATTCAAGTGGACTTGTTTTGCAGCTTCAAAACAAAACTTCAAATGTTCATATTGGCTCACATTAGATGACATTCAAGTGAAAGTCTAACATTTCATTCCTTGGTGAAAAAGCAACTTCATCATCCTCTAGCAATGCAAAAAATGTTTAAACAAAGGCTTCTTTTGCCATCAATATAGCCATCAAACATTGAGACATTGTGGGATTTAAGGAAACCTGGAGTTTTAAACTTTTTTGCTTAATGCATTTTTATGCCAGTTGTATTTCTTACAAGTGTTTGCATTTTTTTTTGTACAAGAAAAATTAGTGTATGATTAAAGTATATACATGAACTTAGGATTAATTTTTAATTAATTGAAATGTAATACTCAACTATTTTGTGAGATGCTAAAAAAATTCTAAAGATAAATACAAATGGCTTTAAGGTAGGATAGTAGCTTGGAGCAAAATGGGGAAGATATTTCTGTGTTATCCTAAATGATAGTTAAAGGAGTTTCAAGGTTAAATGAAATCTTGATTTGACCATAATTCAAATGACTTCTTTTGAAATGCATTACTTAGCATTACCTTGTTCATGCTTTTTCTTCCAGAAAACAAAATATTGAATTGATCCAGAGGATCTATTCAAGAATTACATCATAGACTATACTTTAAAAATAAATTTAAGAGAAGAATAAATTTCTCAGGTGACTTAAGGTATAAGATAAAGCCATTTATTTATAAATCACTGACCTCAAATTGCACTTAGTGGATATATTATCACCAAAGGAATTTGTTAGAAATTATATTCTGACTTAAAAATATCTTTCATTGGAGAGGTGAAAATGAATTATGTTTTCATCACCCGAGATAGGAAAGAAATATTCCATAGATGTCTTGAATGTTGTTCAACAGAAGACTTTCTGAATCATCTTATGAATAAGAAAGATCTATAAAAAATAGGAATTGGGATAAAATAAGTCATCTCCTGAGAACTATTTCATTACTAGATTCAACTTCTCCTGACCTTATGCTGATTATATGATAAAGTTTTATGAGGAGATATAAAAGGAGAGTGGCTACCTCGGGTGGGGGTTGGGGGGGGGAGCCAACAGCAACTTGACTACTAACACTACTCTATTTAAAATAGTGGCATGAAATTATGGCAAGGATTTCTAAAGAGTAAAAATCATAAATATGTTTAGGACCCTGATTGATGGACATTTGGCAGTATTTTGAGCTATTTCACAATGGGTAGTATATTTTTCTCTAGGTGAAAGCTGTAACTGGAAGTTAAAATGACTAGAATCTCAGGTCTGAACTAAGTTACAGGAGTCTCAGGTTAAGGCGTCTGGAGGAACCATTTCTTTTTTGTGTACCGCTCCAAAGGAAAATGTGCTGTGCTTTTTCTTTCAATAGAGGCCCATTTATTCCATAGCTTAACTTGACCTATCCTACACAGGCCCCTTGAATCAGAACTCACTGTGTATAATAGCAATATACACCACCTCAAAGAGACAGTCATCCTCAACCTCATCACTTGAATTATCTAGAAAAACGGCAAATACCAGAAAGTAAGAAAGGTATTTGAACAGCCAGGACAGATAACATATAGACCAAACCTTATGAGCTCTCTGTTCATTAAAGAACTCTGTAGGTCCTTCTCTGTACACCTAACACTAACTTTAGACACAATTTTAACCTATTTGCATATTTGATTTCCCTGTCTATAGCAAATTAGAAGCATTAAATTAAAATTTGGATTATTTTTAGTAAGTAAGGTTTATAAAGCCTTTCTGGCTAGAGTGTAAACTTGTCATTGAAAACTCATGTTTCCTAAGAAACTGTACAACACTACAAAATACATTTAATGTTTCCAGTTGCTTAGATATACTGTAAAAGGCACATACAACAATTTTCTTCAATAAAGGAAATTAGGCTTCGAAAGAGAAGTCAGAAACGTTGAAAGCAAGACATTGACTGCAGAGGAACAGATTTTGTGTAGCCTGAGCAAAAGAATGAGACAGAAGAAAATTAGAGCATGGGTTCATGTAACACTACCACCACCACCACCAACAACAACATCAATAATAATAGTAATAGCGCTCTGTTGCCGTCTAGTATGCCATACATGGCCCTTTTGTCTACCTTGGTATGAGTGAGAGAAAGGTGGAGTCCGTGGTGTGGGAGTATTCCTGTTTGAGAAATAGAGCATCCTCTGTGGAGGAATTCTGTCTCCATAAACTCTCACCAGGAAATAGTCTTGAAGGTTTGAACTCATCTTTGATCAGCAAGGAATTTTCAACTTAGCTTCGGAATCTTGTCACTGGGAAAAGGGATGATGTTCTTAGGAGATCTGTGCACCCAGTCACTGGAACTCCCACATTAAAATTAAGATTTTGGGAGTTCCCACTATGGCACAACAGGATCAGCAGCTTTCTGGAGCACTGGGACACAGGTTCGATCCCCTGCCTGGCACACTGGGTTAAGGATCCAGTGATGCTGCAGCAACTGCATCTAGGATCTGATCCCTGCCCCCAGGGAACTCCATATGTTGTGGGGCAGCCAAAAAAGAAAAAAAATAATAATAAAATAAAACTAATATATTGACTTTCTGACTTACATGTGTCTTGTATACGATAAATCCCCTAATACTCAAAGCATCTTGGATTTTACTAATGAAACCTAGGTTTTAGAACTACAAGTCTAAAAAAGCAAACCTTAGTTTCTAGTAAAATTTGGAAGCCCTGCCACCAGCTGAGGCCTCTGAGTACCAGCTTTCCGGCACGCCCCCAAAAAATCATCACTTCTCTTTAAGCAAAGCTTTAGCATGAAGATTCTGATTTTAAAGTTTTGCTGTATTTTCTTGAGGAAGTAGTCATTTTCCTTAGGAAATTCTAAGAGTACCTCCCCATTTGCATGAGGCAAAAACATTCTTTAGTAAGTCACAGGCTGTGATATTTTTACAAATGCCCCAATTAATCCTCTGTTAGACTTTAAACAGTCACCATTAAAGAGTTTCTAGTCACACATACAGACATTTTTTATAATTAAGGAGAAAACTTTTTAAAAAGCTGCTAGAAGCAAAAAAGAAGACATTTGGTTCCCAGTGGAAACAATGTTATTTAGAATCTACAAGCATTTTTGTGATTTTTTTTAAGTCAGCTTTGGGGGAGGTGAAATTCTGTGGTAGCATGGCAGGCTCTCTGTCCAAAATACGATCGTGAGCCTGAAATTTTTGTCTGTACACAGAAATGGTAAGAGGTGGGGGTCTAGTCATCACCTCGCATCTTCAATATTTGCTAATGTAAAAAAAAAATTTACTACTGTCTCTCTGTGATTTTTCATCCAGGGTGCAGTTCTAGGCAGTGGGCAAAGTTGTATTAAATAGTCTTGGCTTAGAGACCAGGAACGGACTGGTGATGGCCAGAGGCAGAAGGATGGCAAGAACTGGGAGAAATGGGTGAAGAGGGTCAAAAGGTACAAACTTCCAGTTATAAAATAAGTCATGAGAATGTAATGTACAACATGATGACTACAGAATGTTCTTATGATGAGATCTTAAAAGTTCTCATCACAAGAAAGGAAAAAATTGTAATGATAGAAGGTGATAATATTAACGAGCTCATTGTGGTCATTTCTCAATGTATACAAATATTTTTCTCTTTCTTTTTTTTTTTTTTTAATTTTTATAGCTGCTCCTGCAGAATATGGAAGTTCCCGGGCTAGGGGTCAAATTGGAGCTGCAGCTGCCAGCCTGCACGACAGCCGCAGTGACAGCAGATCCGAGCTACATCTGCAGCCTACGCTGCAGCTCACAGCAACTCCAGATCCTGAGTCCACTGAGCAAGGTTGAACCCACATCCTCAAAGAGACAATGCCGTGTTCTTAACCCGCTGAGCCACAACAGGAACTCCTGTATACAAATGTTGAATCAATATGTTGTACACCTGAAGCGAATATAATGTTATATGTCCCTTAGATTTCAACTTTTTAAAAAAAAATTATAATTCTTTAAAAATAAAATTTAAAAATACTCCTGGTTGCTCCTTATCACCTTAGACAGACTTTACAAGCACAATCATATTTGACATGATCACCTAGAAAAAGGCTAAAAGTGGATCTGCTTGTCTTGTTTATCGCTGAGTGTACTTTTGAGAGCTACATTTTCAGACAAGGTCAGGGCAATGTAAAGTGGTCTCTCCTTTTCCAGTTTATCAGACAAGATTTCATCATGATATTAGGAGGAAGGAAAGGGGTGGAACTGTTGAGTCAATTGCTTGCCGTTCCTTCTTTATATTTGGGTCTTTAAGGCATTTAACAAAGATGCTTGCACAGAGCTGCCCAAGAGAAGAGGCTAAGAGTAGGTGTCATTCTATAAATGCAGGTATACATAATCACTCCCCAATGCAAGAAAGCAGGCCTAGCTCCACAACCGCATGGGAGGGAGGGCCTGCACTCAAGCATGGGTGTGTGTACATGTGTGACTGCATCACTTTGCTGTAGAGCAGAAATTAACACAACCTTGGAAATCAATTATACTTTAAAAAATGCAAAAAGAGGAGTTCCTGTCGTGGCTCAGTGGAAACAAATCCAACTAGGAACCACGAGGTTGCGGGTTCGATCCCTCGCCTTGCTCAGTGGGTTAACGATCCAGCTTTGTTGTGAGCTGTGGTGTAGGTTACAGACATGGCTCAGATCTGGTGTGGCTGTGGCTGTGGTGTAGGCCTGCAGCTGTAGCTCTGATTCAACCCCTAGCCTGAGAGCTTCCATATGCCACGGGTGCGGTCCTTAAAAGAAAAAAAAAAGGAAGACAAAAAACTAACGAGAAGGAAAATCAAGCCCTGCCCCTTCCAACTAACCCCCACCCCACATATGTTTTAAATTCTCTGAAGACTGTTTAAAAGGTGATCTCATCCATGATAATCTCATAGGCAAAGTGCTAAACTGCAGATCTAGAAGCCTAAAGGGAATGGTAACCCTGCAGAGAGGCTAGCCAAAAGGACAGAAGCCCAGTGTCCATGTTCCTCTGAGTTTATTAGTTCCGATTCTCCGGCAAGCCTCTGTTAGCACGGAAAATACAAGATGGTCTGTTGGCCTCATTTCTAGGGGTTCACAAAGCGCTCCTTGAATCTGGGTTCTGTACTTCACAGCGGGACACTCACCTTCCCTGTGCATCACTTTGCTCCTGTTAAATGGGTACGATAATGCCTACTTTCCTTCTGAAACTGCAGGCGGTACTCAGAGGTGCTGTATGTAGAGCACTTGGCCAAGTGCCTGCCATAACAGATTCTCAATAAATGGAAGCTGTCACTTGGAGCATTTTATTGAGGCTTCGTCCCCTGCCTGGTTTTGCTCCCTAAACATTATATCCTAACTTAACAAACATGTCAAATTTGCCAACTTTTCTTTCTGATAGTTTATCCACCGATAAAATGAGGATAGCAGGCCAGAAAGCGTATTTAAACTAGAGATAAAAATTACATGTGTAAACTATTCCCTTTCACTAGAGGGAAAGACATTCTGAATTGCCTCTGTGGTATTTTAGGAGAAACAAAATGCTGCCTTGGGAGTAAAATGTCTCCTTTTTTATACAACATCAAATATTCTTTTCTAAGACTAAGTACATTGACACAGTTGTCCTTTATTACTGGGAGATTGCTAAAATAACAAAGTCTGTGGTAGAGAAATAAACCACGACACTGTATATTCATGGCTTTATGTATAGATGGACCCCCCAGGAGGAAACCCTTGAAAAAGTTCAGAAATCAAAGAACAAAAGAAATAAACAGTTCAAACTAGATTTTTTGGGGGGGTATTTTCTACCTCATTTGCTTCACTTTTTCTTATACAAGGACTCAATGATTAGAAATATTTAATCAGAAATACCTATTTTTTGGCAATTTCATGTCACCATATTGAATATCTGTATAAATATTCTTTTATGAGTCATTAGTAAAAACTGATGGTTATAATAATAACGAAAAGAAACCCAGTCACAAAATTATTTTACAGTTTGGATTCTCATGATGTCAAAGTTATTGTTTTCTATACCTATGAATCTTAAAAGTATTTGAACCTTTCCAGATACATCCAGTCATTTGGTTTCATAGTAACCATCTTAAACATATTCAAAACTCTTTCTAAAAATTAAGTTTAAAATATGAAGACATAAAATTGATATATTAAAAGATTTGGTGACTCGAAGATCAGAAGACAAAGTCTGTGTTTCCTGTGATTTCAATGAAATTTAGAGACAACTCAAAGGAATTTTCCACCTTATCTACCTTAAATAAGAGGACAAAAGGGTGGATGGTCCAGACTACAAGCAGTGACCTATAAGATTAAAAAGAAGTCTCTTTGTTGCAGTTTTATCATCACTTGTAAGTGATAAAGTGCCAAAAGACAGCCTTGTGGCAGTAGCAATACATTTTCTTCCAGGCAGTAAAATCATCAACAAGGTGTCTGTATGTATGTAGCCCTGCTTGAATATGAAAGCAATTTTCCAGAGCCCTGTAGCTTAATTCTATTGTTTTCGTCAAGAACGAATATTCTAGATCACAATTTTCAGTGACTGATTGTAATGGACATAGCTTGAAAAATGGATGAGGAAGCTCCCCAGATGATTACTGGACAAGAGTCTAATACCATCAGCAGCAATATTTGCATTTATCTAAAAAGAGATTAAACACTAATGAGACTGCTATACATTTGTCTGCACAGCACCCTTGCATGCTTTTTCTATTAAATTTAAAGTAGGGAAGAGGCAAGATTGGAGCAGAACAAAAAAAGAATAAAATCTAAATAAAACAGATCTAAGTAACAGCTTAAGAGGATGTTACATAGAAATACAAAAATACATGCCTTAGACTAAAACATTGAATTTTTTAAAATATCCCGTTATTAGAAATACCTCCATTAAAAAAATACAAGTGCCATTTAATTGTCTCACCTTCCACAAGTTCCTTTTAGGCTAAGTTTTCAAGTCTAAAGAAAATCCAACTTTGGACAATATTAACATATCACCTTTAAGAATCTGGCTTATTTATGACCAAAGACAGTTTTAATTATTTAGCTTCTCAACAGATTTTATGGGTGATTTTATGGTTGACAGTTTCATAGAAATGTTGCTTAGAAATGGCTAATAACTTTTATGGGCAAAGAAATAAGTGGATTGTCATGGGTCAAAAATTAACTGCTCGGTCTGCTCTTTTGTACCAGTTAGTGTGATGGGGTAAGTTCATGCTTTGGAACTTGCCTTGGAAGGGTGGCATGTTGTTGTCGTTAGTGCCACAGAGGGGCTTACGTAAATGATGATCTCAAATCAGAGCTTGATGATACTCGTTTTTTGACTTGCATAAGTGTATGTACTTAAGAAGTTGGCAGGGGCACTTGAGTGGCTGTTTTAGAGACGCACAGGGGATCACAAGTGACAGGGAAGCTTAAAAGATGGTAGTGCACAGGGGAAAAGGAATAGCAGGATATTGATGGCGTGACAGTTTATCTCAAATACTTTGGAAGATAACTAGGGAGTGAATAGTCGTATAGCGTTCTCACAACATAATATGCTTCAATTAATTGAGTTTCTGGAACAATTTTAAGAAAGAACCTTCCTATTTCAGTAACTTTGAAAGTGTTTCTAATGCAAAATGGTTTGTTTCATTAATGAGCACAGTAAGTTGTGTAGTTGCATATTTCCTTTGCTCTATGATGATTAAAGACCTGCAGAAGCTCATTCTACACCTCAGATATCACCATAAAATTTCTATAAATGTAAAGAAAAAAAGATGTAGAAGGAAATTGGACTTAATGTGGGTAGACCTAGAACATTCCTAGAGTCATATGTCATAAACCCCTAGTATTGCCTTGCTTTTTGGAGACTTGCTTCCTGATTTTTAAAAACTGTATGATGGAAAGATTCTTGTTCATAGTGGTTTTCCTATTTTTTAAGGTTTCACTTATCTTTATCTTTTTAATTTTTTTTTATGGCCACACTTGACGCATATGGAAGTTCCCTGGCCATGGATTGAACTCACAGTTCCACAACCAGCCAAGCCACTATAGTTGGATTCTTAACCCATGGAGCCACAACAGGAACTTACTCACTTATCTTCAAAACTATGATAAGGAAAAACAAGCAACTTGATTTTGTAAAACACTCACTACACCAATCACACATTTGAAAACTCTTGCTTATATAAATAACAGGCCATAACAGTGAAGCTAAAACAATAGTCATATTTTCAAGTCATTATCTGAAAAAAGAAATCGTGAGATCTCAGAGTTCCCATTGTGGCTCGGCAGGTTAAGAACTGGACAGAGTGTCCATAAGGACGCAGGTTCAATCCCCAGCCTTGCTCAGTGGATTAAAGTTCCGGCTTTGCCACAAGGTGCAGCTTGGATCCCATGTTGCTGGGGCTGTGGCAAAGGCCGCAGCTGCAGCTCTGATTCGACCCCTAGCCCAGGAACTTTCATGTGCCACATGTGTGGCCTTAAAAAGTATAGATAAATAGATACATACATATATACATACATACAACATGAGATATCTATCCCTAAAAATCCTAAGCAATTAGACAGTAGCCTGGCTGGAATGGTTTAGTAACAAGTGGTCCTGGAAAGAACAAGGTAGAGCAGAGGAAACTTCAAGTACTCTACATCCAACGCTGTGAGTTCACCCTCCATAAAACAGAATTTAAATGACTTTCTTATTTGGGAAAAAAATATTTTAAATTCTCTGTTTTTCCCCCTATTCTCTTACCAATTCCTAACTCTGACTTTTTAATTACCCATTTTTGGTAAGAGTGATTCTTCTACATTAAAATATAGTGCAGCCCTATGTTCACAGCAGCACTATTTACAATAGCCAAGATGTGAAAACAACTTAAATGTCCATCAACAGATGAATGGATTAAGAAGATGTGGTACCTATATACAATGCAATACTACTCAGCCATAAAAAAGAATGAAATAGGGCTATTTGTAGCAACATGGATGGACCTAACAATTATCATATTAAGCAAAGTAAGTCAGAAAGAGAAAGAAATGCCATATGATATCAGTTCTATGTGGAATCTAAAATATGACACACATGAGTTTATCTACAAAACAGTAACAGACTCACATACATAGAGAACAGACTTGTGATTGCCAGGGGGTGGTGAGATATATATATATAATATATATATATATATTTTTTTTTTTTGCTGTACACCAGAAATCAACACAACATTGTAAGTCAACTATACTTCAATAAAATACATTTTAAAAAAATAAAATACAGTACAAAAAACCTCATCTGTCCTCTTCACTTTATAGCAAAAGGAACTGAGCCAGACAGAAATCAGATGATTCATTCAGGGGCATACACATAATTCCTTGTATAGCCAGAACCAGAACCCCACTTTTTCTTTGCTTAGTACATTAGCGTTTCATGTTTAACAAGGAAAATTGTTCTGGGTCACTCTATGACCAAACTAGTGTAGGTAAAAATCTACAAAAGTATCTCTACCTTATATAACATATGCGTCTTTACATTATGGCTTTCTTATTCCTCTGTCAATGCACCCCTCTCACCTCATGAATGAGGCCAAATAGCCCACATTCCAATATGCCAAAAATAATGTGGATATCTAACTTGCTAGTATGTATTTTCATTCATTACAATTAAATTATAATTTTGTTTTGGTTTGGTTTGATTTAATATATTAGTCCTAAGAATTTGAGAAATAGTATGCTTAAGATGAG
Source organism: Catagonus wagneri (assembly GCA_004024745.2). Lineage (NCBI taxonomy): Eukaryota > Metazoa > Chordata > Mammalia > Artiodactyla > Tayassuidae > Catagonus > Catagonus wagneri. Next base: position 742,181 of record PVHT020000059.1, read on the forward strand.
CTGGGTCAATTATAAAATAACAAATTATGCCAACACATACGTGTGATTTTTAAATTTACCATTGGGTAGAAAAAAATGATTTTTTCCAAACATCAGATGTTGGAGTTCTCATTGTGGCTCAGTTGGTTAAGAATATGACTAGTGTCCAGGAGGATGTGGGTTCAATCCCTGGCCTTGCTCAGTGGGTTAAGGATCTGCCATTGCTACAGGCTGTGGGATAAGTTTCAGATGTGGCTTGGATCCTGTGGCTGTGGCACAGGCCTTAGCTGCAGCTCCAATTTGATCCCTGTCCTGGGAACTTCCATATACTGCAGGTATAGCCATAAAAAGAAAAAATAAACAAAAAACAAAACCAAAAAAAAAAAAACAAACAGCTGTTGAGTGTATTTACATACTTTGCAGGATTCTACAACCTGAAATGAAGTGTTTCATTTAGTATTATTAAAAAATGGGATTGTGAGGAGAGGGAGATTTTTTGTATAACATGCCCTAAATATGTATTTAAATGACTGAGCAGCTACTTGATAAATATCCACTGCTAATCTCTCTATAAAAAAGATATTTTCAGAGACACGGTATTTCTATTAAAAAGATCAGATTAACCAGTGAAATGGATCCTTTAAATAAAATAACTCCAGGGGAGAAACATTTCTGAAATGCCAGACTAAGAACCTCAGAATATTTATTCCTTCATAAAACCAATGTGAACACCTGCAAAAAATTGTCAAAGTCAACTTTTTCAGGATTCTTAAAATTAACCAAACAGGGAGCATGATTTCAAGAAAAACAGCTGAAGTTTGGTAAGAGCAGTGAGCTTTGTGGCACTTTAGCTTCATTTTCCCAGATCTCTCTCCCTAGTTCCAAAATCACCTTGAAAACTGGCAGCCTTGGAACTGTGCTAACCGAGAATAAATACAAGCAGCTCAGCAGCCACTGAAGGAAGCCAAACAGGTTTGGAGCACCCACAGAAGCCCCATTCCCACCTAACTGTCGTGATCTTACCTGTCTAGAAGCTGCAGGGAAAGGAGACAGCCATTCACAGTGTTGTCTCTTTTCAACCTGAATCAGATATCGCTCAGTGAGAAAGTTCTATCTCCAAGGATTAGTCCAAAACAAATGGAAATGCTTAATATCAGATGTAACTACCTGAAGTAATGATATCAGTGGAGGCAACAAGAGCTGACAAAAATACTTAAAGGAAAGATCTGGGTAATAAGATATCGCTAAGGGCCAAGTCTCAACATTTTCCTTAGGACCTAGAGCGCTGCAAATAAATGCAGGAAGCCTCGTCTCTCAGCTCTTGCTGACCTTAAGGCTTTGCATAAACATCAGGTGTGGCTCAGGCAGAATCGTAAACTTCCTGACAGTTCAAACCATGAATGAAAAAAGCACAGAACACCTCAGCAAAGGAGAGTTGGCTTACTGGTTCGAAAATGTAAGGAAATCTCCATCTCATTATTACCTGAACACTAAGATAACTAAGACGACTACAATGGCTGCACAATTTACATAATTAGTCCAGGAAAGTCACTAAACAATAGTAACAGTCACAAACTGTGAATCTGATTTTTAGATATCCACGTTATGTGCAAGAACACACCAAAGTTTGTGAGACACGCAAAGAAGCAGAAAAGTACAAAAGCACATAGGAGGGGCACAAAAGCAGTCAGTAGAAAATATCCAGGAGGAAATTTAGCTATTGGGCTTATTAAGAAAAGGACATTAAATTATCTATAATAAATATTATAGTATCTAAATAATTCATGTGTGAGGACAGTGTCTCACCAAACAGGGAATATCAATGAAGAGAGAGAATTTATTGAAAATGAGAAACAACCAAATAGAAATTTTGAGATGGAAAAGCGTAATCACTGAAATGAAAATTAGAGAAGTTTACCAGATGATTTGAACTGAAAGAAGAAAATACCAGCTAAATTGACGATTAAGTTCTTTCAAAGTATCCAGCCTAAGGAACAGAAAGAAAAAAAGAAGGGGAAAAAACACTACCTCAGAGACCTGTGGGATACTGTCTAGTGTACAAGTATATCCACAGAGTTCTGGGAGGGGAGGGGAGGAGAGAGAGCATAAAAATTAGGTGAAGAAGTCATGGCTGATAACATCCCAGACTTTATAAAAACATTCATCTATGCATCAAAGAAGCTCAACAAACTTAAACTCAGAGATCCACACCTAAACACAACAGTTAAGAGTCAAAGACAGAGACACAGTCTTGAGAGCATCAAAAAAGAAAAGAGAGAGAAAACAGAAAGATAACAGTGAGATTAACTGCTTAATATTTCTCAGAGATCATGGAGAGCAGAAGGCAATGGGATGACACATTCAGAGTACTGAAAGAAAAATAACTGACAACTGAGAATTCTACATCCAGAAAAACAAAAAGTTTGACATTCCAAGATAAACAAAAATTTGGAAAATGTGTCACTGTTATACCTGCCCTACAATAGGTATTAAGAGGAATCCTTCAGAATGAAATTAAAAGATACTAGAGAACCACTCAAATTCATACAAAAAAATAAAAATCCCAAATAAAGTGATTGAATATAGGTAAATGTTAAACACAGTATAGATGTGTCTTTGTTTCTAACTCCTTTTTCTCCTTATTTAAGAAACAGTTGTATAAAACTATATCTGTAAAACTATGTGGAAGGGCTCTTAATTTATAGAGATGCAAATTGTATAACAACAACAGCACAAAAGACGTGGGGAAGAGAGAACTATGTTAAAGCCAAGTTTTTCTGTACTTTTGAAGTTAAATTGGCATTAATATGAATTAGACTGTTTTAAATTTGTGTTAATTTTAATCCCCAGGAAGAAACCTAAGAAAATAACTCAAAAATATACTGAAAGAAATAATAAGATAATGAAAATGGTAGTATAGAAAATATTTAATGCACAAGAAAGCAGTAATGGGGAAAAGAGGAAAAAGAAATAAAACTAATAGAAAACAAATAGTGAAATGACAGATGTAATTTCTACATTATCAGTAATAACATTAAATGTAAATAGGTTAAGCACTCTATTTTTTTAAGCACTCTATTTAAAAGGCAGAGATTAGTAGAATGGATTCAGACACAAATAAGTAAAAAGAATGAAAAAAGCGTATCATGCAAACAAGTAACAAAAGAACTAGTATAACTGTATCAGTATCATAGAAAATAGACTTTAAGGAGTTCTGTCGTGGCGCAGCAGTTAAGAAATCTGGCTAGAGGAGTTCCCGTCGTGGCTCAGTGGTTAACTAATCCGACTAGGAACCATGGGGTTGAGGGTTCGATCCCTGGCCTTGCTCAGTGGGTTAAGGATCCGGCGTTGCCGTGAGCTGTGCTGTAGGTTGCAGACGCGGCTCGGATCCCGCGTTGCTGTGGCTGTGGCGAAGGCCGGTGGCTACAGTTCCTGTTAGACCCCTAGCCTGGGAACCTCCATATGCCGCGGGTGCGGTCCTAGAAAAGGCAAAAAGACAAAAAAAAAAAAAAAAGAAGAAGAAAGAAATCTGGCTAGGAACCATGAGGTTGCGGGTTCCATCCCTGGCCTTGTTCAGTGTGTTAACAATCCAGCGTTGCAATAAGCTGTGGTGTAGGTTGCAGACGCAGCTCGTATCTGGCATGGCTGTGGCTGTGGCGTAGGCCGGCAGCCTTAGCTCCAATTTGACCCCTAGCCTGGGAACCTTCATATGCCGCAGGTGTGGCCCTAAAAAAAAAAAAAAGGTAGACTTTAAGACAAATTATTACTAGAGACAAAGGAGGCCACTTTATTACGACTTTAAAAACAAGTTTATTAGGAAGACGTAGCAAATGTAAACATGTGTGAACCTAACAAGAGAGCCTTAAAATATATAAACCAAAATCGATGTAATCGAAGAAGAAGATAGACGGTTCAACAATTGTGGAATATTTCCATGCTCTGCTTTCATTAATTGATAAAACAACTAGACAAAATCAGCAAAGAGAAACTTGAACATTACCATACAGCAACTAGATCTAGTAGACATCTCCACTCCATAAGAGACATTTTTTTTCACGTGTTCATTGAATTTTTTCTAGATTTCATGATACCTTAGGTCCCAAGAGAATCTCAATAAATTAGAAGGGTTGAAATCATATGTTCTACAACAACAATGAAGTAAAATTGTTATACAACAACAGTGAGGTAAAATTAGAAATCAAAAACATTGAAAGATTCACAAATATGTAGAAAAATGATACCTCCAGCTTTGTTCTTCTTTCTCAAGATGGCTTTGGCTGTTCAGTCTTTTGTGGCGTAGGATGGCAGCTGTAGTTCTGATTGGACCCCTCCCCTGGGAACCTCCACATGTGGCCCTGAAAAGGAAAGATGAAAATATAATAAAAATAACACGCAGTAAACGTGCAGGTGCATATATCCTTTGAGTTAGTATTTTTGTTTTCTTCAGATAATTACACGGAAGTGGAATTGTTGGATCATATGGGAGTTTTATTGTTAATTTGTTGGGGAGCCTCCATACCGTTTTCCATAGTGGCCACACCAATTTACATTCCTGCCAACTATGCATGAGTATTTCCTCCACATCTTTACCAACACTTATCATTTCTTGTCTTTTTGATAATAACCACTCTTAACTGGTGTGAAGTAATATTGTGATTTTTATTTGTATTTCTCTGACGATTAGTGAAGCTGAGCACATTTTCATGTTTCCGTTGGCTGTGTGCATGTCTTCTTTGGAAAAATGTCTATTTACTTCCAGTTTTAGGATTAGATTGTTCAGCTTTTTTGCTACTAAGTTATAGAAGTTCTTTATATATTTTGGATACTTAGCCCTTCTCAAATATATAATTTGCAAATATCTTCTCCCATTTTGTAAGTTGCCTTCTCATTCTGTTGATGGCTTTCTCTGTTGTAGAGAAGCTTTTAAATTCATGTACTCCTGCTTGTTTATTTTTTTATTTTATTACCTTTTGGTGTAAAATCCAAGAAAATCATACCAAGACCAATGCAAAAGAGCTTATTACCTTCATTTTCTTCTAAATGTTTTAATGGTTTAGGTCTATGTTCAAGTTTTTAATCCATTTTGAGTTAAATTTTGAGTATAGTGTGAGGATAGTAGGCTCGTTCCATTATTTTGCATATGGCTATGCAGTTTTCCCAACACCATTTATTCAGGAGGCTATCCTTTCCCCATTGTGTATTCTTGGCTCCTTTTTCATAAATTAATTGACTATGCATGCATGGATTTATTTCTGGGCTGTTTTGTTTCATTGATCTGTGTGTCTGCTTTCATGCCAATACCGCATTGTTTTGATTACTATATAGATTCCAAATATACTTTTACAATCAGAAAAATGATACCTCCAGCTTTGTTCTTCTTTCTCAAGATGGCTTCAGCTGTTCAGTCTTCTGTGGTTCCATCCAAATTCTAGGGTTGTTTGTTTCAGTTCTGTGAAGAATGACATTGGAATTTTGATAGGGATTGCACTGAATCTGCAGGTTGCTTTGGGCAGTATGGATATTTTAACAATACTTGTTCTTCCAGTCCATGAGCACACAATATCATTGCATTTATTTGCCTCATCTTCCATTTCTTTCATCAGTTTCTTAGAGTTTTCAGAGTAAAGTTCCTTCACCTTCTCGGCTAAATTTATTCCTTGGTAGTTTATTCTTTTTGATGCAAATGATAAGGGGTGAAGATCCAGAATATGTAAAGCACTGTTAAAAGTCAATATTTAAAAAGAAAGATAACCCACTTCAAAAACAGACAAAGGATTTGAATAGACTTTTCTCCAAACAAGACACACAAATGGAAAATAAGCACACAAAAAGGATGTTAAACATCATTACAGGGAATTCCCTGGTGGACTATAGGTTAAGGACTCAGTGTTGTCACTTCTGTGGTGTGGGTTCATTCCCTGGTCTGGGAACTTCTGCGTGCCATGAGTATGGCCAGGAAAAAAAAAAAAAGAAGAAAGATTCCCTTTAAAAATAAATAAATAATAAAAATAAATATGGACTTCCCATTGTGGTAGAGCAGAAACAAACCAGACTAGTATCGATGAGGATGGAGGTTCGATCCCTGGCTTCACTCAGTGGGTTAAGGATCTGGCATTACCATGAGGTGCAGCGTAGACTGCAGACGCGACTTGGATCCTGCGTTGCTGTGGCTGTAGCATAGGCCGGCAGCTGTAGCTCCAGTTTGAACTGGGAACTTCCATATGCCGTGGGTGCAGCCTTAAAAATAAATAAATAAGTAAATAATCATTATAATTAGGGAATTCAAATCAAAACCACTGTAAGATAACCACTTCCCCCACCCCACAACTAGTATGGCAATATTCAAAAAGAGATATAGTAAATGTTGTCCAGGAAGCGTAGAAATCAGGATCCTCATACCTTGCTCGTTCAGTTGTAAACTGGTACAGCCACTTTGGAAAATGATATGGCAGTTTCTTAAAATGTTAAACAATGAGTTACCATTTGACGTAGGATTTCACCCAAGAGAAGTAAAAATATATCCATCCACTCAAAACCTTGTACATTAATGTTTATAGCAGCATTATTAGTAGTAGCTGAAACGTGGAACAACCTAAATGTCCATCAGCTGATAAATGGATAAACATATGTGGCCTAGCCATAAAGTGGCACATTATTTCTCAATAAAAGGGACTGAAGCACTAGATACATGCTACTACATAGATAAACGTTAAAACAATACTGTAACCGATAGAAGCCAGTTACAGCCATACCTATATATGATTCCGTGTATATGAAATGCATACAAAAGGCCAATCAATAGAGATATCAATAGATTCATGGTGACCAAGGATAAGGGAGAAGGAGAATGGCAAGTCACTGCTAGTGGCTACAGAGTTCCTTTCAGGGGTTACATAAACATTCTAAAATTAGATACTGGTGATAGTTGAACAACTGTGAATATGCTAAAAACACTGAACTGTGCGCTTTAAAATGATTATTTTTATGGTATATGAGTTCCATTTCAGCAAAGCTGATATTAGAGAAAAAAGATTAAGAAAAAAAAAGGAGGGAGTTCCCTTTTGGCACTGTGGGTTAAGGATCTGATATTTTCACTGCAGTGCCTCGAGTCACTGCTATGGCACGGGCTTGATCTCTGGCCCAGGAATTTCCATATGTGTGGTCAAAAATACAAAGAACAAAACAAAGTACCCCAGACCTAAGGCCTAAATGTTAAAAAAATAAAAAATAAATAAATCACGACATAGGAAATCTGAAATATTAATGAAAATATTAATGAAATAATAATGCCACCTAAAAAGTGACATAGTAAAAATATAATGTATCCTATCACAACACAACATCATATAATATAATGTAACATAATATAATGTGACATAAGTAGAATATAGTAATATATATATTAGACTAGAGGATGATACAAAATGACATAGCGTGACCTGACCCATGACCCTGGAGTAGGTATTAAAAATGCAGCTCTGAAAGGGTCACACCAGCTGATGGAAATTGACTGTATAACCAGTGCTGTGGGAGTCAGAGGTGTGAGAACAGTGGTCTGTCTTGGCCCCACTGTTTATACTCCTGGGTGTTATCATGGCATGAACATATCTAGAACCATGAATAAGTTTTCTGGGACTCCCGTTGTGGGTCAGCAGTAACAAACCCAACTAGTATCCAAGAGGACGTGGGTTCGATCTCTGGCCTCACTCAGTGGGTAAAGGATCCAGCTTTGCCATGAGCTGTGGTGTAGGTCGCAGACATGGCTCAGATCCCCTGTTGCTGTGGCTGTGGTGTAGGCCAGCACCTGTAGCTCTGATTGGACCCCTAGCCTGGGAATTTCCATATGCTGCAGATGTGGCCCTCAAAAGCATATTAATAATAACTATTATTATTATTGTTACTATTCTGTGAAATCCAGGTCATAAGAAGCCAAACACAATGAGCCAGAAGCATAGGCCTTGGACAACCCTTGAGTGTGGGTACAACTGGTCTGACAGATGACCCTTAATAAAAGAGACACACAGGTTCTTCTGGGGTGCAGTGGGTTAAGGACTGACATTGCTGCAAATGTGGCACAGGTCACAACTGCAGCACTGGTTCAATCCCTGGTCCGGGAACTTGCATATGCTGCAGGTGCTGCCATAAATACATATATACATACATACATAAAATAAACACACATGCCTTCAAACTCAAGGAGTTAGTAATTTTTTTAAACAGCATATAACAGTAAAATTAGAGTCTACTTGAAATACCTTTTTATATTTAATTTCTTTATACATATATAAATATACACACAACTTAGAACGCCTAATATTTATGCATATATTCTGTGTATACATAATTGAATGCACATGCAAAAGCATAATCACACATGCTTATTTCAAGTACATATTTTTGATTTTCTTTTCTGCTTGGTTCCTCCTTCCTTTGTGCTTTCCTCTTCATTGATGTCAAAAACCCTCCCCCAAATAATCCATGTTTAAAATCTAATACTACTCATATTTTTTCTATACGCCTATCATCCTGTGTAGTTATGCATAGTCACACAAGGCGGATTATCTTGATTTTTAAAAATCAAGTCATGGAGCTCTGTTTCGGTATATCTTCATTTTCACTACAATGCCTTGTCAAAATTCTTCCAAGCCATCTGATACAGCTTTAATTCGTTCTTTTAAAGCTGCATAATAGTCCTAAATGTCCATGTCTTGACTGTGCCATTCCCTCACTCAGGGACATTCATTTTGCTTCCATTTTTTGGCTCCTATGAAAAATGCTGCAGTAAACAACTTCAGTTCTTAGAAATATATGTCCTATGTATGTTTTAGTTTCTAAGGCACAAGTTCCCAGGAGTAGGATGAAATATGTAATTACAAAGAAAGATATATAATTTATGTAAACACAAATGGATGTTGCCAGAAAAATTGTAATATATATTTCCCTCAATGTATATATGTATACTTTTACCATATCTTCACCTATAATAAGGACTGTAGTTCTTTTTCATTTTTGCTGTGTAGGTATTTTCTATTCAATCAGTGACAGTTCTGCCCATTACAAATTTTTAAGAAAGAGCTACCTGACTTTTAATCAAAGAGAATAGGGGGAGTTTTCATTTCTGGCTCAGTGGGTTAAGAACCCAACATAGTGTCCATGAGGATGTGGGTTCGATCCCTGGCCTTGCTCAGTGGGTTAAGGATCTGGCATTGCCGCAAGCTGCAGCACTGGTAGCATATGCAGCTTGGATCCAGTGTTGCTGTGGCTGTGCCATAGGCCAGCAGCTGCAGCTCTGATTCAGCCCCTAGCCTGGGATCTTGCATATGCAGCAGGTGCAACCCTAAAATAAATAAAGGAAGGAAGGAAGGAAGGAAGGAAGGAGGGAAGGAAGGAAGGAGGGAAGGAGGGAATAGATGTGCTCACAAAGTTTTACAATATTATTAAGACTTGGTTTTTCCATCCTCCCCTTTGACCTCATTCTCAGATTGGCTCTCCTCTCCTGGTCACAGGATGGTGGCCAGCAAGTTCTGGGGCTACCCACCTTCTTCTAGCTTGACATCCCACAGGAAAGAGAGCCTTGTTTTAGCATTGCCAGCAATAGCTCCGAGGTTCACTCCTTCTGAATCAACTATATAGACCTTTGAACATAACTCTGTATGGTTGTGCAAACCTGATTCCTTGATGGGCTTAGATCTGAGTCGTATGCTTTTACCCAGAGAGAGGGGCAGAGCTTCAACCAGAGTATCTGCAGTAGGTGTGGCAGATTCTGGGAGGAAGCAGCCCCTCCATAAATAGCAGAGTTGTTGCAGAAGAAGAAAGAATAGCCACAGAGGTGCTCACTACATCTTTCTTAATATGGGAAATGCGATTGAATGTTAATCATATTGCAGTTCTTCCAAAAGGAAGTGTTCATTTTCAGTCAGTGATGGTTCACCTCTTTAAACAGCTGTAAATGTCAAAATTATAATTTTAACCTTTTGTTGAAAATTTTATGGTACTTTATTATATCTTAAATGATAATCATATCATCTATGTTCTTATTACTTCAGAGTAATCGTTAGGAGTCTCTGTTGTTGCAGTAGGTTACATTCCAATATAATTAGGGTCTTTGGGAAATACAGGGCTATTGGCTTTTTAAATTTTTTTTATTATAGCTGGTTTGCAATGTTCTGTCAATTTCTGCTGTGCAGCAAAGTAACCCAGTCAGACGTATAGATATACTCCCTTTCTTATATTATCTTCCATCATGTTCTATCCAAGAGACTGGATATGGTTCCCTGGGCTGTACAGCAGGACCTGAATGATTATCCATTCTAAATATAATAGTTTGCATCTACTAACCCCAAACTCCCAGTCCATCCCACTCCTTCCCCCTTCCCCTTGGCAACAAGTCTGTTCTCTATGTCTGTGAGACTGTTTCTGTTTTTCAGATAGGTTTTTTTGTGCCATATTTTAGATTCCACCTATAAGTGATATTATACGGTATTTGTCTTTCACTTTCTGATTTACTTCACTTAGTATGAAATTTTCTATTTGCATTTGGTTTGCTGCAAATGGCTATTAGTTTTTAATGATCTTTTCTTGATTTCTTAGTCTTATGTCTTTCTTCATTTCTCTTTTTTTCATGATATTACTGTACCCATCTCTAGCTTTTTCTGTTTCAACTCTCCCACCCCTGAAACTTGCCACTTAGGCTTTACAAGTTGTCTGGAAAATAAGAGGTAAGAGTGAGACCCTAAGGTGTTTTTTTTCCATTGTGATAGTGTGAAGCTTCCGTACAAAGGGTATGGGTTAGGCTGAGTCGGTCTTGGTCACAATTGTGTATGAGAACCTAGAGGGTCACATTTATTGAATGAATAAAATTATTTAGGGTATTCAGAGCTCTTTTAAGCTCACTTTAGGATCCTCAGATCTGTCAAAGATTTTTTTTTCTTTTTAGGGCCATACCTGTGGCATATGGAAGTACCTGGGCTAGGGGTCAAATCAGAACTGCAGCTGCAGGCCTACACCACAGCAACACTGGACCTACGCCACAGCTTGAGGCAACGCCAGATCCTTGATCCACTGAGTGAAGCCCGGGATCGAACACTAATCGGGTTCTTAATCTGCTGAGCCATAATACGAACTCCAAGATCCATCAAAGACAGATGAGGTTGTCAAGTAACAAACTCAGGGTGAGTTTTAGTGTGTGTGTGTACGTGTGTACGTGTGTACGTGTGTACATATCCTATACTGTATATTATAAAGATACAGATATATAATAGGAGCATAGGCTCTGGAATCTATGTTCAAAACTTGACTTCAGCACTAACTGGCTGTGTATTCTGGGAAATATACTAAGCCTCTCTGTCTCAGGGCACCTATCTGTATCTACTTCAAAGGGCTGTGAGTGTTGAAATCATCTGTGAAATTCATCAAGGTGCCTTATGGATAATGCGTTCCATTAGTGATAGTTGATATTATTTGTTAACTTTCCTCGCACTAGACAGTGAGAGATAATGCACCCAAAACTCATTGCAGTTCCTGGTACCTGGTAGGTTACGCACTGATATCTAATACATTACTAGACACTACAAGATAAGGTTTCCTCTGTTCATAGCCATGTACATGTGTATCTACACCGTCTCAGACAGGAACGGCTGTCTTGAATACTGCTGGACTAGGAACCAGTAGTCATAAAACAAAATGAAACAGTGTATGCCTGGGTTTATAACAAAGCCATCATAATTCCTGAAAATTGTGCTGAGAAATCCCTGAAATGGGATTATGTTCTCCTGTTTCCTTTTAATACACTGCTTGTTTTCCTGATCCAAAATTCTTCTTCCAGCAATATGTTGAATGGAGAGATCATCATTTTCAAAAAGAGAAGGCAATTAAAGGAAAAGAGTGCCTGACTGGTTGCGTGCACAAGTAGCAGAAGTGTTTTTTTCTAGGGGGCATTCAGATATACAACACTGCCTCAGGTTACCTGAATGTGCTGACCCTGGAATGTCTTTGGGGTGTCTTCACTACCTTTTATCTTGTAATTTCTTCCCCCACAGCCATACTCCTCCCTGCCCCCAGCCCTCAAAATACCAGGCTTTATTTTTAAAAATCAAACAAAAAGAAAATCAAAATGATACAGAGATGCTAAGAACCAAAGCTCGGCCTTCAGCTTCCAATCCTCTTATTAATACTCATGTCATGACTCTTGTCGGGGGAAGGGCTTGGTGTCAGTGTCCTCAATCAGTGTTCTCTCAGTCACTTTCATTAGGAGCCATGTTTTCTTGACAAAGGATAACAAATGGACACTGTTGGTCCCTAATGTGCTTTTGACTACAGATCCTGCACCATTTCTCTGCAAAGCAATTGCAATTATTTGTCATTTTAATATGACTTGGCAAGGAGATCCGAAAAACAGGGCTATTATTCATCAACATGTATATTTTGTACTTATATTAATATTAGAATATCATTATTACTCGTCTCACATTGTATGAGCAAGATAAAATTACACCATGTAAAAAATGCATTAAATTCTCTTCGGCTGCATTCGTATAGCACAAGTAAGGGTAATTTAAGAGCTTGCACCATTTATATGCTAAACGCTACCATTTATTATTATTAGTGGAGAAATACTTTTACCTTTGCACTAATGGAAAATATACCAATATGTTCCCACTGTTAATTGGAAGTAATATAGGTAATACTGAAACTCAAACCTTGTAAAGTATATCTCTCCATCCTTTTTACATCCTGAAATGTTCTAGTGCCTAATTTTTCTAGCATGTTGGCATAATGTAAATTTAACTTTGCTATTAGAATACAATTCTTTCATTCTGCCTTTTTTCAGAGGCTTTTGCACCTACAATTAGTTTGAAACCTTTGACATGAAAGAACTAGCTTTGTAAATAACTACTAATAATTGACAAGCTTCTCTCAGTGGGTCTAGTAATACCGTATAATAATTGTAATGAAACAAGTTAAATCCCTATCCAATTCTGCATAGTATTAAATTGGTTCTGTAATTTTATCAGCTCTTTTTTTCTAATTCCAAGCCAGAGCTAAGTAAAATTCAAGTGTGCTGCAAATAAATAATGTTTTTCATTGCTACATGCTATGCAAATGGAAGGAGAAGGCAAGTTTACTAGACTGTTTCTCTGAAGCAAGGGCAACATACACAAACACATGTGTTCTTACTGCAATAGGACCCAAAGAAAGGCTAATCAAGTAGATTTTCATATTCTAACATGAATAAGACCTGTATCATCCTAGCCCAAAGTAAAATTAAACTTTTTTCCACTCAATAAAATTTTTTTCATTGATCATTTACTAAGTGCCTTATAAAAAGCCAGATACATTTTAAAAATAACCTCCTGTGTACGAGACTATACTAAGGTCTGATATCAGCTCAGAACTTAGAAGGTTAAACTTAGAAGGTTGGGGAGCAAGGACACAGTCCCTTAGCTGAGGGAGAAAGCAAGGGCGAAAATCAAGGCAAAGCTTCATACTTGTTTGTTTTGGTGGGTAGGATGGAAGAAGGGAAAAGACTAGTACCATTTACGAGATCATTGCCGCACTCCCAGTTATAACTGGAATGAAACAAACTGAGCTAAAGAGAAATGTGTATATTCAGGATATTCCTCACATTATTATTCATAAGATAAAGTATTGGTTAAATGAAATAGATTATACAATGAATTATCTAAAATTATCTTTTAAAAACTATAGCTGTGAAAACACTTAAAATTATGTCTTAAGAGTATGTTTTTAAATGCAGAGATGTAAAAATACATACACGTAAAAATAGATTTTTTAAGCAATGTACATAATACATAAAAACACAGATATGACATGTATAAAGCAGTATGCTACAAAATATTAAGTGACAAGATTATGGGTGATTTTAATTTTCTTTTTTATACTTTTTGTTTTACTCAGATTTTCTGCAATGAATGTATTACTTTGTCAGAAAAAAGTCACTGAAAAGGCATACTAAAATATTAATTAGAAGATTATTTTTTAATGTGTAGAATTTAAAACCTTTATTTTTACAACTCAATACTGGACTAAATTATAGGTTTCTGTTGAAGTTATTAGGAGGCTTAAGTTTGCGCTAAATAAACTTTTGGCCCTTCCTAATGATATTTTAAATATTGACATTTAATATTTTTTAAAGTATCCATAGGAAAGGCTAAACCCTGTAGGAGATAAATTAAAAACTTGTTCCCAGCCTAAAGAAATCACATAACCTCTAGGAAATATGAAAACACTATTTTTTTTTCTTCTTCAGGGCCACAGATCAAATCCTAGCCACAGCTGCAACCTACACCACAGCTGCGGCAACACCAGATCCCTAACCCACTGTACCACAGTGGGAACTCCACAAAAACACTATTTTTAAGGTAAACAATAATGTCACCCAGCTTTTTTAAAAAAATTGGGTCGCTCACTGACAGTTTTGCCCATGTATCAAATTTGAAACACAGATGATTCAAAGTCATGAAAAATAATGTATTGCTGAACACCGTTTGAGGAGACAACGAAACGTGGATCACATTACATAACCCATGATAAACTTTCCCCCAGACTGCTCTTTGAGCATCCCTTCCTCTCTTCAAATTTCCACCCCTGGCTTCCTCCCTCTCCTTTATGGTTCTCTGCTTGTCTACATGATTCCTCCAACTTTCTCCTTCCTCTCAGGTCATTCCCTCCCTTCCTACCCTCTCCAGAAACCTCCACTCATTTTTTATGGGCAGAGCATTTCTAGCCTTGCTTGGATTCTTTCAGTTTTCTTCTCCATCCCAGTTAGCACCTCATTTTACTCATCCATTAAAAAAAATGTGAATATTAATACCAACCTTAGAATGGGTAACCAGGGTAGCCTGTCATATAGTTCCTGTTCAATAAATATTAACTTACTCCTTTAACTATGAGAGCTCTGTTTTAATCTTATCAGTCTCCTCCCAGCCACTTTTATAGTAGTCAAAATATAAGATGGTTCAGGGAGTTCCCACTGTGGCTCAGTGGTAACGAACCTGACTGGTATCCACGAGGACACAAGTTCAATCCCTGGCCTCGCTCAGTGGATTAAGGATCCAGTGTTGCTGTGAGCTGTGGTGTAGGTCACAGACAAGGCTTGAAGCCTGCGATGCTGTGGTTGTGTCATAAGCCAGCAGCTGCAGCTCCAATTCAACCCCTAGCCTGAAAACTGCCTGGGAACTTCCATATGCAACAGGTACAGCCCTAAAAAGACAAAAAAAAAAAATAGATGGTGCATTCAGAGATTTTCTACCCATTATCTTCTGTGAAACAAAGTGCAAACAGTAATTGAAGCAACCAAGAAAATTCCTGTTTCAATAGAATAGGAAATAGTCACAACATTAAACAACAATTCTGAATAGTAGCTACCAGGCACAGTGAAATTTGGGGTGAATTGAGGGACACAGGTCTTTGACATCACGTTCATCTTGTTTGCCAAAATCTCTTGTAAGTGAAACTGCTCTGAAGGGCCCAGAAGTGATCTTTTTCTTAGAACAGAAGGATATTGAGAAGCTTTTAGCAATATCCATGAACTGTGTTCAACCCTGAAAAATATTAGGAAGGGTAAGGTTGAGAGAAAACTCTCATAGATCTTTTATATTAAAGGAATGTATACAAAATCCTTAAATGAAAAAGGAGTGGGAATTCTCTTGTGGCACAGTGGGTTAAGGATCCAGCATTGTCACTGCTATGGCTTGGGGTTGATCCCTAGCAGGGAACTTCCACTTGCCATGGGTGTGACCAAAAAAAAAAAAGGAATCCAAGAACTTAATACAAAGCCAAGATGTCATGAACATTGAAAAACCACAGACAAGCATAAATTCTCATGACCAAGGATCAAAAAATGGTTTCTTAAATATGTTACCAAAAGCACAACCAACCAAAAAAAAGTAGAAAAATAAGAATAAATGATACCTGTTTTTAATTTTAATTAAAAACTTTTATACCTCAAAGGAAACCATCAAGAAAGTGAAAAGACAACCCAGAGTTGGAGCAAAATTTTATAAAACATATATCTGATACAGGATCCATATCTAGGATAAATAAAGAACTCTTACAATGCAAATTATAAACAGACAATGCAATCAAAAAGTGGGCAAAGAATACAGACTTTTCTCTAAAAAATGTACAAATGGCCAATAAGCACATGAAAATATGTTCCACATCATTAGCAATGAAGGAAAATTAAATCAAAACCCAGTGAGATACCATCTCATACTCCTGAGGATGACTATAATGAAAAAGATAAAAAATGAGTGTTGGGGGAGTTCCCTGGTGGCCTGCTGGGTTAAGGATCCAGCATTGTCACTGCTGCGGCTCAGGTTCAGTCCCTGGCCCATGAACCTCTGCATGCTATGGCAAAGAAAAAAAAAAGGGTTGGGAAGGATGTGGAGAAATCAGAATCCTTATACATTGCTAGTGAGAATGCAAAATGGTGCACTGGCTTTGGAAAAGAGTGTAAGCAGTTCCCCAGCAGGTTAAACATAGAGTTAACACATGACCCAGCAATTCAACTTCTAGAAATATACCAAGAGAAATGAAAACCTGTGTCCACACAAAAACTTGTATGCAGGTGTTCATAAGAGTATTATTCATAGTAGCCCAAAAGTTGAAACAACCCAAATGCCCATCAGCTGATGAATGGATAAATACAATGTGGCATATCCAGGCAATGGAATAGTTTTAGGCAGTAAGAAGAAATAAAATGATACATGCTACAACGCAGATGAAACTTGAAAATGTTGTGCTAAGTGGAAGAATCTAGTGGCAGTGGCCACATATTTTATGGTTGTGTTTAAATGAAATATACAGACTAAGTAAATCTATAGAGACAGAAGGAAGATTTGTGGTTTCCTAGGGCTGGAGTGATGGGGGATTGGAAATAACAAGTTAGAGGTATGGAGGGTCTTTGGGGGATGGTGAAGATGTTCTAAAATGGTTCAACAATGCTGTGAAGGTACTGAAAGCCAACTGATTGCACACTTTAAGTAGTAAATTATATAGCATGTGAATTACATTTCAATAAAGATTTTTAGAAAAAAATTAGACAATTTTGATCATTCAAGATCTCAGGGATTCTTGCGACTACAAGCTGTAAGTCTTCCTATTACCAAGAGAGAAAAATAAGGACTTTGTGACAAAAATCCCTAGATCCCTGTCCCATTCATGTTACTTCTAAGTTGTCCTTCCATCCTAACTACAGGATGTCTCCACATCTGGATTTCTCTGACCGTTCAGTGCCCTCAGACCCCAGCATGTCCTTACCAAGGCAGACCTGGGTGCAGGAAACTTCGGGAGCCACTACCCTCAACCTCTCTCTGGGTCCGGAATAGCACTTTGCTGCTCTTACACCGCGCTCTGGAGTGCTTTCAAGTCTCCAGCCTCACTAGCCATGTAAGCCCTTTCTCTTCTGAATTTTTTTTTTCTTTTTGCTTCCCAAGCCTTTACCCAAGAATGCAACGATCAAGTACTCTGTGCCTTTGGGTTTCCCCAAATCAATCAGGATTTTCTTTCATTTGTTCTTCCTCCCAAAGTCTAACCAGATCCAGGACCCCATCAGCACACCTGCTTTTCCTTACACGTTCTTCCTCCCATTGCCCAAGGAATCTTTATTACGTATCAGGAAAAGCAAGATCTGATGTTTACTTCTTTGTGTATTTTCCCAGATTCGGGGCCTTTCTCAGAGACTCTCCCATTTTCTTACAGGTTTATATCACTGAAACTCCGATACCTGGAAACAGTGCATTTATCTATTTATATTTCGTTCCTCTGTGTCACGTCTGTCATCTTTTCTTCCATCAGCTATTGATTCTTGAGTGAAGAGTGGTCAGAGTTATTACATGGTATTTGTCTTTCTCGGACTTATTCCACTTTAGTGCAATGCCCTCGAAGTCCATTCATGTTGCTACAAATGGCAACATGTCATTCTTTTTATAGCTGAGTACTATTCCGTTGTATAATACACACCACATTGTTTTTAACTCATTCATCTGTTTCTGAACATTTAGGTTGCTTTCATATCTTGACAACTGTAAATAGTGCTGCTATGAACATTGAGGTGCATGTATTTTTTTTTTGATTTAGTGTTTTTGGTATATACCCAGAAGTGGGACTGTTAAGTCATACGGTAGTTCTCTTTTTAAGTTTTTGAGAAACCTCCATACTGTTTTCCACAGCGGGTGTACCCATTTACATTGCTACCAACAGTGACTGAAGATTCCCTTTTTTGTCATGTCCTTGCCAACATTAGTTATTTGTGTTCTTTTTTATGATAGCCATTCTGGCAGGTATGAGGCAATACGATATCACTTATATGTGGGAATCTAAAAAAAACAAACTAGTGAATAAAACAAAAAAGAAGCAGATTCATGACTACAGAGCTATTACTACTGGTCATCAGTCTGGGGAGGAGCAATATATGAGTAAGGGAGCGGGAGGTACAATCTATTAAATTTAAGATAGGCTCAAGAAATATAGCCAGAATTTTATAGTAGCTGAATGGAAAATAACCTTTAAATTTGTTTTAATTTTTTTTTTCAAAAAGAGTGGTCAAAGTTAAAAGAAAATCATGGCAAGAAAACTTTGGTTGGTATTTCAAAATAATACTTCATCACATTAAAGTCACCTCTTCTTTATATAATCAATAACCAATTAGAAAACATAATGGTGAGTTCCCTTCATGGCTCAGTGGCTAACGAACCCAACTAGGATCCACAAGGATGTGGGTTCAATCCCTGGCTTCACTCAGTGGGTTAAGGATCTATTGTTTCCATGAGCTGTTGTGTAGGTTGCAGGCTGTGGCTGAGGAGTAGGCTGGCGGCTGCAGCTCTGATTTGACCCTAGCCTGGCAAATTCCATATGCCGCAGGTACAGCCCTAAAAAAGAAGGAAAAAGGCAAAAAGAAAACATAATGGAAGAAAGACCTCACTTATATTACCAATAGTGGACGTAAAATCTCTGCCAGTAAAATTAGCTAGAAATATGCAAGAGCTATACTAAAATTAAAAAGGAAGGGAGACTTCAAACTCTATAGAACAAATAAGAGAAGGCTAGAATGAATAGTATGATATACATTGTTAATGAATAAGATTCAATACTAGAAAAATGTCATTTCTTCCAAAGAGTGTCTTCGAAATTAACTAATCCCCAAGCAAATGACAGTAGAGTTTTTCCATGTGAGGAATATATTCTAAAGTTTATATGCAAAGACAATTATGGGAAATCACTAAGAAATTCTGGGGGAAGAAAGAAAAATGAGAGATAAATAACCTAAGTATTGAAATTATTAATGAAACTTTAGTAATTAAAATAGTTTGACTTTCCAATAGTAACAAGAAGTCAATGAGACAGAATAGAGAATTTAAAAATGCATCTAACTACTTATATGTGTTTAACACACTGTAAGGATGGCATTTCAAACAGGTGAGAAGGTACAGTTTTCAATAAATACATTTGTATTTGAAAAAAAAATTTAAGTAAAATTCCTACATCTTTCTTTATACGAAATAATAACAAATTGACTAAATATTGAAAGATAAAATTTTGTAGCCATAAGATAGGAAAAAAATAAAACCAAGGTAAAATTTTTATATAATCTCAGAGCGAGGAAGTCTTTTTAAACAAGACAAAGAACCTAAAAGCTATAAAGGAAAAGATTGAAACAATTTATGACATAAAATTTAAAAATTCAGTGTGGCAAATACATCTTAAAAGTCAAAAGGCAAAGCAAATGACAGATAAAAAGCTAAGGGAAGTTTGTGTTACAAAGGGACACACATAGCTTTTAGGATTGACAGAAATATTTATAATCTTTTTTATGGTGATGGTTTTACTAGTAAAGATTCACATAGAAACTGACCTAACTGTAAGCTTTAAATATGAGCATAGTATATTTCAATAATATCTTAATGTTTCAAACAATTTTTTAAAGTAGAGGCAAAATTAATCTATAATATTAGGCTTCAGAATAATAATTATCTAGAGGTAATAGTTATCAACTGGAAGAGAGCATAAGTGAACTTTCCGGGGTCATAGAAATGTATTATTTCTTGATTAGGGTGTTGATTGGTCAGGTGTTTATAATTGTCAAAACTCATCAAATTATATGCTTACGATCTGTGTAATTTATATCAATTTTCTTCAGTTTTTAAAAATTCATTATTTGAAATTTTACTTCCCAGTGTCCCCAAAATACTTCCAGTGTTTTTACAAGGTCATGATTTTTTCCTGACCAAACAGAATTAAGTTTTGTGTCTGATCTTTCATTTCTTACGAAAGGTAAATATTTATATTTATATCAAAGAGGTTCAGCAAACCGGCGAATTAGTAGCAGAAGCTGCAGCATGCAGAGAACAGTCTGATTGAGTGACAGACACTGTTACTGCCTCACCAAAGAACTTATTCATTGACCTAAGTAGTAGCCACTTGGAAAACAAAGAAATTTCAGTTTCGTAAGCAGGGTCAAGGAGTAAGTGAAACATTGCAAAATCATTGCAAAATTGTTACAGTCATTATTTTCTTATATCTGTGCTTATGTCACTCTATTGAATGCTAAGTCTTTTAATTTTTTTTTTTTTTTGAGAGGGGATCTTCCTTAAGTGAGAACTTAATGTTTGTGGCAGAAGACTCAGAACTTGTCCCCCCACCAGGATCTTTGCCTCTTGGTGTTCCCACTTCTGCATAATCCCTTCCCCTTGAGTGCAAGTGGGACCAGTGACTCTCTCCTAACCAACATAATATGGCAGAGGATAGGATATCACTCTCATAATTACATTAGATTAAGTAAGATTCCATTTTTGTAGGAGGCTTCTTCTTAAGACCCTCCCTTCCTAGCTGGTGGTGAAGATGTTAGGGAGTCACGTGAGAGATTCCTCTTGGCAAAGAGTTGTGGGTGGCCTCTGGATGCTGAGGGTAACTTCCAGCTGACAGCCAGTAGAAGCTGGGCATCAGTCCTACAACCAAATGGAAATGAATTCTGCCAGTGACCTGAATGACCTTGGAAAAGGGCTCTTCAGTCAAGACTCCCAGTGAGAAGGTAGCTTTTCCAACATCTTAATTACAGCCATATGAGACCTTAGGTGCTGGACCCAACTAAGCCATGCCCAGACATCTATCCCATAGAAGCTCTGAGATGACAAGTGTGTGTTCTTTTCATGTTTTCTATTTCCTCCTAGTCCAGTCTTTGAAGATTGTACCTTTCTAAGAATTTGTCCATTTCTTCTACGTTGTCCATTTTATGCATATAGTTAATTATAGTAGTCTCTTATGATCCTTTGTATGTCTGTGGCATCAGTTGTAGTTTCTCCTTTTTCATTTCTTATTGTATTGACTTGACCCCTCTCCCCTATTTTCTTGGTGAATCTGGCTAAAGGTTTATCAATTTTGTTGCTGTTTTCAAAGAACCAGCTTTAAGTTTCCTTCATCTTTTCTCATGTTTTCTTCATCTCTACTGCATTTATTTCTGCTCTGATCTTTATGATTTCTTTCCTTCTACTAACTGGTTTTTGTTTGTTCTTCTTTCTTTGGTTGCTTTAAGTGTAAGTTTAGGTTGTCTGAGATTTTTCTTATTTCTTGAAGTAAGCTTGTATTGCTTGTATTCCCTCTTAGAACTGCATTTGATGCATCCCATAGGTTTTGGATCCTTGATAATCATTGTCATTTGTCTCTAGATATCTTTTTATTCCTTCTTTGATTTCTTCAGTGATCCATTGGTTGTTCAGTAACATATTGTTCAGCCTCCACGTGTTTGTATATTTTGCAGTTTTTTTCTTGTGGTTGATTTCTAGTCTCATAGAATTGTGGTCAAAAAAATGCTTAATATGATTGGAATTTTCTTAAATTTACTGAGGCTTGATTTGTGGCCCAGCTTGATACCTATCCTGGAGAATGTCCCACGTACACTTAAGAAGGCATGGTTTGTTTTAAGCCGCTCCATTTTAGGGTAATATGCTATAAAGCAATAAAAAGCTAATATAGTATTTTCTCTAGAATGTGCTAATTAAAGCTCTTCAGATGCCTTCTGTGTTCCCTTGACTTCCCAATTTATTGCTGAAGCTTCAGCTCCAGGCGCAGTCTGGGGGCTCCATACTCAGTTCCTCTGCCAAGTGTCTTGATGCTGGCACAGAATTCTGCCACAACTCAAGTATCTGACAAGACCAGACGCATTTCTTCAATTCCTCTGCAGAGATTAAATTATGGCTCCATCTCAGGCCAAGAAAATAATTCCCCACCTGTGCATAATAAGGGCTAGGTTTGTTTATTCAACTAAATGATGTTAGGAAGTAACCTCAGGCTAAATAAATTTAATAAAATAAATACATAATATGAGATAGAAATTTGGGAGTAAATTTTGGGTTGTGCATATTCGCTTCCTTCCTCATTTAAGTGACTTTGAAAGCAATTTCTTAAGAAGACCTCACTGTCAAAAATATCATCAAAAGGTTTCTTAGCAGTATCACATGGTGCACATTTCAGAGCTACTAATTTCGAGAGGTCAAAGGAGAAAAGCTGCAAACTTTTATTTTCAGTTTTATTTGTTTTGCTTAATTTTTTAAAGTTCAACATCATAAAAGAACTTTATTACCTGAATGTCCTTTTCTCCTCTTTAATTTAATGCAAAATAATCTTATCTTAGTTTTACTGAAATGGTTCTATATTTTTGTTGAAGTTCTTCAAACCCTAAGTATCTTTCAGTTTATTTTTTAAAGCATTTTGTTAAAGATGTAGCACAATTTCTACAGATATTGGATTTGCCTTTTATAACACTTCCAAAATCAGTATTGAGTCTAGATGTATTAATTAATGTATATAACTAAATAATATACGTGACAATTTGTTTTATGGTGTATGCAACTCAAGAGATCACATTAGAATGACCAGAGTCAGACATTGAATTCGGCCATTTTTAAGTGTTGGTTTAAGAAATCAATTAGTAGCTATCAAGTTCCTATAAAGTAAAATATTATGGCCCAAATGTATGTGTGTTTCTAATTATATGGAACAAAGTTTTTAGTATTAAACGTAAGAGTTAATAAATCAAATACAGAAGACTACATGGGATAAGGTAAGTGATTAAAAGAAATTCTTTGATCCTATGCTTTGTTTATATATTTCACGGAGACCTTGGAATAGAATCAAACTGTCATTGACTTGAACAATAATTTTTAAGCAAAAGATGTAGTCAGTAAGTTTAACACAAGGTCAAGAGCTAAATATCTTTCTGTATAAGTATGGAAAATTATAACCAGGAAGCCTGAATAAATTGAGTATCTTCCAAGTGTCTTCCTCGTGACCAGAAAGTATTAAGGACTCTGGGGCATTTAAGTACAGAGTCCACAGTGAGTATACTATTTCTTAAAGTAGTTATCTGCAGACCACTGTTCAGAAATAATAGACACAAGTTAGGAACAAGGTGGTTAGTGATACCTTGGTGGTTCACGATACATAGACATTGGCATTTTAAAGCTGTTAGGAAGTCCTATAATAGATAAACCCCTGTGATTTTAACACAGTATTTTCAAAACATAGAATATAGGACACTTGCAAAGACACACTGACTAACATGGTTAAGAACAATTTTCTGCAGAACAGTGTCCCACGAGACATGTATGGTCAAAACTAGAGCATAGAAAGAAAAAGGTGTAGGTCCATAATGATGGAAAACTAAAACTAACTTGTCACTAAATTATTATATTAGAGAAAAGATAAGAATACCAAAAAAAAAAAGGTAAGTATTCTAACAATGAAAACTAAGTCTGACAATCTAATACTAGTGTCTGCTGGAAGTTGGTAATTGCACAGTCAGTGGTAACAATATGCTTCATATCTTTTTCATCATTGTCCCAAGATTCAAATACTTAGACACTTTGACACAGTGAGTTCCAGTCATTTTACTTTTCTACCTGCAGGTGCTGTGCTGCATGGTAGTTTCTAGATTATTCCTCCATACTTATCCTCACTCTCATAGCCTACTCATCCACCAAATTTTCCCAGCCTTGCAGAAAAGCAGGAAGCAAGTGTCTTGGTAATGAAATCTATATTCAAATTGTATAGCCAAAGCAATGTTCTGAAGGCAAGTGAAGGAAGAATTCTGTTATAACCAAATACTAGAAACAAGAGTTTCATTTATGGTATCGGAGTCCCTAAGACCCAGGAGGTAGACAGTGTTGCTGCTGCTACACAGGAGAAAAATTGAGCTTGGAAAATAGAGACTTGACCAGGACCTGTACATTTCAACCTGTTCTCCAATTATAGATCTAAGAAGGAATTAAAGTACCAAACCACCAGGCAAAGAACAAGATGAAAGACAATTCACCCATAAGATTTGTCTACAAATATTGAGTCAGAAAAGATTCCTTCATTGGAGCATGAGTAGGAGGTGAAGCACCATGAGGGAAAGAGGATGCTGTGAATTAAATACAGTAGAAGAAGAGGAAGGGAAGAAAATCCAATGTGCCTTTGAACTGACCCACTATGGGATCTACAAGATAAGTCTGCATCGAAGTGTGAAATTGTTTGTGAGCCCCATAGAATGCAGGAATCTATATCCATTAGGGAACAAGAAGAGGACGTCAGAACAGTATGAGAGTAAAACATAATAAGATAGAGGGAAATAGGCTCAAATAAAACAAAAAGAGATATGAAGACAGGGATACTCAAAATAAGACAAAACTCAGGATGCAGAAAATTAAAGCAATAATGTAGAGAACAGTGATTACAAGGGCAATGGAGGAAAGTGAGTATAAGAGGGAGGGAATGCAGCAGATATGAAAGATGGATCCAAGCAAGCCAACAGACAAGGGGGCGGGGAGTGGAGTGGGAAAGCAGGAGGGGAATGGAGGAGAGAGAGCTGCTTCCCCTTCCTTCCTACTCTTGTCCCCCAAAGAAGGGCACCACCCACAGGATGCCCCAACCTCTTGGTCCTCAATTATCCCTCCTTTCCAGATGGAAGGGCTCCAGTTATCCACAGGAAACCAGTGTTGTGCTGTCCCATCCAAACCATAAGATTTAGAGAATTAGGCTCTCCCCTTGATGGGAAGTAAATAGTAAATTCATCCCCTGGTGTTGTTATGATCTAATGCATTGGACAGGGAACCCTGAGAAATACATGAAGACTGGAATGTAAAGACTAAAATAACAACATGAAGAAGAAATGTTTCCATTTGAAGCACCATGGATGGATCTGGAGGGTATTACGCTAAGTGAAATAAGTCAGACAGAGAAAGACAAACACAGTAAGATCTCACTTATATGTGGAATCTAAAAAATAAAAGGAACTGGTGAATATAACAGAAAGGAAACAGACTCACTGATATAGAGAACAAACAAACAGTTACCAGCAGGGAGAGGGAAAGGGAGAGGGGAAAAGTTGGTATAAGAGATTAAGAGATACACACTACTGTGTGTAAAGTAAATAAGCTACAAGTGTATATTATACAACCTAGGGGATATTTTATAATAACTATAAATGGAGTATAACCTTTATAAATGTTTAATCACTATATCATACACCTGTAACTTAGATATCAACTATATCTCGATTTTAAAACTAACTAAATAAATATATATGGGGAGAGGGGGAGAGCAGAGAGAGAAAGAAAGAGGAACAGACAGACAACCATGGTCATGTAGGACTATTCTCATAATGCAAAGGAGGTTTAATATTAGAAAACCTATTAATATGAAATAAATGTGCTTTATTTGTTCCAAAATTACTGTGGGCCTCAGGGTTTCCTTCTGTTTTTATTATCAAATCATTTGATAATATGAAATATAGTCACAAAAGGATAAAAGTCAGAAACAAAATGGCCGTTAAGAGGCTCAAAAATATTGTAGGGAGAGATGGCAGGATGGATGGGTGGATAGATGGATAAATAGAAGGCTGAATGGATAGATGATAGAGATGGAGAGTGTATAAATGATGAGGAGGTAGAAGGCTAAATGGATAGATGGATGGATGGACAGAGGATGGATGGATGAATGAATGAACCAATCAAACATGTTTCTTAAAAACTGTTATGTTCATATTCTTTCTTGAAGTCATTATCTTCTAATCACTGTATCATAATCATTAAGCCATAGATAACTGGAAAATTCTGGGCCAAAAAAAAATGCAGAAGTAAAGAACTAGGGTTCATTTTATTATGAAAACAATTTAACGTTTCTGTTTTCTGAGGCTAAATGAAAATATATGATATTCTTATAACTAAAGTTAATACTAGAGCTCTGTTTTGCTTTCAACACTAAAACATCTTTTGTGACAAAAGTAGTACAAATATTTTTAAACATAATGACTTTAAATTACTTAAGAAGGGCTTCAAATAGATTTACATAAATCTCTAAATTGATTTACATGTCAATTCATACTGTATGTAAACATCATATGACAGGTTTCAAATATTTTGAGGAATATTTCATATAACAAAGGAATTTAAAGTTTACCTTAGAAAAAAATCACCAATACTTTCTAAAAGAGACCATAAAAATAACACAGGCATCCTTTTGATCCTTATGAGTATACTTTATTTGTCCTTGAAAAAAAATATATCCAATGTACCTTTCAGAATGATTTATTAGGTGTTATTGTTATGGTGTTCAATATTGTTCAGTAATGAACTATCATACTGATTACCACTCTCCACTCTGCTTTAGTTCTATCATGTGCTTTTATTTACCTCCTGAGGCAAAAACATTTTAATTGGTTTAGAGAAGCTTGAACTCCCTTTTATCAAAGACAGATTTCATCAAAATTGAACTAACCCAGGAGCAGTCATCCCAGGGAAAAAAGAAACAAAAAACAAAAACATGATCCACTTTGGGTTCCTAAGTTCTAAGACTTATAAACCAACAGTTTAAAAAATAAGGAAAATAAAGCCTCTTTGTAATTTAAGAACTTTTTTCATGGTGTGGATATTATAAATATACATACATATACACATGAACGTAAAGATGGGTATACACACACACACATACAAATGCGTATAGCACTCATGTATAATTTTACAGAGATATTGTTTCAAACACATTAGAATGTCTACAAAATTCTTTAACATGACCAAAAAAAGGGTTTATAATTCTAACTTAGGGAAAGCAGATGAAACAAGTTAGCGCTTCTCATGTTTTCTTTTGTTAATGGGCTGCTTGCCAAATTATCCACAAGTTAAATTTATGGAACACTGAAGTCAATTTTGAATTAATTTACAGTTATAGTAAATCCTGCGAACTGCATAAACCTAGGCAAATGGTGCATTATTTTAATAGGTCTATATTTCTTTATTCTTTTCACAATGCTCCATTATTTATGGACAGTAACACAGGAAATAATCTGCCTGTTGCACAGAAATTGTATTTATTTCATAGATTTTAGTTCCGTACAGATTTTACTTCTTCAAAAATGGAAGCTAAACTGTAATATTCACAGAGCCAACCATTAATTTCAATAAAAACAAATACTCAAATACTAACCACAAGTGTAGAAACCCACAGTTGGTTGTCGCTTCCTTTAAATTTTTTTTTCTTTTTTGGCCACCCCTGCAGCATATGGGAGTTTCTGGGCCAGGAATGGAATCTTAGTAGCAGCTGCAACCTATGCCACAGCCGCAGCAGTGCCAGATCCTTAACCCACTGTGCCGGGCCAGGGATTGAACTGGCGCCTCCACGGAGACAAGACAGATGATTAGCACACTGCACCACAGCAGGAACTCCTTAAATTTTATTTTATTGTGGTAAGAACACTTAAACTGAGGTCTACCCTTTTAAGAAATTTAAGTGTACAATATGGTATTATCCAAAAACAAAAAAACTAAAATACTAAAGATAACAAGACTATGAAGATGTGGAAAAATTGGGTGGTGGGAATATAAAATCATGCAGCCATTATGGAAAATAGTATGAAAATTCCTCAAAACAATTAAAAATAGAAGCACCAGACGATCAAGTCATCCCACTTCTGGGTATTTATCCAAAAGAACTGAATTCAGAATCTCAAAGAAACATCAGTAGCCCCATGGTCATATGTTCATTGCAGCACTATTTACATTAGCCAAGTTGTGGGAAAAACCTAAATGTACATCAGTGGATGCTTAGCTGTCGCTTTTGCCAAACAAGAGGACAAGAATCATAAAGCACTAGACACGGGAGGACCAGCAGAAGTAAATTCAAGCTCTCCCAACATTCCATTGCAAATAGGCACAGCCTATCCTTGCACTGAATTTTAGCAAAGTTGCTCATCTATAAATCCACAGGCACTGTGCCCATAGGGAAGGTAAAATGGGTTGTTTAAAGTTGATGGTAGCTTTCTATACTCTCAGTAAATTCTGTTTGTGGCCAGGGAGAGTTTTCCTTAGAGCTAAATTGTACGCTGATTTTTCATGCTCTTTCCAATCTGGATTTGCTTTTTAATTTCTCTTCTATATCAAGCCTAGCAAAATCCCAAGAGAGTCACAGACACTGACCTTAATGTTTCCTCC
This sequence comes from Catagonus wagneri, assembly GCA_004024745.2. Classification (NCBI taxonomy): domain Eukaryota; kingdom Metazoa; phylum Chordata; class Mammalia; order Artiodactyla; family Tayassuidae; genus Catagonus; species Catagonus wagneri. The sequence goes on from PVHT020000059.1 coordinate 770,644, forward strand.
AACCCTGCCGCAAAGTTAGAGGCTTTTCCAGTATCTCATATTACGTAGTCGTGAAAGAAATGTATTCTCTTCTAAAAGGCGAATTTGTGGAATAGGTAGAAAGGTAGGGTTATCTCTGTACTATAATATCTCACAATAATAATTCCACCACACTCACACATTATTCCAAGGTACTGAATATACACATGTATCTAGACACTTCATTACTTTGTATTAATAGACATTCTTTGTCAAAAGCAAACGAAAAAGTCTGTGAAAGTACAATTTCAGTAGACAAACCAATCAAGTAGTTACAGAGCACCTGCTCTATGCTCAGCTATGTGCCTGGGAATTATGAACAATACAGACAAAATGTAAGACATCATTCTGCTTTTAAGCAGCAGCTAAAAATTTGGTTAGAAAAAAAACAAGATGTACCCATGAAAACAACCTCAAAAAAATGTCATCTTGCTTCAGCTCCTGGATTTCATGATGCCAACCCAGGGACAGCAAACTTTTTCTACAAAAGGGCAGATAGTAAATATGTTAGATTTAGGGGAACATAAGGGCTCTGTCAAGAGGACTCTGCTTCCGTATCAAGAAAGCAGCCAGGGATAATTTTAAATGATGTGTGTCTGCGTTTCAATAAAACTTTATTTATAAAAACAGGTGCTGGGCTGCAGTTTGCCCACCAAGGTAGTTTATGGACCTGAGGTCCATTCAGTAAGTGTGCTTACGTTATATTAATGATGTCTTGGGAAGAACAAGATTTTTGTTCTATCTTCTTAAGTTTTTAATTGAAATATATTTTAATTGTAACTTTAAGATATACAACATGTTAATTTGATATATTTATACAATGCAATGTGATTCCACTGCAACATTCCAGCAATAATTAGCACCTCCAGGGAATTGCATAATTATCTTTAAGTGGTTAAAATCATTATATTCTAGTCTCTTAACAAGTTTGGTGATTATAAAACTATATTGTTGTCTATATTCTAGTGCTTACTTACTGCTCTTTGCAAGTTTGTGCCTTTAAACTACATCTGTCCTATACCCCATCCCCCATCCACTGGTAACAGCATTTTACTCTCTGTTTTTATGAGTTTGGCTTTTTTATGTTGTGATCTCATACGGTACTTTTTTTCCGCTGCCTGACTTATCTCAGCATACTATGCTCAAAGGCCTATTCTTGTTGATACAAATGGCAAGATGTCCTTTCTTATAGCTGAATACTATTGCATTGTATATGTATATTTTTTCAATCCATTCATCCATTGATGGGCATGTGTTTCTGTATCTTTGCTATTGCTAATAATGATGCAAAAAAACATGCGAGTGTAGCCAAAATTCGGCCTCTGTGCACTGGAATTGAATCTCAGAGACAGAGTTTTGGATGATGTAGAAAAGAATAGCTTTATTTCTTTTGTCAGGCAAAGGGGGGCACTGCAGACTAATGCCCTCAAAACTTGGTGTGCCGACCCTAGGGCATTTGTGAAGAGTTTTATAGTCAAGGGGGCAGAGTTGCTGCTAAGGATCAGGATGACAGCAGGGCTTAAATCCCTTCAACCCAGAGATCACCAGGCATCAGGTGGTTTTGTGATGGGCTTCTGCTGTTCTTCTCTCTGGAACGAGGACCGTTTCATCAAGTCGTTAACATTTTCCATGTTGGGGGGTTTAGTTCTGCAGAAGAGTTGAAAGATGTTGTTAGGTGTATCCCTCAGGGAGGAATCAGGACCCAGCCCCAAGTCGGCAGTCTTACTTCTTGACTGTTCCCCCTGTCTCTGCAGACCCTCCCTTCCATGACTGGCAAATGTTTGAACCTACCCTTTGGAATGCAGGAAAGGTCATGGAGGCTGAAAGAAGCCTATTTGCTACAAACAAGAAACTGGCACATAGAAAGGCTTTTGTGCCAGGAGCCCCTGTTCCTGCTCAGGTTCCGGAGTGTGTATACTGCTTTGATATCCTGTTTTCATTTCCTTTCGTATATCTGTATCTGTATATATCTGTATCTATCTATCTATATCTATCTATCTATCTATCTAATCTCCAGAAGAGGAATTGATACAGCTGATGGTAGCTGTATTTTTAATTTTTTGAGGGACCTCCATAGTGTTTTCCATAACAGTTGAATAAATTTATATTCCTTCCAACAGTGTACAAGGGTTCCCTTTACTCCACACACTCGCCAGCATTTATCTTCTGTCTTCTTGATGATCACGATTCTAACATATGAAGTGATACATTACTATGGTACTGATTTGCATTCCCTGATGATTAGTGATGTTGAGCATCTTTTCATGAATCTCTTGGTCATTTGGATGTCTCCTATGGAAAGATGTCTGTTTAGTTCCTCTGCTCATTTTTTAATTAGATTGTTAGGGGTTTTTTTGTTTCTGTTTTTGTGGTTGAGTTGCATGAGTTCCTTATATATTTTGCTTACTAACCCTTTATCCAATACATGTCTTGCAGAACTTTTCTCCTACTCTTTAATTTGCCTTTTCTTTCTTTTTTTTTTTTTGAATTTACAAACCTTTTTGGGGGGGGTCTAGAGAGTCTCCTTTTAATTGTTTCTTTGGCTAGGCAGAGCCTCTTAAGTTTGATGTAGTCTCACTTGTTGATTTTTATTTTTGTTGTTTGTGCTTTTGGTGTCATACACAGAAAATCATGGCCAATACCAGTGACGAGGGGCTTCTTCCCTATATTTTCTTCAGGAATTTTATGGAATTGAATCTTTAAGCCCTTGATCCCTTGGAGTTAATTTTTGTAAGTGTCATAAGATAGGGGCCCAGTATCACTGTTCTGCATGTGTTTATGCTCTTTTTCCAGCACATTTATTTTTCCCCATTGAGTATTCAATATATTAGTTGACTACATATGTAGAATGTCGTGGTCTGTGCACATGGGTTGGAAGAAGGCTTTCCAGACTCAAAGCAAGGTGAAGAAAAGACAAATTTATTGAGGCAAGAGATGCTGTTAGCAAGATGGCGGAGGAGTAAGAGGTCGCGCTCTCCCTCTCCCACAAATACATCAAAAAACGCATCTAAATATAAAACAAGTTGGACAAATCATCATTTGAATGCTGATCAATTTAAACCTCCAAAAACTGCAAGAAACCCCTGAAATAACTGGGTAGAACAAGTGAAGAAAAAAAAAAAAGGTGAGAGAGAAAGGCAATTAGGACCGTAACCAGCACTCCAGGGAGGGAGCTGTGAAAAAGAAAAGTTTCCTGGGAAGAAACCTAAACAACGATCAGCGGATCATCGGAACTAGAG
>PVHT020000059.1:774900-808263 GCA_004024745.2 Catagonus wagneri
TCCAACTGTAATGCACGGGGAACTATATCTAATTACATGTGACAAATCCATATATGTACATGTAATCGGGTCACCACATGGTGCAGTTGGAAAATCTGACAGAAATCTGTAAACCAGCTATAATGCAAAAATAAAAAAAAAAAAAAGAGATGCTGTTAATACAGTGAGTCAACTTCCTGACCTTCAGGGAGAGCTGACCCCAGGCACATGGTCATGTCTGTTTTTATAACCCAAGGAGAGAAAAGCGGTCTTGTGATACATCTAATGACCTGAAGATTGGTTGGGGGAAGATGGGGTCTTCTGATACACATGCTAGTTGGTTGAGGGAGCATATATCACCCCTATAGGATGGGGTGAAGAGTGGGCCACATACCTTTCCTAGTAGGGGGCAGGAAGAAGTAGACCAGGTTGCTTAAGGCTGGAGAAGGGACATTACAATGAGATCCGTGGGGTGATGATGAGGCTCTGGTAATTCTTATCTTGGCCAGAGTATTTGAGCTCTGTTTCCTTGAAAAGGGCTTGAAGTCCAACACAAAAGTTTAAGTCTGGGTTCTTTATTATGTTCTATTGGTCTATTGTTATGCTAGTACCATCTTGTTTTTATTACTGTAGCTTTGTAGTATATTTTGACATCAGGAATTATGATGACGTTCTTTGTTTTTTCTTTTTTTCCCCAAGATTTGCTTTGCTCTTTGGGTTCTTTCATGGTTCCATAAAAAATTTAGAATTTTTTTTCTACTTCTATGGAGAATGTAATGAGGATCTTGATGAGGATTTTGTTGAATCTGTAGATGGCTTTGGAGTATAAACTTTTTATCTGTTCTGATCCTTGAACACAGGGAATCTTTCCAATTTTTTGTGTTGTCTTCATTTTCTTTCAGAAAGTCTCATGGTTTTTATTATGTAAATATTTCACTTCTTTGGTTAAATTTATTCCTAGGTATTTTATTGGTTTTAATGCTATTGTGAATGTGAGTTTTATTTCTTTTTTCAAACATTTTATTATTAGTGTATAGAAATGCAGCTAATTTCTATAGGTTGATTTTATATCCTGCAGCTTTACTGATATCATTGATTAGTTCCAACAGTTTTTTTGTTGATTTTGGGGGATTTTCCACATGCAAAATCATATCATCTGCAAAAAGTAACAGTTTTACTAATTCTTTCCTTTTGAATGATTTGTATTTCTTTGTGTGCCTAATTTCTTTAGCTTGGACTTCCAGTACTGTGTTGAATAAGAGTAGTAATAGCGACATCTTGGTTTTTTTCCTGGTCTTAGAAGAGAAGCATTCAGTTTCTCTCTGTTGAGTATAGTGTTAGCTGAGGGTTTGTCATATATAGCCTTTATTATGTTGAAGTATATTCCTTCTATACCCAATATGTTGAAAGTTTTATCATGAAAGTGTGTGGTATTTCCTTGAATGCTTTTTCTTCATAAGCAAGGTTGTGTTTTTTTTAATGAGGCCATTTTATCTTTTTTTTAAATTTTAGGGATGTGATTTCTTTGTCTTTTTCATGAAAATTTTTCCTAACCAATACACAATGAAACAATGTTAAAAGGACCCAAAAGACAACTTTAAGACTATACCACTGGCCAAAATTGTTACAATTTTGAGCATTGAATAAAACAAATGCTATGAATTATTGAAGTTTGATAAAATATTAAATCAATAAAAATCCATTAATTCATAATAACACCCCCCAAAAGGGAAAATATCAGGGAAAAAACTCACTGTAGCCTTTTACATTGGCTATTATAATAATTTTTCTTTGAAAATTAGAAGTCAAAGAGAAAAATTAAATGCATGTATCTTCATCTTGTCAAGAAGAGGTGTATTTTGAAGTAATGATATGACCCCAGCTCTTGAGGAAAACCTCTACCTTACATTAGAGGACCAGCTAATAATGACAGAAGAAAGGATAAAATTAGAACAGTCATCATTTTACAATGTCCGATGAAATTATGAATTCAGATCAGGATTACAAATTGATTTTGAAGCCATTACCCAAATGGTTGATTGAGAAGTCGATGTGTTTATTATGCCAAAGTATACTGCACAGATTATTTTCTGGTTGTAAAGGGAAATTTTAACATGCAATGAAAGGACAAGTCTATCTCCTCCCTAATCTGATGGCCAATTTTTAGTTTAAATAATGGTAGGACAACTAGATATCATGTGTTTCCAGGTGTAATGCATCATGAAATATACGGCATCACTTATGATGCATTCCACCTAAAAACATTTAACTCTAATCAAGACTTTGAAACTAAATTCTCGGCTATAGGAAATACAAGATATTGAGTTTTAAAGTTAAATGACACCATGAGGAAGAAGGAGGCAATGTCCAAAGTGTGTAATATTACACAAGACAAAGTTAGGTTCCTGTGTCATGAAATTTGGCTTGATCCAAAGGGATTTATGAGGTCCTATATGTGGTCTTGAATTCAGTAACGTTGTCACAAACCAGTTGTTTTTGGTTTTGCTTTTTTTTTTTTTTGGCTAGGGCTGCACCTATGGCATATGAAAGTTCCCAGGCTAGAGGTCAAATCAGAGCTGCAACTGCCAGCCTACACCACAGCCACAGCAACAAAGGATTTGAGATGTGTCTGCAGCCTACACCACAGCTCACAGCAACACTAGATCCTTAACCCACTGAGCAAGGCCAGTGATTGAACCTGAGTCCTCATGGATACTAGTCGGGTTCATTACTGCTGAGCCACGATAGAAACTCCTGCCACAAACCCAATCATGAAAGACATTTGTTGGGGGTGCGGGGAGAATAGGGTAAATTTAATATATGGATTGACTGTTAGATAACACTAGGAATTATTAATTTTATTAAGTACGATAATGTTATTTTATCTATGTGGTAAAATGTCCTTACTTTTTAGAAATGCATATTTTGTGTTCCCATTGTGGCTCAGTGAGTTAAGAACCCAACACAGTGTCCATGAGGATATGGGTTTGTTCCCTGGCCTTGCTCAGTGAGTTAAGGATCTGGTGTTTGCCACAGGCTCTGGTATAGATTGCAGATGCCGCTCAGATCTGGTATTGCTGCAAGTGTGGAACAGGCCTTCAGCTGCCACTCCGATTCAACCCCTAGTCTGCAAATTTCCACGGTGCGGTCTAAAAAAGAAAAAATAAGTAAATAAGTAGAAATCCATATTTATTTTTTACGTGTAGAGTGTTACATCTCTAAATGGCTTTTATTTATTTTTTATGATTTTTATTTTTTCCATTATAGCTGGTTCAGTGTTCTGTCAATTTTCTACTGTACAGCACAATGACCGTATGATATCACTTCTATCTAAATTACTTCTAACCAACATTAAAAAAAAGAGTGTCTTTATGCCAACGACCCCACATCCTCTCAGTGCTCCCACTCCTTGCCCACTCTCTAGCATGCATTGCATTATTTTCTCCATGATGGTTGCCATTAGCTGTAAAGATATTTTTGGTTGTTTAGTTGTTTAATTTGGTTGCTCTCTCATCTTCTTCCTTCAAAACACATGTTCAGTGAGATGTAGGATCTTGCCTATCATATTTACAAGTGTACCCTTAGCCTTTGCAGAATATATAGCATATAATAATTACTCAATAAACATTGTTACATGTTAAAAAAAAAAAAAGTCACACCGGTACTAAGTCACAATTATTTGTGAAAATTTTCCTTTGAAGATTTCTTTTGCTTAGTTTGACGTGTGGTTTCCTGTGCAAAGATAAAGATGTGGGCAAATTTGGGGAGGGGATGCTTTTTTATTTAACATGTGAATGAAATTTGCATTGCGTACTGCCAGCTAACAGAAAAAGATGTGAGATTTAAATTCAGTGTTTGAAATCACATGTGAGCATTCTGCTGTGCTCTGCAGGAACACATCCCTGTGAAGTTAAAAGAGCCGAGTGTTCTAGCACCTGTTTCTGAGCTATAACCTGTTTACACTTTTCATAATAAGATGAAACTCAATGTTTTCAGAAAGCCAGTACATGAGAGTTCTAAACATATCCTGTTGGAATTAAATCTTTAGTCCTAAAAATAAAGCTTGCAGTGCTCAGATGAAAGAAAATTAAAGCTTTTTATTTAAAAAAATATGACACTGAAAATCATAATCCAAAGGAACTGTCCCAGTGTGAATAGCAACATCTTTTCTACCTACAGGAGGCATAAATTACAGGCAAGATCAGATTTAAATTTATAGATTACAGAGACTCTTTGGCTCAAAAAATACTAGTAACAGATTTTTGTCCTATATAAAGAGATTGGATTCCAGAGAAAACTAATAATAAGACCATATGCTCATCATTTTATGACTTGACATTGAATCTGCCTTAAATGATAAAGGCCACTGGGTAACATATCTGATGGCTTTTTCTGTATCTCTTACTCTAATCGAAACATGGAGAATAAGCATCATAGACACTGCCATTGCAACAGAAAAGCACTATTGCATGACCATGTTTTCACCAGGTTACAATTTTCTCATAACAAGAATTCTACTTCTCTTCTGCGTTTAGTTGTCATTGAAAGGGAGGATCATATGAAGAGGTACAGAAACACTTAGAAAAAGATCTAGACAGTAATGAGAATTGAAATCCATTGTTTCCCCCAAGCTGTAATAACTTCATCTATTCAAGAAATATGTAGTGAGCATTAGCTGTTTAACTATGTTAACAGTATGTTAGGAGCTGAGACTATGAAGAACAAAAGAAACACGTATTTATCTTCAAAGGCCATATATTGTAGTAGAAACTGCCCAGCAGAAGCTTCATGGATGGGACAAAATATATTCCAGATCTACGCAGAGATAGATGAAGGAGCTCAGGTTTTAAAATTAGTACTTTTCTTGAGAGCAACAGGGTAATCTGTTAACTCTATGGCCTGGATGTTTATCCCCCCCGTCTCACCAACCCTGTCCAAAATTCGTCTGTTAAAATCCTAATGCCCAAAGATGATGGTGTGGCAAAATATCAGCTACTTCTGTGCACCAATCCAGAATAGAAATACAGAAACAGAGTTGGAGGGAAGGGAAAAAGTAGCTTTCATTGCCAGGCAAAGAGGAAACATGGCAGGCTTGTGCATCAAGGACTGTGCCCCCAACTCCCTAGGGGTAGTGAGGAGTCTTACAGTGTCAAAGAGCAGGACATGGTCAACTCTGGACATTTTCCTGATTGGTGGTGAGATAACTGGGAGTCAGTGTCACCAACCAGTAGATTGGTTCCAACCGGTTTGGGGTCTACAGGTTTAGGGGTAGCATACAGTTAACTTCTTCCACCCAGTTAGGCCTTCAGCCCCTGCAAAAAGCTCCAAGGATATGGCCCAGAATATTATCTCTAGTCCTTGAGGAAGAACTAAAGCTCTTTGACTTTGTTGAATGGCTGAACTATTATTATTTTGTCTGCTTGACTCTTTTCCTTTTTCTCTGTTATTTTCTCACTTCTCAAGTTAATTCTTCGACTAAAATGTTTCTTCAGACAAAAGGCAGGCAGAGGACATTGTGGGGGTGGGGTCTATTCTGGGCTTTGAAGGGTACTAGAGGTGGGATTTGGGGGAGGTGATTAGGTCATGAGGGTGGAGCCCTCAACAAGTAGAATTTGTGTTCTTATAAGAGAGGCTCCACTGAGCTCTCCAGCTCCTTCCACCATGTGAGAATACAGTGAGAAGTCTGAAACCTGGAAGAAGAACTCCTCCAGACGTGGCTATGATGGCACCTTAATCTTGGACTTCCTAACTTCCAAAACACAAGTTTGTGGTATTGTGTTACAGCCGCCAAATGGACCGAGGCAGTTACTATATTAAATGTGTGTATCATCTGGAGCTTGATGAGGCAATATAGAAGGAAATGTTTATCAATGTTTAAAATGCTATATGCAGATAATGGAAATATTTTTAGTCATCTTCCAATTGATTCATTAATATCTGTATAATTTTGATCAAAAGTGGATAGTTTAATAGTACCATACACCTATCTAAAATATGTTTCAAGGTAAAATTAAGTAACTAACATATAAATACCAAGACCAAATAGGGTTTGCTCCAGGAACACAAGGAGACCTCAATATAATTTACTATATTAATATAACCATCTACATAGATACCAAAAGGGCTCTGAGATAATTCATCATCCATTTGAAATAAAAAGAAATTTGTTTGACTTGATAAAGAATATCAGAAACCAAGAGCAAAATTCTATTTCCAGTATAAAAACAGCGTCTGTCTTCTAGCTTTATTATAAGGGCTAAATAAGTTTATGAGTATAATGTACTTACAACAGTGCTTTATGCATGACTAATTGTCTTTTTTTGCCTTTTAGTTCTAAAAATGTTTAAGCCATTCTTAGTTCAGGAGTCATAATAAAACAAACCGTGGACCAGATTTAGCCCATGGAGCATAGTTTACCAACCTCCACTCTACAACTCCATAATCAGAAAAAAGTATCCGTCAAAATTCAGGGGGAAAATGAAAATAGAGTCCCCAAATTATGAGCATTTAGGAATTAAACAATAACTTCTAAATAACCCATGTGTCAGAAAAGAATTTGTAAGAAAATTCAAAAATAACATTCAGCAAAATGAAAAATCAAGGGTAGTGAGATATAACTGTTAGAAAACAACACTTTTTTTTTTTTTTTTTTTTTGCTTTTCTAGAGTTGTATGTGTGGCATATGGAACTTCTCAGGCTAGGGGTGGAATCAGAGCTGCAGCTTCAGGCCTACACCACAGCCACAGGAAGGCAGGATCCGAGCCATCTCTGTGACCTACACCACAGTTCACAGCGAACCCAGATCCTTAACTCACTGAGCAAGGCCAGAGATCGAACCAGTATCCTCATGTACTCTAGTTGAGTTTGTTACTGCTAAGCCACAACAGGAACTCCAGAATAACAAATATTTTAAATCAATCATCTCAGCTTCTATAATAAGATGCTGGGAAAAGAGAACAACAACAACAAAACTAATGGTTAACTTCTCATCAGAAAAAAAAATGGAAGCCAGAAGACAATGGTTTAGCATAATTAAAAAGTAAAAACAAAACTGTCAATCTAAAACAGAGATCATCAAATAAAACAGAAGTCAGAAAATATCTTAGAATTTGCAGGACAAGAAATAACATTGAAGAGTTCCCACTGTGGCTCAGCAGTAATGAACCCAACTAGGATCCATGAGCATGAGGGTTCGATCCCTGGCCTCGCTCAGTGGGTTAAGGATCCGGTGTTACTCTGAGCTGTGGTGAAGGTCACAGATGTGGATCGGATCCCATGTTGCTGTGGCCATGGTTAGGTCGACAGCTGTAGCTCTGATTCGATCCGTACCTCGGGAACGTCCATATGCCATAGGTGTGGCCCTAAAAAAGCAAAAAAAGAAAAAAATTACATTGAGCAACTGTTCTCACTGAAAGGCTAAGACAAAAAGAAGATCAAATTAAACCTAAAAAAGAAGACATAACTGGAAGAGTGAAAATCAATTGAGCAAGAAATGGACTAATAATAGAGAATATTAAGAAAGTGAAAATAGGTTTTTTGGGAAGATTAATAAAATTGATAAACCTCCAGCAAGGTCAATCAAGGAAAAAGGAAAGAAAGTATAAATTATCAATATCAGAAATTAAAAGGGAAAATATACCACAGATTATACAAATATTTAAAGGAATTTACAGATAAGGGAAAAAAATTATTGGTAATGTTGTATCAGTTAACCTGAAAACTGATGTTAATTGGAATAATTCCTTCCAAAATACAATATATGAAAATTAACAAAGAATTATGAAAATTAAAAAGCCCATGTCTGCGAAAGAATGTTTGTCATAAACTTTCCCCCACCAAAGAAAAAAGCAAAAAACAAACACCAAAAAAACTATAGCCCACAAATGTCCCCAGTGCTGAATTCCTTTATACATTTGAGAAGTAATAATGGAAATTCCATGTAAATTTTTTCAGGAAATAGAGGAGGCAAAAATCCCAACTCATTTCACAAAGCCAGCATAATCTTAAAAAAAAAAAACGAATAGAAACATTCTAAAACAAAATTATAGACAAATACCCCTTTTGATCATAGATAACAAAAATCAGCAAGATTTATCAACCCAGACCAGCAATAGATATTAAAAAATAGTATATCAAAACTGAGTGGATCAAACCTAACAATACATTAAAAAATAATAATACATCATGACTCCCCTTCTTCCCCTCCCCCCCATGGGTCACAGATGAGGCTTGGAACCCACTTTGCTGTGGCTGTGGTATAAGCCAGCAGCTGCAGCTCTGATTCAACCCCTCAAGGGTGGCCCTAAAAAGAAGAAGAAGAAAAAAAAGAATGAATAAATCAAACACACATGTAGTGTTTCTGTTCATAAAAATCACCCATTATAAATTGACTTGCAAAAGGGATCCTAAGAAAAATGAGAAGTGAGGCAAGGGTCTGGAAATGCTTGGTCTTTGAGACCTGTTCTCTGGCACTGAAGATACCCCCTTACAGGGTCTTGATGTGTGTCAGTCATCAGGGTGACGGCTGCTCGTGGGAACAGAGAAAGGAGGATTGGGAAGTGGGGCTGAAACTGAAACACCACTGACTCAGACCCAACAAGAAACACAGATTGGGCCTTGAACCCACAATTTTTTTTTTATTAGAATCACTCCCCTGGTGTCTGGACTTACTGAGGCTCAGGTTCTTTGTGACCCAGCACAGAAGGAATTCAGCAAGAGGAAAAAATTATAGGCAAGAAGTAGAGTTATTGAGATAGGACATTTGTGAGGGATACAAATGTGCAGGGGAGGAGGCTCTGCCCTGGAGATTAGATGGGCTACATTTTTATAATCCAAGGAAAGTGGAGAGGGAGAAAAGACCACCTTCTTCCTCATTCTTCAAGTAGACATCAGCCTCACATCACTAGCTCCTCCCTTGTATCGGGTAAGAGAGTGTTTGCCCTCTGAGGTCAAACTGGGAACATCATGGTGCTTATTCAAATCAGCAGAAGGCTGGCAACATATGCTAAGATATGCTGAACCATCTCAGGTTTCTGTATAATGAGGGTCTCCTACTGAAATTCCTGTCCTAGTTCCTGAGGATCATTGAATCTTGCTGAACTTGAATTCAGGCCTCATTTTATTTTTCACCTAATGACTTCAGGCGTATCGTGTGCTTTTAGTTATGGTTTTGTGGTTAAGCAAGCCTGCTTCATTCCACAACATTCTGATAGCTTTCTTGAATGATTATTAATTTACAGCGCTCTCCCCAAATCCCTTAGTTTCCCTATCTGTGATCCCCTACTGAGACTTCTACCTATGTAACTGTCCTACTCCATCTCTATCATTTCACTCCAGCAGCCCACTTTCTGCTCCAGGTGATGTATCTGAGAGGGACCCTAGTGTCTTTTCACTGGATGCAATTCAGGATTATTGACCCCAAGCTTCAAACCTTGAAGGGATCATCCAGGACTATAGGAGTAAGACAGGATGTTCTTTTTTTTATTATTAAAGTATAGTTGATTTACAATGTTAAGTTAGTTTCAGGTGTACAACAAAGCGATTCACTTATATATACCACATATTTTTTGCAGATTTTTTTTCATTGCAGATTATCACATAATATTGAGTATAGTTCCCTGGGCTATACAGTAGGACTTTGTTGATTATGTATTTTATGTATAGTAGTATATATCTGTTAATCCCAAGCTCTTAATTTATCCCTCTCTTGCACCCTTCCCCTTTGGTAACCATAAACTTGTTTACAAAATCTGTGAGTATATTTCTGTTTTGTAAATAAGTACATTTGTATCATTTTTTATATTCCAAATATGTGATATCATGTATTTAAGAGAGGACATTCCTGATAACTTAGAGAAAACTTGCAAGATGGTTTTGCAGCTAGAACCATTCAGAATAGTATTTGAGGCATCCCCCAGCAGTCAGACCCAATTGTAGCCCCACCATGAGCTGATATGTTGAAGTATCAGTATTGCCTACTTGACTCTGAGTTTCATGATGCCTGAGACTTTGTAATTTTGTTATTATGTATTTCCCAGTATTTATCCTAGGCCTGGTATTGAGCAGAAGCTCATTAAATGTTTGTTGCATAAATACATAGTCACAAAGATGTTAAGAATTAGAGAAGGTGCTCATTAGCATATTTTGATGTTAATTACATTGAGCTGTATTGAGATTAAGTAACCTATGCAGTCATTCAAGTCAGGGCATTAAGTGGTACTCAATTTAACAGTTAATAATAATAGCTAATACTTATAGGACAATATGGAGTATATAGCAAGCACTATTCCAGGAATTTTACACATATTAACTTTTAGGGCTCAATATAATGCTATTTAGCAGGAATTAATTACCTTCATTTTACAAATAAAACTGAAGGATGATGGAAACGCTAAGTAACTTTCCTGGTCTCACATGACTAGTAAAGGGATCGACCTGGGATTCAGCTACAAGTGATCAGTCCCCAGAGTTCAAGCTATTAATCACCACCTCTAATTAAATGGAAAAACATTAAGTATTTGATCCTAGATTGCCTCTTTCTAGATGAGTTCTGTTATACTATGCTGCCCCCTTTCTAAAATGCAGTCAGTTCAGTTGTCTCAGAATCTTGTTCTCTTTGCCAAGTCCCCCCTTAAATATGATTTGTTTTTGTAACTATTTAGTTAGAAGAGTAGATGCTGGGTTGTTTTTTTAAACCCTATAGAAGAATTGACGTGCTGATTCAAAATATACTTTTATCTACGCAAGCTGCTTTTAGATGAAAACTAGTCAGTTCCATCTTATCCCAGTGGGACAAAACCAGCTAAACTGACAGTACCTTCCAACTGCATGAAATGTTACTTAAAACCTGGTTGATTAACTTGCAAGTCATACTAAATTAATCTTTTCCAAAGGACTTTAGATTTTTCAGACTTAAATATAGTGTGTTTTATAGTTATGGGACACAGGGTTTGTGACAACATGCAAGTTTGAATCTGACATATTTGCAAATGGTCTAGTGACTTCTGAACCACTGGTTTCAGGGAAGAGGCCACTGCCTAAACTGGGTGCTTTTCCTCTTTGAGGACCATTGGCACATTCGTCAGAATCCTCAACTGTGTTTTCTGTCCTATGCATATATGTTTTTAAGGACATTTATTTGCTATGTCAGCGTGCCAATTTCAGGTAAGTATCAAGATATGCTTGATATCTATGGTTTGTTGAAATCAATATGTTTAAAATGTTCTATTTTCAAATTTAAACATCAATATTCCTTTTTAGCCAGATATGTAAAAATTGTTATATACTTAAGGCAAATACAGGGCACAGAAGAGAATTTTCACAGAACTAAAGCACCATTTACTCAAATGTAAGCTTGAGGAGGTAGACTCAGGTAGTATAGTATTTGAAAAAAAAATTGTTTATTACAGGCAATACACAGTGAGCCCAGTTGGGGAAATCCCTCCATGTTAAGAAAATCGATGCAGAAGGAAAGCATTATTTTAGTGCATTGAGAAATGTATTCCCTTATGGGATGAAATATCCCATTAGTGCACATGTGACCCTGAACTCTATATGAAGGCAGACCTGAGGTCAAAAGCAATGCAGTCTCCTGTACTCCATTCACCCATATTCTGGCTAATATTGTACAATTGGAGGCTTTCATGGGCTCATCATTTCTCATCGCTCAGTGCAGTTCCTGAAGGTCAGGATTACTTTCATTTAAATAAAATCACGTTCAAGACAAGCAGGACTATAGTGGGTATCTTTGCTGGTTGCATGGCTTTCTTTAAGCAGTTGGAATATCTGTTTGCTGATTGTATGGTTTTCTTTAAGCAGCTGGCATATCTGAGCACATGCCACAGAGACAGTGCCTTCATTATCATGAGCAGGGGTCGCAGCACTCTCTGTCTTCCAATCACCCTCCAAATCCACTTTCCATCCTCTTAGGACTTCTCTACATGCCTACTACCCCCTTCAACTTTATGATGCATCCTCCTCTGTCCCAGGAATTATCCCAATATGAGTGTGCCCTCAGTTTCTACCTGGTGCTCTAAATTATAAAATTGACGATATAAGGAAAAAATGTGTCAAGTTCTCCTCCAATGTAATACAACAGCATTTAGAATGTGTATTCAGACTCTTCTGTGAATCGGGAATGTATAACTTCCTTTTTGCTTCTAAAAATAGTTTAAAACCTTTTAACTAAGTAACCAACGATACTATTAAATGCCTCCTTTATCCTTCACTGGGCAATACAGATGACTTGATACCAACCTCTAACTTAAAGGACCAGCCTTCATTTTTTATTGAGCATCTGTTGTATACCAAGCACTCTGCTAAGCCAGGGGGATGCAAAAGAAACAGTCCTGCCTGGCCTCTAAGGAGCTCAGATGTTTAAGTCAGTAATTATAATGGCATATGCCAAATATGATGATGAGTAAGAGAAAGAAGATTTCAGAAACTCAGCCTGGGAATACAAGGGGAAGTTCCTATGGGAAGAGAGATGTTTTAAAATTTTATTGAAGTTTAATTGACTTACAATGTTGTGTTAGTTTCAAGTATACAACAAAGCGATTCAGTTATACATATATATATTATTTTTTCTCACATAGGCAATTACAAACAATTGAGTAGATTTCCCTGTGCTTTACAGTAGGTTTTTGTTAACTGTCTGTTGTTTACGGTAGTGTGCATATGTTATTCCTTTTGGAAGACCATTTTTTTTAAAAAAAGACCTTTTATGGCCTGGAAGAAAGAGGCAACACTCCTGGAGGGGATGTCAGAGTACTGAATGAGAAGTAAGAAAAAACAGAGTTCCTGCTGTGGCACGGTGGATTAAGGAACTGGTATTGTCTCTGTGATGGCACAGGTTTGATCCACTTCCCAACACAGTGGGTTAAGGAACCAGCATTGCTGCAGCTATGGCATAGTACACAGCTGTGACTCAGATTTGATCCCTGGCCCCGGAACCTCCATTTGCCATGGGGGCAGCTGAAAAAGAAAAAAAGAGTAAGAAAAAAATGAAGGTGTCATAAGCTATTTGCATATCTTTTTAAAAGAACAAATACTTAAGCAAGAGATACCTTTGTTTACTTGAATGATGTAGAGTACTTTAAATTATTAAAATCAGTTCAAGTGTTGCGATCCAGAAGGACTATATCTCAGCCTGGGGATTTATTACCACTCAGCCATCTGTGACCAGGAGTCCCTACAGAACAGTTCCAAATTTATTCTCCAAAGTTAAATTGATGATAGAAAAAAAACTGGCACCCTTTCAGTAGGTGAACATCTGGATTCATTCTGAACAGGTAAGAACCAGATACCTGATATTTAAAATTTTTAATGACCATAAGGAAAAATGTAGAAATAAATTATTCTATTGTAATACAGTAGAAAAAAATTAATTAACTATATATTGGAAGGATGCAGAAAGTGGATGGAATACCAAAATTCTACAAAATGGCTGAATACAATTTAGAAGAATTACTCGTAAAACAGCAGGCTCTGGGGGGGTGTTCAATTTAGGATTCCTAGTTCCCAGTTTTGCTTAAACTGAAAAATTAGTAATTTTAAAGGTTTTCATGAAAATGCTTTTCAAATGTGAATGCCATGCAAATGAGCCAGCATGGTTGGCAAAGAAAGGGAGTGGACCTTATTCTCAGAGAAAAACATAATTATAGAAAAATATTTAATTATAGCCTCCCTTAGGTCAAGGAAGTAGCAGTATTAGGAGTTGTCAGAAGTGGGAATTTCCTGGTGGCTTAGCAATTAAGGATATGGTATTGTCACTGCTGTGGCTTAGGTCACTGCTGTGGCACAGGTTCAATCCCTGGCCCAGGAACTTCTGCATGCCATGGACACAGCCAAAAAAGAAAAAGGGGGGAAGAGTTGTCAGAAACACTAGGTTGCATCTACTGCCATCCATTCTGAACACTGGGAAAATCTATCCAGACGTCCACTTTTCCACGGTGCTTTGTTCTCCCTCCAGTCCACTGTGGGGATCCGCAATGGGCAGGTATTTCCTAATCTTAAAACCTCCAATCTGTCTCGGTTGTTACCTAGACAAAAGTGTCTCTCAGCTCAGGCCCCAAGCATAGAAGCAAAGCAGGCCTCTTGTGCCACTCCCTCCCCAATGCTTAGACACTGAATATTGGTGACCCCCACAAAGTCCTACGTTGAAACCTACTTCCCAGTGTGATGGCCTTTGGAGATGGGTGCTTGGAAGGTGATTAGGTCATGAGGGTGGAGCCCATATGAATAGCCAGTGACCTTTTGAGACTCCAGGTGTTTCCACTGTGGCTCAGCGGGTTAAGAACCTGTCGTAGCCTCCATGAGGATGTGGGTTCAATCCCTGGCCTCACTCAGTGGGTTAAGGATCTGGCGTGGCCACAGCTGTGGTAGGTCACAGATGCAGCCTGGATCCAGTGTTGCCGTGGCCGTGATGTAGGCCTGCAGCTCTGATTTGACCCAAAGCCGGGGAAATTCCATATGCCACAGTGGGGCCATTTTATTTTACTTTATTTTATTTTATTTTTGTCTTTTTAGGGCCTCACTGGTGGCACATGGAGGCTCCCAGGCTAGGGGTCCAGTCAGAGCTGAAGCCCACCGGCCTATACCACAGCCACAGCAGGGCGGGATCTGAGACACATCTATGACCTACACCACAGCTCAGGGCAACGCCAGATCCTTAACCCACTGAGCAAGACCAGAGACAGAATCTGTGTCCCCATGGATGCTAATCAGGTCCGCCAAAGGCTGAGCCACTTTGGGCACTCCTCGGTGGGGCCATTTTAAAAAGAGGGAGAGACCGCAGATAGCTCCTCACCCCTCCACGACAATGGGGAGATGCTGTCTATGAAGAAGAGGGCCCTCCCCAGATACTGAATATGCAGATACCTTGATCTCAGGCTTCCAGCCTCCAGAACCGTGAGAAATAAAGGTCTGTGCTGTGTAAGCCACCCAGTCTATAGTAGCTTCTTAGAGCAGCTCTAATTCGGGCACAGAGTACCCCGAATCTGACTGGCATGAGGTCATCCACACAGAAGGGCTAGGGATTAAGATGCAAAGAGGGGAATGGAGCTCAACGGGAGGCAACAACAGGGCCAGAAATGAAGTATCCCATGCGAAAAGGTAGACCCTGGGCCCATAGCACCTGTTGATCGTGGGTAATAGCAGGCCGCCAAGGGGCTCAGAGAGCCTCTTCCGGGCCCATCACCACCTTTCCTCAAAACCTAATGGTATTGTCTGCACATTTGCCTTTGTATGAGTTTCTGTATATATTTTTTTCCATTTAAGTGTGTTTTTAAAATTTTATTGGCATATAGTTGCTTTACAATATTGTATGTTTCAAGTATACAGCAAAGTGATTCAGTTATACATATACATATATAAGTCCTTTTTCAGGTTCTTTTCCCAAAGAGGTTATTACAGAATACTGAGTAGATTTCCCTATGCCATACAGTAGGTCCCTGGTGGTTTTCTTTTTATATGCAGTATTGTGTATATGTTAATCCCAAACTCCTAATTTATCCTTCTCTACCACCCCCACCACATTTCCCCTTTGGTAACTCTTAAGTTTTCAAAACCTGTCTATTTCTGTGTTGAAAATAAGTTTATTTGTGTCACTTTTAATTATATTCCACATATAAGTGATTTCATATGATGTTTGTCTTTCTCTGACTTCACTTAGTATAATCTCCAGGTCCATCCATGTTGCTGTAAGTGGCGTGATTCAATTCCTTTTTATGGCTGAGTAGTATTCCCTTGTATATAGGTACTACATCTTCTTTATTCATTCCTCTATCAAAGGACATTTAGGTTGTTTCTATGTCTTGGCTATTGTACATGGTACTTCTGTGAACACTGGTATCATGTATGTTTTCTAAGTGGGATTGCTGGGTCTTATGGTAGTTCTATTTTTAGTTTTTTTTTTAGTAATCTCCATACTGTTTTCCATAGAGGTTGCACCAACTTACAATCCCACCAACAATGTAAGAGGTTTCCCTTTTCTCCACACCCTCTCCAGCATTTATTGTTTATAGACCTTTGATGATCTTTTGATGATTGCCATGCTGACTGGTATGAGGTGCTAACTCTTTGTAGTTTTGATTTGCATTTCTCTAATAATTGATAATGTTGAGCATCTTTTCACATCTTTTTTGGCCATTTTTAAGTCTTCTTTGGACAAATATCTGTTTAGATCTTCTGACCATTTTTTGATTGTGTTGTTTTTTGATACTGAGTTGTGTGAACTGTTTGTATAGTTTGGAAATTAACCCTTTGTTGGTCAATTGTTTGTGAATGTTTTCTCACATTTTGTGAGTTGCCTTTTTTTTAAATGCTTTCCTTTGCTGTGCAAAAGCTTTTAAGTTTAATTAGATCCCATTTGTTTATTTTTGTTTTTATTTTCATTACTCTAGAAGGTAGATAGAAAAGATATTACTGCAGTTTATGTCAAAGTGTTCTGCCTATGTTTTCCTCTAGGAGTTTTCTAGTGTCTGACCTTACATTTAGGTCATTAATCCATTTTGAGTTTATTTTTTGTGTGGGGTGTTAGAGAGTGTTCTAAATTTATTCTTTTACATGTAGCTGTCCATCTGCATAATTTCTTCACAGGAATGTATTAAAGGACACTTACTAGGTAAAGTGTACAACTTTTTAAGGTCTGGAATGCATAATCATAACCAAGATCCTTCTGAGAGGGAGCATACCAGTTATCACAGCCACTAATAGTCTATGAAGTTTGCCAATAGTGAGCAGTATCTTTTTCCTTTGAAGTGTAGCTAACAGGTGTAGAATGTATCACAGTGTTATTATGAAGTGTATTTATTTGTTACTAATGAGATTTAAATTGTTTTCAACTTTCTGTCACTTGTATGTGTATGAGAATCAGTTGTTTTAGACTACTATGCTTTAAATTCTACAGTATTAGTATAATTTCATCTCTCTACATCCCTTTTTTCCCCTTTTCTTTCTTTCTTTCTTTCTCTCACTCTTTTTTTTTTTTTTTTCTTGCCAACCCATGTCATATGGAGCTCTAGGGCCAGGGACCAGATCCCATATGGAATTGTAGCCAGGTCCTTTAACCCACTGTCTGGGCTGGGGAAAAAATCTACATCCTGGTGCTGGAGAGGCACCACCAATCCCGTTGCACCACAGCAGGAACTCCTAATCTCTCTACATTCTATTGTCATCTCATACTGAGTATAATTAGTCATGAGGTTGTCCAATACGACTTTCAACTGTTGGAAGGAGGTTTTAAAAACTGTAGTATTTACATTTTGATAGAGAAAAATTATGAATGTTTGCTCTACCTTTTCTAGGTTAGCAAATCAAAAAGCTTAAGAAATTTGTGGAGTTCCTATCATGGTCCAGCAGTAACAAAACCATCTAGTATCCATGAGGACATGATTTTGATTCCTGGCCTCGCTCAATGGGTTAAGGATCTGATGTTGCCGGGAGCTGTGGTGTAGGTCGAGGTGTGGCTAGGATCCCACATTGCTGTGGCTGGGCTGTGGTGTAGGCCGGCAGCTGCAGCTCCCATTTGACCCCTAGTCTGGGAACTTCCGTATGGCACAGTCGCTACCCTAAAAAGCAAACAAACAAACAAAAAAACCCTTAAGAAATTCGTGGAGAAATACCCTAGGTGTGGTTTAAGGTAGCCAATCTTAGAGATAGTTAAGATTAAGTACACAGAATTTACTTAGATTGGTTCACGTACAACACTCTTTCTGTCCTTTTCAAAGGCAAAGTATAGGAATAAACTCATTATTCTAAACAATGAGAAATATAGGTACCACCTTTGTCTTACTTATTTCTTGATTCAACACAATGCATCTTTTACAAATAATACACATTTTTTTCCTTGTAAGGGAGCCATAATAATTCTGTAAGAGTATCAGCTTAACCACATAAATGTTTCGTAACAACCCAAGGAGTTATTTTAAGACACTTAAATATCTTTCAAATGTTCCCTCCAATTTTTATTTTTAAATCCTTAAGTTTCTAATTAGCACAAAGTTCTTTCTTACAACTGTTTTTTAGAATGAGTAAAAATTCACTGTCAACACATTAGTGCCATACTGATGTAGATAATTTTAAAGCCAATAATTATTATGTGGTAATCCTTCACATTATAATAATTTAACCACATGTTACGTGTTTACTGTTTCATGTATTGAACAACCACTATGAGTTGACACTGCTCTGTGGTTGTGAATATGCGCAAGACAACACTCTGCAATTACAGTACTCGTGATGGGGTTACAGGATACTATATTATACAAGTTGAGAGGTGGGAGATCAGAGAAGGACCGATTAAAGAAATGTTTCTGAACTGCGTTTCAAGCCAGCAAGTAAAATTTAGACAAATGATAACCATTTTTGTTCTAGAAAAGGGGGGAAAGCCTGTGTAAATGTGGCTGGCAAAGAAAGGTCCAAAAATATCCTGGTAATGCAGCCCATTTCAGATGGTAAAGGAGTTCATACTGGGAGATTCTAGAGTATAATAGTTCAATAACATACTGCGGGTTGGTGGTGTTATTTCTGCCTGGAAAAAAAGACTATTTATATCCAGAGTTCCAGCTCCCTCTACTGGTAGAAACTAGAAAATCCTCCGTTGATTTCTGGAAAAACTGTAATGGTTGGCACGACTGGACATTCCATTATAAAGTGGTAACATTGACAGTATCTTGGAATATCTTCTTTTAAGCTAAACAGATATTTTCTTTTTTTCATATACACCGCCATTTAGAAACTTCTTAGTAAGAGAAAAGACTTGGCAGAATCATTTAAAGCCATTCATTAGAAAGTGTTACATTGCTTCCATGAAGATCAAGAAAGTTCCTTTTTCCTCACCACCCTTGTCTTCTCTTCCTAAGCCTACTGAAAGTCAGAGCCAACACTAAATCTGTTATTCAATACATTTTCTAACTGCCTAGAAGAGTGCTATGCACAAATGACTCACTCTGAAAGCTTATAAAAAACAACAGTCTTTTTCCCCCAATCCACTAGCACATGAGCGCCAAAAGGGGTTTGCCAGTCTATGCTTTTAACACTTGCCCCCAAAGGTTCTTCTCATATCAGTTCGGAAAACACTTCTCTGAAGCAAACCTTTAATAAACCAAAACTCTTCAGCAACAACTGACTTGTTGCTGCACAGCTGACTTCCTGACTCCCGATTATCCTCAATTAATTAGCACCACCTGTTTAACAAAAGCAAATGGCTCTCTATTGTCTATTAGATCAATTCTAAAACTGCTCTCTGGCAGCAATTCAGGTTCTCCACCAGCTGGTCTGGTCTCATTTGCACACATCCCTCTCCAAAGCCCCGATGCCAGCTGGGCATTCTTTTTCGTGGGTCCCCACTCTGCCATGCATCTCCCAGCAGAACAGCTACCCCCCCACACCCCATGCCGGAAAATGTTACTTCTCCACTTCTTTGATGTCTGCTTTGAGTTTCAACATCTCCCATGCTGACTTTTATGGCCTACCCCGGTCTTAACTCTCTAAAGCCTCTATGTTCTTCATGTTGTGGATTTGCTCTGAAATGCCATATTTACTGGCTTCTTATCCATTTATGGGCCAATGCCTGTGTGCACAGCCCTACAGGCTGATAGCATCAGAGCCTTCTAATCCATCTGGGTTAAATATTAGTTCAACCCTTTTGTAAAGGAGAGGCTGACGTGAGATGGAGGAAGAACACAGGACCACAGAGTTCAGACAGGTTCTGCTGTCCCCCAAAATTTGTCATATTCATTTGTTATCTCCCAGTTGAGTAGGTCAGAAGTCTGGGACAAGTCTGAGACTGGGTTCTCTGCTTAGAATCTCACAAGGCTGAAATCAGTGTCAGCAGGCTGGTCTGATCTGTTACCTGAAGGATCCAGAAGAATCCACTTCCCAGTTCATTCGGGTTGTGGATGGAATCCCATTCTTTTATGGTTGTAGGACTGAGATCCTCATTTCCTTGCTGGCTGTCAACTGGGAGCCATCGTTAACTCCCAGAGGTTATCAGCATTCTTTGGCACATGGACCTCTCCATCTTCAAAACCAGTAAGGATGCATCAAGCTTCGTGTCTCTGACTTCCTTTCCTCCCACCAGTGAGTTGAAACTCTACTTTTAAGAGCTTGTGAGATTAAATTAAACCCACCCAGACCATTTCCCTTTTGCCAGGTAACATAGTATAATCATGACAATATAATCGTGGGAAATGATTAGAATATTAATTATTATTATTATTATAATCATGGGAGAATTTATGATATCCACATTCAGAGGGGAGGGGATTACACAAGGTGAGGATCATTGGGGTCATTCTTACAGTCTGCCTCCCGCATGTGTCAAGGTGTATGGCTTAACCGTTATGATTTATATTTTTAAAAATTGAGCATAAATTTATTAATTCAACATTTATGACACTCCACCTAGGTACTGGGTGCTGCTGATACAAAGATTAATCAGCCATGGGTCCTTCTCTCAAGGAGATTATGTTCTGAACAAACTGCGATGAGTGCAATCACAGACTCTAAAACGTACGGTGGTGGCATAAAGAAGGGCAAGGTGGATCTGAATCCTGATGTAGGATCTAGTTAGGTAGTAGAATGAGATAAGATCTATGTAACATGTGGGATTCCAAAGGGGCTTTGCATGTCATGCTTAGGAATTTGGACCTTATTCTGTTGCTGAAACAGAGTCATTAGCAGTTGTTAAGCAAGAGGATGACATGAGATTCCTCCAAACACTTGACATCTAGCTTATGAAAGAATCCCCAGCAAAAAATAGTACAGTACTAGCTATACCATATGCAGACTGACCCCCTATAATCATTGCTGCCTTTGAGAGAGGTGAATTCTAATGACCTAGTGGCCAAACATGTTAGTGCAAATTTTCAAAGGAGCCTAATTCACAACCAGATCATTGCCTAAGCACTGGGAATATCTGACTCAGCCTGGCATCTCCTCCATCAGTATTCTGTGACACATTTCTGATTTGCCCATAATCTACTATGTCATCCTTCCAAAATTCCATGACTTTCCCGCCTACCCTCTGCCAGGCTTTCAACTACCCACCAAAAAAGATTTTCTTTTATAGACTGGAATTAACGTGTTGTGCACATTAAAAAAAAAAAAAAAAAAGGAAGAGAGAAAGAAAAGTAACTGTACATTTTATACCTGCTGTTGCTTCCTGAGAAAAGGTTATGGAACGTCAAGTAAATTTTAATGAGTTAGATTCTTAGGTCTCAAAACTGATTTATATGGGGAAGTGTTTGAGTTTGTAGTAAGAGCAGAGTTGACATGAATTATGTAGTTGTACACCATTCCACATACATTGTCCTTTTATTTTAAAGAGTAGCCAAGTTACAGATACAGAATAATTGTTAAATGTCACTGTTAGATCTCTGCTTACTATAAGGAACTAAGTATTTAGAAAATCGAATTCCTGTCTCTTAGAAGTGACTCATCAAGTTTCTTCTCGTTGATGAAGTACATTGTTTAAAAAAATAAATAAAAGTGGGGAAGGCAAGACCATCTCCTGATTAAGATGAGCAGGAAAAAAATCAAGCAACTCCCTTCCCATTATCTTTGGTTCTTGTAAATCTCCTCTTGTCTCCCTCAAGTTGGCAGAAGTGTGTGTGACTCATGAGATTCTATTTGAAGTCTCAGCTCAACTATTCTGTCCCCAGAATGGAGTTTTCTGTCAAAATCCATGAGGCAGAGGGAAAGGAGCCTGAGCAGTCAAGCTTCCTGGCTTACAAAAATAGGTGAAGATTTTTAAATAAGAAAGATCAAAAAAATTGAAGTATTGGTAGAGTTTCCGCTATGGTACTGTGGGTTAAGAATCTGACTGCAGTGGCTCAGGTCACTGAAGAGGTGCAGGTTTGATCTCCAGCCTGGCACAGTGGGTTAAGGAACCAGCATTGCTGCAACTATGGTGTAGGTTGCAGCTGCAACTCAGATTGGATCCCAAGCCCAGGGATTTCCATATGCCATGGATATGGCCAAAAAAAAAAAGGAAGTTTTGGTAAAAATTTAAGAAAACATAATGTCATCTTCCCTATATGTGTAATTCAGAAATTCATATCACTGTAAGTCATTTAGGGCCTCTAAAATTTTTTTATTAAAATTAACTTATGAAATATCTAAATTTCTACAGAAAATTTGTATTTTATTGAACCAAAAATATTTTCTGTCCACCTGTTATGTGCCAGTATTGTATTAAGCATGGGAAATGTAATAGAGAACAAGCCACCTTGTCATATTCTATTTTAGAAAAGAATGTTAGAAGTTCTGTTCAACCCTCAAGTACCAATCCATCGTGGGAAGCTTTCTAGTTTTATTTTATTTTATTTGGTCATGCCTGCAGCATGCAGAAGTTCCTGGGCCAGGGACTGAACACATGTCACAGCGGTGACAATGCCAGGTTCCTGCACACTAGGCCACCAAGGAACTCCATGGGAAGATTTCTTAAAAAAATATTGTTTCCTTTTTCTTCATTTTGTTTCAGCTTTATTAAAATATAATTGGCATATAACATTGTGTAAAGGTAAGGTGTAGAATACATCGATTGCAGGTATGTATTGCAAAATGATTATCACCATAGTGTTATATAATACATCCATCATATCACATAGATGTTTTCTTTTTTGTAGTGAGAACATTTGAAATTTGCTTTTTTTTTTCTTTTTAGGGCCACACCTGTGGCATATGGAAGTTCCCAGTGCAGGGGTGGAATCAGAGCCGTAGCCACTGGCCTTCACCACAGCCACAACAATGCCAGATCCAAGCCACATCTGTGACCTATGCAGCAGCTTGCAGCAACGCTGGATACTTAACCCACTAAAGGAGGCCACCCATCAAACCTGCATCCTCAGGGACACTATGTTGGGTTTTTAATGCACTGAGCCACAATGAGAACTCCTAAGATTTACTCTCAACAACTTTCACATAGAAAATACAGTATCGTTAACAAAGATCACCATGCTGTTTCTCTCTCTTCTGCTGTTCTCCACACAAAGTTTCTTGAACTTTGAAGAATTAGCAAATGACGGTCTTCAAGAAACAAATATGATCCATTTAATCTACCAACAAGGTCCAAATTCACACAGATTTAGTGCAAACTAGAACATCTGTCTTTTGACTGGAGGTCTGCTGATGGGCAAATAGTTTCTACTCTTGTTATAAAGAGCTACGGATGATAGTTTATGAGTGGTTTTTTTTGGTGTTAAGTACCTTATCTTACATTTTGCATGTGTTATCAACATCCTGAACATAACCACATAATTGCCATTCTGAACCATTTCTACTGTTCTACCACCCACTCCTTGAAATTAGAGAGTCCTTGTTGCATCAGCAAATTTTTTAACAATGCACTCTTAACTTAATTCCCCTAATATTCATCATCATTTACAGTTTGGAAGAAAGTCTGCCAGAGCACTCTTAGCCTAAGCCTTTATTCATCAGTGCCTATGGGAGAAGTCTCCTGAGAGGTACTCTCTCTTGGAAAGGAGAGAGAATAACAGCCAAGACATGGAAATAACCCAAATGTCCACTGAAGGATGAATGGCTGAAGAAGAAAGATGTACATATACACAATGGAATACTACTCAACCATAAAAAAGGACAAAGTAATGCTATTTGCAACAATATGGATGCAACTAGAGATTCTCATACTGAGTGAAGTAAGTCATAAAAAGAAAAATAAATATCATATGATATCATTTATATGTGGACTCTAAAGCATGACACACATGAACCTATCTACAGAACAGAAACAGACTCACAGACATAGAAAATAGACTTGTGGTTACCAGGGGGGAGGTGGAAGGAAGTATGATGGATGAGGAGATTGGTGTTGGTAGGTGCAAATTGTTACATTAGGAATGGATAAGCAATGGGGTCCTACTGTACAGCACAGGGAACTATGTCCAGTCTCTTGGGATAGAACATATGGAAGATGGCTTGAGAAATGAATGTGTGTATATGTATGACTGAGTCACTATGTTGTACAGCAGAAATTGACACAACCTTGTAAATCAACTATACTCTAATAATAAGTAAGTAAGTAAATAAATAAATAAATAAATAGTTCCAACAGGAAAACATTGCCAAAATCAGATAGTTCCAGGAGTAGGGGAATTGTTCCTGGGTGTTAGCAGCCATTGTTTGCACAAATTGATTTTTTCAAGAGGAATAGGGAGGAATAACTACTGGTTAAAGTCAAATGAAATGGGGAGAAGTGGGAGAGGCAGGTTCCAGGGACAAATGTTAGCGCCCCAGTACAAAATTCCCAAGTCCCAAATCCATTTGGAGCTGATTTTTGTATATGGTGTAAGATAAGGGCCCAATTTCATCCCAAGGTTTCTCACAATATTAATGAGTATGTTGAAAGTAAAATCCTAAAATAAGATAATAAAATCAACTTTTTAACAACATATAACAAAACTCCACTGTAAGTGGATAGATTCTAGTTAAGTACATTATATCATTACTTTTTTGTTTTTTCTTATTACGGCTGCACTGGCGGCATATGGAAGTTCTCAGGCTAGGGGTCAAATTGTAGCTACAGTTGCCAGCCTGCACCACAGCCATAGCAATGCGGGATCAGAACTGCATCTGTGACTTATACCACAGCTCATGGCAAAGCCGGATCCTTAAACCAATGAACGAGGCCAGGGATCGAACCCACAACCTCGTGGTTCCTAGTTGGATTCATTTCCATTGTGCCACAATGGGAACTCCCTGTTTCTGTTTTTTAGATAGGTTCATTTGTGCCGTATGTTAATTTCACATGTAAGTGATATCATATGGTATTTTTCTTTCTCCTTCTGACTTCATTTAGTATTAGAATCTCTAGTTGCCCTCATGTTGCCGAAAATGACATTATTTTGTTCCTTTTATGGCTGAGTAGTACTCCACTGTGTATATGTAACACATCTTCTTAATTCACTCATCTGTCAATGGACATTTAGGTTGCTTCTGTGTCTTGGCTACTGTGAATAGTGCTGCAGTGAACATAGGGGTAAATTTGCTTTCTTTTTGTTTAACTAGCTCAAGTTGATTTCTTTCCTTTGCAAACACATGCACGTACCACGTACATGCACACACATTTAGTAATCTTTTTCTCTTTCAGTAATACCAAGAATGTTTTTATATCAATAACTATAGTTTCATCTTCTCTAGTTACTGATTGATTTGTAGATATTGATTGATTGATTTATATGTATTGAAAAATCCTTGCATTCCTGGGATAAACCCCACCTGATCATAGTGTATGATCCTTTTAGTTATTGCTGGACTAGTTTTTCTTGTACTTTGTTGAGGATTTTTGCATCTATATTCATCAGTGATATTGGCCTATAACTTTCTTTTTTGCGGTGTCTTTGTCTGAATTTGGTAGCAGGGTGATTGTGGCCTCATAGAATGAGTTTGGGAGTGTTCCTTCCTCTGCAATATTTTGGAATAGCTTCAGAAGGATAGGTGTTAACTCTTCTCTAAATTTTTGATAGAATTCTGTGAAGCCATCTGGTCCTAGAGTTTTGTATGCTGGAAACTTTTAAATCACAGTTTCAATTTCAGTATTTGTGACTAGTCCATTTATCCTTTCTATTTCTTCCTTGTTTAGTCTTGGAAGATTGTACCTTTCTAAGAAATTGTCCATTTCCTCTAGGTCGTCCATTTTATTGGCATATGTTTGGTTGTAGTAGTCTCTTATGATCCTTTGTATTTCTGTGATGTCTGTTATAACTTCTACTTTTTCATTTCTAATTTTATTGATTTGAATCCTCTTTTCTTACTCATGAGTCTGGCTAAGGTTTATCAATTTTGTTGATGTTTTCAAACATCCAACTTTTACCTTTTTTTCTGTTACAGCTGGTTTACAGATTTCTGTCAATTTGCCAACTGCAAGCGTGGTGGCCTGGTTACACATACATATATGGATTCGTCAGAAGTGATTAGACATAGTTCCCAGTGCTATACAGCAGGATCTCCTTGCTTTTCCATCCCAAAGGCAATAGTCTACAACTGTTAACCCCAGACTCCCATACCATCCCACTCCCTCCCCCACCCTCTTGGCAACCACAAGTCTGTTCTCCAAACATCCAACTTTTAATTTCATTGATCTTTTCTATTGTTTTCTTCATTTCTATTTTATTTGTTTCTGTTCTGATCTTTATGATTTCTTTCCTTCAGCTAACTTTGGGTTTGGTTTGTTCTTCTTTCTCTAGTGGTTTTAGGTGTAAAGAATCCAAATTGGAAAGGAATAAGTAAAACTATCACTGTTTGCAGATGACATGATACTATATCTGGAAAATCCTGAAGACACTTCAGAAAACTGTTAGAGGTCATCAATGAATTTGGTAAAGTTGCAAGATACCAAAGTAATACACAGAAATCAACTGCATTTCTATATAATAACAATGAAAGATCAGAAAGAGAAATTAGGAAAATCATCCCATTTATCATCACATCAAAAAGAATAAAATACCTAGGAATAAACCTACCTAAAGAGACAGAAGATGTGTACTCTGAAAACTGTAAGACACTGATGAAAGAAATCAAAGATGACACAAAAAATAGAAATATATATCATGCTCTTGGATTGGAAGAATTAAAATTGTCAAAATAACTGTACTACCCAAGGCAGTCTATAGAGTCATGACAATCCCTATCAAATTACCAATGGCATTTTTTACAGGGAATGAGAACAAAATATTTTTAAAATTCATCTGGAAACATAAAAGACCCCAAATAGCCAATGCAGTCCGAAGAAAGAAAAATGGAGCTGGAGGAATCAGTCTCCCTGTCTTTGGACTATTCTACAGAGTTATAATCATGAAAACAGTAAGGTTCTGGCACAAAACCTGAAACACAGATCAACAGAAAGGGATAGAAAGCCCAGAAATAAACCCACATACCTATGGTCAATCTATGACAAAGGAGAGAAAATATACAACGGATAAAAGACAGTCCCTTCAATAAGTGGTATTGGGAGACCTGGACAGCTACATATGAATGAATGAATTTAGAATGCTCTGTAATGCCATTCACAAAAATAAAATCAAAATGTATTAAAGACCTAAGTGTAAGACTGGATACTGTAAAAACTCTTAGAGGAAAATATAGGCTGAACACACTCTGACATCGAAAATTGCAGCAAAATCTTCTCAGATCCAATTCCTAGAGTAATGACAATTAAAAACAAAAATAAACAGCTAGGACCTAATTAAACTTAAATTTTTTTTTCAGCAAAGGAAACCATAAACAAAACAAAAAGACAGCCCACAGAATGGGAGAAAATATTTGCAAATTAAGTGACTAACAAGGGGTTAATCTCCAAAATATAAATACCTCCTGTAACTCAATATCAAAAACAAAAAACAAAATCAAACAACCCCACCAAGAAATGGGCAGAAGATCTAAATAGACATTTCTACAAAGAAGACATGCAGAAGGTCCCATTGTGGCTCAATGGTAATGAACCTGACTAGTATCAGTGAGGATGTAGGTTCAATCCTTGGCCTTGCTTGGTAGGTTAAAGATCCAGCATTGCTGTGGCTGTAGTGTAGCCTGGCGCTGCAGCTCCTATTTGACCCCTATCCTGAGAACTTCCATATGCTACACATGTGGCCCTAAAAAGAAAAAAAAAGGACATGCCAATAACCAGAAAACACATAAAAAGATGCTCTGGAGTGGATGCAAAGGAAAGAGAACCCTCTTACACTGTTGGTGGGAATGGAAATTTGCATAACCACTATGAAAAACAGTTTGGAGTTTCCTCAAAAAAATAAAAACGGGATTACCATATTATCCAGCAATCTCACTCCTGGGCACCTATCTGGAGAAAATCATGACTTGAAAAGATACATGTACCCCAACGTTCCTTGCCACTGCAGCACTATAATCAACAGCCAAGACGTGGAAGCAATCTAAATGCCCCTCAACAGAGGAATGGATAAAGAAGATGTGGTACATATATATAATGGAATATTACTCAGCCATAAAAGAGAATGAAATAATGCCAGTTGCAGCAACATAAAGGCAACAAGAGATTCTCATACTAAGTGAAGTAAGTCAGAAAGAGAAAGACAAATACCATATTTTATCTAAAATATGGCACAACTGAACTTACCTACTGGACATAAACAGACTCATAGATATAGAGAAGAGACTTGTGGTAGCCAAGGAGTGGTGGGGGGTGGTATGGACGGGGAGTTTGGGATTAGTTGATGCAGACTATTACGTTTAGAATGGATAAGCAATGTGGTCCTACTGTATAGCACAGGGAACTACATACAATCTTTTGGAATTGACTATGATGGAAGATAATATAAGGGAATATATATGTACATATGATGTGTCATTTTCCTCTAAAGCAGAAATGGATACAACATTGTAAATCAACTCTAATAAAAAATTTAAAAAATAAATATAAAAATAACATTTGTACTGTTCTATACTCTGCCTTTGTCCTCTAAACTTCCTCATTTATTGTACTGTAGAAAAACTATAGTTGCTAAAATTTAATCTTTTCACTCACCAATGTATAATGAAATAAGAACACATAAGTTAAAGGCATCTGACTTACTCTGGGCTCCAGTACTTCAGTGTAACTTTTAAAAATTTATCTCTTTATGAAATGAGGATAGTTACAAAATTGTATATTAAGAATAATTGAGAGTAGATCTGATAACAAATTTTAAAATGTTGCCTTTGAGCCATAGAGATATGCTAATAAATGAGAATTACATATTAAAATTTACCCTGAAGAGCTTTTCACAGTGTTTCTTAGTTTAATAGAACAGAATTTATCCAGCATATTGATAATTGCATAATTTACCAGAGAGCCCCTACCTTGGATGTCTACTCGCAAATAAATTCTCTTTTGTCTACCCTGAACTGATTTTCCCATCTGCTGACCTGCTCACCTAATTGATGCAAATGATTTTAAATGTATTTGTTTCGTTTCTTGATATTTGTGTTGCCTACATTTTTAGTATTGCTAAGAACTGTATCGTTTTCAATTACTTTCAGATAATGCATATGAACACAGGACTAATTAGCTTGGAACAGCTAGCTGTTGCTGAAATCACTGAGGAGAATCATAGGACACCTCCAAGCATCTCTCTGTCAGTAAGTTCCAACTTCTTATTACCACCTCCTGTGATCATGCTGTGACTCTGACAACCATCCTTGAAGGGAGAGCTTTGCCAGTTTACATAGTGAACTAAAGGCAGAACTAAGAAAGGGATAGAGCCCAGTGTTTTCCTCTATCCAATCTCTTTACGCCAGTGCATAGGGGGTTACCTATTCCATTCCAAGATGACCCAGCATGAATTGCTGCAACATG
Organism: Catagonus wagneri; assembly: GCA_004024745.2. Classification (NCBI taxonomy): domain Eukaryota; kingdom Metazoa; phylum Chordata; class Mammalia; order Artiodactyla; family Tayassuidae; genus Catagonus; species Catagonus wagneri. The sequence goes on from PVHT020000059.1 coordinate 804,206, forward strand.
AAGTGATCTCTGTGGTGGTGTTATTCCTGGGAACACTTAACTACAAAGAGATCTCCCTGACTGAGCCGTGACCAGTGTGATATTTCATAGCATCTTTAAATACACACACACACAAATAGACATTGGGTACTGTTTTGCTTTTCTCAGTAGAAAAAAAAAATGCAGGGTTTTTTTAAATACAAAGGAGTATTTTAAAAATCATGAAATTTTCTGTGGTATATGGTAGTCTTGTCATATATAGCCTTTATTACATTGAGATATGTTCCTTCTATGCCTATTTTAAGGTTTTTATCATAAATGAATATTGAGTTTGTCACGTGCTTATCCTGTGCCTGTTGGATATTCTTATTGGATATTGGATATACTTGTTGGATAGTATCAGCTTCTTTTTTTTTTTTTAGGGCCTCACCTGCAGCATATGGAAGTTCCCATGTTAGGGGTCAAATCAGGGCTTCAGCTGCCAGCCTATGCCACAACCAAGGCAACACCAGATCTGAGCCTCATCTCCAACCTATGCCACAGCTTGAGGCAATGCTGGATCCTTAACCCACTGAGCGAGGCCAGGGATCCAACCCACATTCTCATGGCCGCTGTGCCAGGTTCTTAATCCACTGAGCCACAACAGGAACTCACATATGATTCTTTTTTAATTATTCTTTTAATATGATGGATACATTGATTGATTTATGTTGGACCATCCTTGCATCCCAAGGATAAATCTCACTTGCTTATGGTGAATAATTCTTTTAATATGCTTCTGAATTGGCTAGTATTTTATTGAGCTTTTTGGCATCTATATTCATCAGGGATATTTGCCTGTATTGTTTTTAATAAAATAAGAACTTGTGATAATCTAAAATTATAAATTATACATTGGTCCTATAGATATCAGAATACATAGTTATCTATTATTTTTGCTTAGTAAGTGCTTTGTAAACAAAATAGCATACATATGTCCTTCAATTTCTAGAAGTATAATATACACTAGAAGAATCCAACCAAGCTTATTCCACAATATTATTTTAACAACATAAAAAATTGTTTAAAAGGAGCCATAAAATCAAAGTTTCTTAGCATAAAAAAAAAAGACAGAAGAATCCAGGTAAGGGAAGTTGCTTGCAGGAGCAACTGCTCCAAAATGGTCTTTTCTTTCACAAAATTCAAAACTGTAATACCATGGCACCACCTATTGATGAAATGGAGGCATTGAAATCCTAAAACCACAAACAATACAATATCGAATATTTATTAGAATTATCAATCAAAGTATAAAACATACATCCTAGGTTACTGATTAAATGACATCTATCAATGAGATGGGTAGGTGGTAACTGATTTGCTTATGTCAGTTGTTTCTTTGACTTTCCATGGAATGGCACAGCATTTCTTCAAGGTCTAAAACATTGCTTGGACCTAAGACTATAATTAAATTTTGTTTTCTTACATATATTTTAAAGCAATTTTAGAAGAAAAATACCATAAGATAAACATAGTGACATCAAACATTAGGAGTCTGCAGAATGTTTGAATTAACTTTGTAAAACATCCTCTCATGTGCATACTAATACTTGGAAGAAAGTGAGAGATACTCCCATAGAACAGACCTAAAGAAAACTGATAAGCCAATGAGTTGGGTAATCCTCAACTGTCCTGGGAGAAGGTATTTGTGTGTTGAGGATTGGATTTTGCTTTAAAATATATTAGGTGTTCAGGCATTCTATCAAAATATGGTAACTTGAACTTGTGGGATGTCACCAGTTGAAACTGAGACTTTCAGATGGCTATAACTTTACTGAAAGTGTAGAATTAGAAAAAAACGTATATATGCCCACCATGAAAAAAAAAAAAAAAAAAAAGACAAGGAAACTCGTTTGTCTTGACCTAAGATCTAGATGGATCAACAAAAAGTCAGATTTAAAATTTATTCTACCGGGTTTTCCTCCAAGAGGCTGAAGTTTTTATTTATGCTATCTCTGTGGTCTAGGAGTGTTTCAGCTCAGAAAGCAATATTTGGGGATATCCAGTGCCCCAAATTTGAGATCTCTTTGAGTAACATATACTCCATCTAGGAGTTCCAGTCGTGGCTCAGCAGAAATGAATCTGACTAGGAACAAAGAGATTGTAGGTTCAATTCCTGGCCTTGCTCAGTGGGTTAAGGATCCAGCGTTGCCGTGAGCTGTGGTGTCTGTTGCAGATGCAGCTCAGATCTGATGTTGTTGTGGCTGTAGTGTAGGCCGGTAGTTGTAGCTCCGACTGGATCCCTAGCCTGGGAACCTCCATATGCCGCAGGTGTGGTCCTAAAAAAAAGCAAAAAAACCCCAAAAAACAAAAAACAAATACTCCATCTAGATTATACATATAGCCATACAAGTTTCTCACAAATAAAACCTAACTGAAAATAAACTCATAATCTAAAATGGTAAAATTAAGAAGGAAACATTCCATCATAAGTGATTCAGAAAATACTACTATAAAAGTTCTAGAAAATCTGGAAACCAATCAAGAATTTTGATTGGTATAAATAATAAATAAATAATTGAGATTTAAAATTCAATAATTGGGAGTTCCCGTCGTGGCTCAGTGGTTAACAAATACGACTAAGAACCATGAGGTTGCAGGTTCGATCCCTGGCCTTGCTCAGTGGGTTAAGGATCCGGCGTTGCCATGAGCTGTGGTGTAGGTTGCAGAAGCGGCTCGGATCCTGCGTTGCTGTGGTTGTGGTGTAGGCCAGCAGCTACAGCTCCTGTTAGACCCCTAGCCTAGGAACTTCCATATGCTGTGGGAACAGCCCTAGAGAAGGGAAAAAGACAAAATAATAATAATAATAATAAAATTTTTAAAAATTCAATAATTGGCTAAGAGTAGGAAAGAAGTGGTAAACAGAGAATTAATAAATAGAAGATTTTATTTCACATATGATATATAACACTGCAGAGGAAAATAAAGAAATGGAAAATAAGAATTGAGACACAGAAGATGGAACAACTGAACCCAACATATGTCTGTTCAGATGCAGAGATGGAGAAGAAGTAAAATGACTAAGAGAAAATACTAGAAAAATGGCTGAAATATTTCCGAAATTGATGAAAGACATGAATTTACAATTTGAAAATGAATAAAAAATAACAAGCAGGATAAACAGACAGGAACCATACTGAGCACATTAAAACGGTAGAATTTTGGTGATGGCCATTCTGACTGGTATAAGGTGACACCTCATTGTAGTTTTGATTTGCATTTCTCTAACACTTAGTGATATTAAGCATCTTTTCGTGTGTGTGTGTGTGTGTTTGCCACCTGTATTCCTTCTATAGAGAAATGTCTATATCATCTGTCCATTTTTTGATTGGGTTGTTTGTTTTTTTGATACTGAGCTGCGTGGGTTATTTGCATATTTTGGAGACTAATCCCTTGATGGTTGCTGATTTCGCCTTTACATCTCAGAGAAAGGCATTTATAATTCTCTTCTTTGTGTATTATTTGAATTTTATAATAATGTTTCAAAAGTAAAAACCAAAGAAAAGAGGAGTAGCCTTGGGGCTCTATTATTGCTTGTTTTCAAAGATGCAGATGTGAACCAGACCTCTGTCTGTCTAGGCTCCAGTCTCACCTAAGGCTGCTGCCCAACGTTGCAGAATGTATGGCATCAAAAGATTCAGAAACACTTGAGAAGAATGTATATTCTGATTTTTTTGGATGTAATGCCCTGAAAATGTCAGTTAGGTCTAATTTTTCTATTGTCTCATTTAGGATCTCTGTTGCCTTACTGATTTTCTGCCTAGAGGATCTGTCCAATCGGGAACAAGACAAGGATGTCCACTCTCGCCACTGTTATTCAACATAGTATTAGAGGTCCTAACTACAGCAATCAGACAAACAGAAGAAATCAAAGGCATCCAAATAGGAGGAGAAGAGGTAAAACTGTCACTGTATGCAGATGACATGATACTATATATAGAAAACCCCAAAGACTCAACTCCAAAATTACTTGAACTGATCAACAAATTTAGCAAAGTAGCAGGATATAAGGTTAATCTTCAGAAATCAATCGCATTTCT
>PVHT020000059.1:818188-891635 GCA_004024745.2 Catagonus wagneri
TCCCGTCGTGGCGCAGTGGTTAACGAATCCGACTAGGAACCATGAGGTTGCGGGTTCGATCCCTGCCCTTGCTCAGTGGGTTAACGATCCGGCGTTGCCGTGAGCTGTGGTGTAGGTTGCAGACGCGGCTCGGATCCTGCGTTGCTGTGGCTGCGGTGCAGGCCAGTGGCCACAGCTCCGATTAGACCCCTAGCCTGGGGACCTCCACATGCCGCGGGTGCGGCCATAAAACCCGCGGCCATAAAATGACAAAAAGGCAAAAAAAAAAAAAAATACATTTTGAAAGTATAGTTTTTTCTTTATATCTGTAAACAATTAATCAAATTTATAATTACGATCTGTCTCTAAATGGAAAGAAAACAAATGCGGCAAACACCTTTGAACTTAGAGTTCTGCCACTTACAGGATCTATAAACACTGACCCACCTATGTCTTTCACATGTGAAAGAATTAGGCAAATTGTGAATCACTGTGCAAACATTAGATATTTAGTTGGACCAGTCAATGGTACCGATTTCCTTACTTTCTGAAAGATAGTGAATTCTTAAGTTCCATTAAAGGCAAATTTCATTCTGTCAACTAATACTTACTGAAATCTAGCTATAGTCAAGGCTCTTTAGCAGGTACTATGAATAAGATGAGACCTTGCCTTCCATAAATGTGTACCCCAGGAGCAGGATAAATAATTCTTTGTAAATACAAATGATAATTATCATAAGCAAGTTACAGATAAGGTGCTACAAAATTTCAGAAGATAAAAATTTTCCTTTATATTGCAATGACTGGAGAAAGCTTTATTACAAAATGCCATGTATACTAGGTCTTGAAGAATGGGTAAGATTTGGTTTGAAATAAGATAAAAGGATATTCCAAAGGGACTAACAATGAGAAGGAAAGCCTATGGATATAGTTGAGGCTCTTTGAACAATTCCTTTTAACTACAGCAACGGTTGCAAAAGTCAAAATAAAGCATAAATTAGCAAACCCTCATCAGATTAAATGCCTTTTAGTTTTAAGTTCAAAGGTCAGCCAGAATAAGTTCTCTTTTTCTTCTTAAGCATCATAAATAGAAATTTTTACCCAAACGAAATTTAACTGAATGCCTGTCAGTGATTAAACCTGGTCTTTAGTTCAGGTGTTGCCCACACACCCTGCAGCCTTGAAACCTGTAGATAAAACTGCTCTACCATTTACAAACAGGCTGCTTGGAATCTGTTTTCCTACAAACGGTTTAATAATTCTGCAGAGACATTTCTAAGGCACGCTGCACCACAGTCCCTGGTTACGTTAAAAGTTGGTTTGATTTATACGATTTATCAAGAGGCTGCCACTCTTCAATTTATCGGTGGCTCTCTACACTGACACGGACGTCCCCTTGTGGAGACTCAACCATCATCTTAAAGCTGTAGTTTGGAATAATTAAGATTTCAGATTTTTAAGGTAGAGGATATGTTCTGAGCCCCAGCGCTTGGGCCTTGGGGCCTCCAACCAAGCTCAGAGCATTGCAGTGAGAAAGGAGTTTTGCAGGACGGTAGAAATACGCCAGCGCCCACGGGACGCGGTGCTCCTGCCAATACAAAACCAGCCACCGGTTCACCTGGTCGGGTACTAAGCTCAGAGAGGCCAGTGGCCTCCACAGCCGTCCTCAGCGCAACCCGCCCCCACTTCCGCTTCCGGGGAGGCGACGCCCGGCCCTCCGGTTGTGGGGGCGGGAGCGAAAGCGGAGCCGGAAGGGGCCCCAGTACTTCCGGTACGGGAAACTCTGCTGCAGCTCCGACCCGGCTTGACAGGCGCGGTCCCTGCAAGTGGAGCTCTTTCCATACGCCTTCCTCCGGGCTAAACCTTCCAGCTCTTTTGCCGCCGCCGTCCCGCCACTCTTGTCTTGGAAGCTGCCCCTTCCCCATGTGCCGGGGCAGGAGTCCTGAAAGCCAACACCCGCTCACCGGTACCCCATCATGTCCGAACTGACTAAAGAGCTGATGGAGCTGGTGTGGGGCACCAAGAGCAGCCCCGGACTCTCTGACACCATCTTCTGCCGCTGGACGCAAGGTACCCTGGTCCAGTCGCCGCTTCCTTTTGCCGGGCGAGAGTCGAGCCGTGACGCCTCTCGCGCCTGCCCGCTCGCGTGCCCCGCACTCTGTCCCAATTACCTTGCTCAGCTCGGAACCTGTACTTCCTAGAAACGCCCTGCCAGCCTTGAGCAGAGAGGTTGAGTAGGAGAATGGCTCCAGCTGGGCGCTTAAGACCCAAAGAGCCTCTCCCACTCCCTGGGCTGTCTTTCGGGTGGACCCGAGAAGGGCTGGTTGTAGGACTGCAGGGTGTGACGCTGAAGGTGTGCCGAGTCCCCCCGTGTCAGTTTCTCCGGTAGTGCTCTGGCCGCCTAGCTCTTTAACCCCCTAACAAGGCTTCGTGTTCCTGGCGTTTGGTTTAATTTTGGAGAGAGGGAAGGCCACCTGAAAGTCAGCGGTAGTTAACTGCAGAAAGCGATTTTGTTCGTATTTTAGGCGGTTAGGCGTGGTACTTGGTGCATAAGTAAAATGTTGCTGCTGCAGAGGGTTCTCTTGACCTAAAGTATTCCCGGTTTTGAGGTGGTTTAGTGTCTATTACAATTAAAAGGAAGAGGGATCATAGAACTTCCTGCGCCGATTTACTTACCCCAACAGGATTTTGAGTTATATAAGAAGTTTTATTAATAATATGAATGACAGTGAAATTAAAAGTACTACTTACTGAATTTCAGCGCTTTTCTGAGGCTCTGCCCTGGGCACTTAATGCTCGTAATCATCCCTGACGCGTAAGTTTTAATATTAAAACAAAACGAACACATTAGTCAAGGTGACTTAAAAGGAAGACTGTGGTGAGGTTAAGAGCACAGCCTTTGGAGTCAGAAAGATGGGTAATGTATGTATGTAAACATCACAAGGCAGTAAAAAATGGGCAATTAATACCACTATTAAAATATTTTATTACTACAATATTTATTGAGAAAATACCTATTTTCAAAGGACTTGGGGGAAATTCAGCATAGTAAATCTAAGTTCTTACTTCATAATGTGTATTTAGTAACAAAAATTCAGCATAAGTAATCCCTTCTTTCCTCCCAGATAATTCTCTTTTAAGAGCTGATAAGATTAGAATCATAATGTATTACAGCCAATTAGGTTATTTAGTCCATTACTCTTGTTTTGAAGATGAGAACAATGAGTTGAGGAGGCTAAATGAGCAGATCAAAGTCGCCCAAATGGACTGAACTGGGAGCGAATTTCAACTCCCCCAGCTCCTAATACAAGCTCTGTCTTCGTTGTTTTCCTTTGTGTTTCTAGACTCTTCATGGAATTAGTTTGGCTCTTTTTACACATTTAATTGTCACTAATATTTTCTGAAAGCTTGGACATTCACATTGGCAGATTTTATTTGAAAATGTACTTTCCAATTTGTCTTATTTATTCTAAGTCAACAGCCCTGAAGTACACAAAGCTGTGAAAGATTGAGGTTTCACTTCTTGTTAATTAATTAATAAGACAATACAGAAGAAGGAGATACTCAGCCTCATTTATTTTAATACTGTGGTACAGATTCAGGGAGAATTCAAAGGCGGTAACAGTAATGTTTCTGGGCAGGTTTTGGGAGAAGCATACTAGAGTCTAAGTTCAAGTTTTTTTTTAAAACTTTCGTAAGCCTCAGTTTTCTTCTCTGTAGAATGCAGATAATAGTAGTGCCAGTCTTGTAGGGTAGTTGTGAGGATTAAAGGCAGGTGAATACTTGAGGCACTCGGCACAATATTTGACATGGAGTCAACACTCAGAAAATGGTACCTTAATTTAAAAAATGTTTAAACCAAGCCAAAGATCACTCTCTGGCCATGCCCTGACAATTGCAAGAAAGTGTTTATTTGATGGATAATCATTAAAATAAAACTTTATAATGACGTGTTAGAATGCACCAGCCACCTTTTAGTCATAGAGAGGTTCCTTAACAAGATCCATTCAGTCGATACCATTTCAAAATAAAGGATTATTTATTTATGTATTTTATTTATTTACTCTTTCAGAGAGTGCAGTTATATTGGGGCTCTGTAATTCTTCAAGATCTTAAATTGATCATGATTTTAAGGCAACCAAGTATGTATTTTTAAGTTATCACTTCTGAATCAGAGAGATGTTGTTACTGGTTTGGCTATGTTGACTTCGTATTCATTTGTTCACTCTGAGGGGCAGAAACCATTGCTGAACACGGCTGTGGCAGTGATTTGGGGATTGTGGGAACTGGCACACAACACTGCTTTGCTGTGTTTTGCCTTACTGCATTCCTGATGTGACATCAGCTTTGGCTTTATTTCATGGTCTATAGCTGTTCTTTGAATTGACAGCTGTAATCTCAGTAGTCTTTTGGAATGGAAGCAAGTTATAAGTGTAAGGTGTTTAGGGTGAATATTTATAGAACTGTGTGCAGGGGTGTTCCATTTATGAAACTGACTGGTCATGTTCAATTCCTTTGATATGTTAAACAGTTGGGGGTTTTTCTCTCTGTCTTTTATGGGGTAGTTTTAGATGGTATGTTAAAGTAGTAAGCTGCAGGAGTAGCACATAGTTTTTTTGTTTGTTTATTTGTTTTAAATTCATTTGGCAGTTGTAGATAATTATCTTCTGCAAATACTTTCTCTTAAAAAAAGTAGGATGTTAGTTTTTTTGTCAGTTTATATTTTAAAGGTAATAAGTCACATAATTTAAAGATTTGAAGTTGTTTTGCTTAACTTGGAACTTTACTCCCTGCTCCTGCTTGTGTCCCTCCTGCTCAGTTGCCTATAGTACTTTTTTCAAGAAAAGCTTGTTTTTTCTAGCTCCTTCTTTGTAAGCACCATTTAGCTTTCCTTCTCTTCTTCCCACAAACTAGATAGTGTTTCAGGCTTAGACTTGATATGGTGGGAGGGAAGACAAATAATAAACAGTATTATAATATAAATTAAGTACATGTGATAGTTAGAGGTAAAGAAATAGGGAGTTTTAGAGTAAAGTAACCTGGACAGGCCTAACACTTGAAGGAACTGAGTTAGTCATGTAGATGTGTGCAGAGTGTTCTAGGCAGATAAGATGGCCATTAGAAAAGACTTAATGAAGATCGTTCGTGGCTTTTTTCAAGTAACAAGAAAGAGGTGGTTTGGCTGGAGAGGGAATGAGGGGAGGAGACAGTAAAAAGAAATAATATGGCCCAAATCATATAAACATTTAGGAGCCATTTTAAGGACTTTGGTTTTTATTCTGAATGAAATGAGAGGTCATTGGAAGGTGTGAAGTGAAGGAGAGACAGGACATGACAAGTTTTTAAAGGATTTTCCTAAGTTTGAAGATAGACTGTAGTGTATTGAGTGACACAGCAAGACCAAATGAGAAAAAAGTGCAGTGATCCAGGGGCCAAAAGATGCCACAAACCCAGGATAGTAGTAGTGGAGGTGGTAGGGAGTGGTCGTGTTGACTGCATCTGAGCAGAAATGAGATAAGAGTCATCTTACTGTAATGCACACATTTTGACCTAATTGATAATTTGTTTACCTAATTGATAATTTGTTTTCTTGTCAGCATCGATCGTCTGGCCAAGGTTTGGCAAATGTTTTCTGTAAAGGGACAGTGCCTTCATTGTCTCTGTCTTAATACTCATCTCTGCTATTGCAGCAAAAGCAGCCCTAGAGAATATGGGTGTGGCTGTGTTCCAAAACTGCAGTTAAAAAACAGGCCAAACCCTGATCTAAATTATAAACTCTGAGAAACCTTTTTTCCTGCCCCCTTTCTTACATTGTTTCACCTAAAGATTTGTCAGAAGAGAAACCCAGTTTTGCTCGTCAGAGCAGTTGAGTGTGTTTTGGAATGGAGGTGGAGAGGGAGATATAATTGGTTGAAATTAGAGTTTTGGACTTTTGGTATAGGACAGTTTTTGTTATATAATATGAAAGGGGGAATTCCAAATGACTTTGGAAAAGAGAGGGATTAGTTAAAATATAACATGTATTTAGGAGTTAAAATGTTGGGATTAAAGTCCGAAAGTATGATGTTTATTATAATGTGATTTAACATTTTACCAAAGTATTAAACTCAAACACTGGTTGTCATTCATCTGTCTTCCAAAGTGAAGATAAGTTAACAATGTGGATCATATCATTTCAGAGGTTTTTGTTGTTGGGAGCCTTTTATTTCAAATACAGATTTTCCTTTTCCCAACCTATCGAAATCTTAACTCACCTAAAACCCTAATTTTTTAAACTCATAATTTATAAATTTAAATGACAAGTTTAACTCGATACTTTAAATACATTATAAATACATGACATTTTTAGTTCAAAGTATCTTAATGCCAGATATTTGTGTTATGCTTTATAGTTTTTGAAAATCCTACTTAATTCTTGCAACAACCCCAAAAGATAGCAAAGGATAAATGTAGTTATCCTACTTTTTATAGATGAGGAAACTAAGGCTTAGTTCAGATTCCACTCAACTAACTTATAATGACATTGTCTTTCTATGGCCTTTTGTTTATATGACAGATTAGAACTATAGGGGTGGTAGTTGTCAAACTGGTTAGAATAATGCAAGTAAGTCATGAAAATAAATGACTGGAAAATTGCAAAGAGGTTCGTGGCTCAGGTTTAAATTAGTTATAAGCTATAAAACTGAGACAGACTTCTATGTCTCTAGTGCTGTTAAATGTGACACAGAATGTGTATTTAGGTTCAGATGCTTTAGATGGCTAATTTCAGACCTCATCAGAAAGAAAACATCCATTTTGTGATGCTAATTCATCTTAAAACTAGGAAATAATGTAAATATGGGAACACTTGACAAAACTCTATCCTAAAAAATTCAAACTCAAGTGAGACCACGTTATAGAGGAGACGCCTACTTGGCGTAGTCCTGTTTTAGGATAGAATAGTTGATTTCCATTTATCTGACTTTATTTCATTTTAAGCTCCAGTAGCCTTTGTTCATTATCAAATGACACATTGACACGTGTATACTGTTATTAAACAGAATTTGGCATAAAGCAGATCTACATAAAATTCTCTCCGTGTGGTTTCTATCTCTAACATATAAAAGCAGCTCACCATAATCCATTTCAAACTAAAAGCCCCCATCCAGGGATTTGGAAAAGTGATTTACATTACTAGTAATTTTAAGGAAGGCCAGAATCCATTACTGATACATATTTATCACAATCCTGAAAGTTTGGAAGAGCCTAGTTTCAGCTCTGCTTTTAGGCCTAACACCAGCAACCCTTTCCTTCTTCTCAGCCGGAAAAGAGGTGAACAAAGAGTGGAGGCCCCTTGGCTTCACATCTTGTTTCTAGGCTGCATCTCAGATTTGGTTGTCTTGATGTGATAACCAGCACCCTTAGTTCTCAGTTGTCCTCATTAAATTTATCCTATCCCAGGTTCCCACTGTGGTGCAGTGGGTTAAGGATCCAGGGTTGCTGCAGCTGTGGTGTAGGCAGCCAGTGGGGCTTAGATCTTGAATTGCTGTGGCTGTGGTGTAAGCCTGCAGCTGCAGCTCCACTTTGACTCCTACGCTGGGAACTTCCATATGCTGCAGGTGTCCTAAAAATAAAAAAAAAGAAATTGTCCCATTCTGTCCTAAATTTAGCCTCCGCTCCCAAGCTGGTGGTATTGCTGGAGAAAATTGTGATCAACATCAATACAAATGGAGTAATTAAGCCTTAGCTGAACCCTCAGTATTCTCTTAGTTCTTTATCCTGTCTCCTTTTCTTACTTTTTTTTGGGGGGGGGGAGAATTAACATTCTCCTCAATATTCTACCCACATCATTTCTCCTCATTCTCAATCAGTAATATTTCTTCACTTCCTCTTGGCCTATGTTTTTAACCTAGGAGCCTGCTAAGATTTCATTCTTAAGTTTTTTAAACTCAGAGCCCCATTATACTCTTAAAAATTATTAAGGACTTGGTATTTTTCAATACGAACATTTTTTTTTCAATTAATGAGACCTGTGTCACTATTTTACATTTTAAAAATTTTCTTAAATGTCTAGCTCATGAAAAGACAAGATTCTCTCACTTGCTTCTCTACTCAGTCTGTTATAAGATGTTGTTTTGGTTGAAGTGTGCAGAAGATCCAGCTTCACACAGATAGGCAATTGGTAAAGTAGTGTAATAGCCTTTTCAGATAATTGTGAATATTCTTTGTACCATCACTGTAAATGTCAACACAGTGAAAGGGGCAAATAATATCTTAGTATTATAATTAAAATAATTTTAACCTCTAGTGGGTTCCCTAAAGGGTCTCTAGAACTTCCAGGGGTCTGTAGGCTACACTCTGAACCTACCTTGTGCAGTCTGCCACCACCACACCACACTCAGTTCTTCCAGGACTTGGCGTCCTTAGTCCTTAAACTGTTCTCTTTACCATTTAATCACTCTTTTCCTTTTTAAAGACTTATGCCCTCAGTTTATAAAATAATAATTCTTTATAACTATCTTTCAAGCTATCATTCTTTTTCCCTTCACTTGTTTAACAATTAGTTTGCATTTCTCCTTCTTTAAAAAAAAAAAAATTTTTTTTTGCTTTTTTTTTTAAGGCTGCACCCGTGGCATATGGAATTTCGCCGGCTAGGGGTCAAATCGAAGCTGCAGCTGCAGGCCTATATCACAGCCACAGCAACACCAGATCTGAGTCACATCTGCAACCTACACCACAGCTAATGGCAATGCTGGATCTCCAACCCACTGAGCAAGGCCAAGGGTTGAATCTGTGTCCTCATGGTTACTAGTTGGATTCGTTTCCGCTGTAACACAATGGAACTCCCTCTCCTTCTTCTTGCACTCTGAATTTGGCTGCTCTCCCCAGCATTCTGAATTTTTTGTTTTTTGTTTTGTTTTGTTTTGCTTTTTAGGGTCACATGTGGCATATAAAAGTTCCCAGGTAAGGGGTCCAATCGGAGCTGCAGTTAGCAGCCTACACCACAGCCACAGCAACGCTGGATCCAAGCCAAGTCTTTGACCTGCACCACAACTCATGGCAACACCGGATCCTTAACCCACTGTTGCAAGGCCAGGGGTTGAATGCACATCCTCATGGATGCTAATTGGGTTTATTACCTCTGAGCCACAACAGGAAGTCCCTTTTTTTTTTTCTCCCGTATTCTCAATGAGTGCTTAATCCAGTATTTTCATTTATGTTTTTATTCCACTCAGCAGCATTTTTAACATGTGACTGTATTTTTTCTTCCTAGGACCTCAGTGTGTTTTTTCTCTTACAAGTCTTTGTCACTCTCCTTTGCTAACTTGACCTCTGGTCAGTTTTTAGTGCACCAGCTTCAAAATGCACCAGCTTCATTATCTTTGTTCTCCATGTTCTCATTCACTTTAATTGCCATGGTTAAGATGATTAAAGTTGCTTTCTCTAATCCTAACCTCTGCCCTGAGCTCCTGACGTTTGTTTGTTTGTTTTTTACCAAATTGTTGATTCACATTTTAGAAACAAACACCTCCATTATATTCACTCCCAAAACTTCAACAAGCATTTATTAAGCATTAATTATATGACATACTAGGAAGACAGTGGCAAATACAACAGGCAAGGTACCTGTATTAAGGCAAGACAAACAATAAGTGAACAATAATATAAATACAAATGGTTATAAGTACTGGTTGTGCTGGGGGATGGTAGGAAAGATCTACTTACATAGGCTTATCAGGGAATATCTCTCTGAGGAGTTAATACCTAAACTAAGTCTTTAAGAATGAGAAGGATTCAGCTGTATGATGAGAAAAGGAAAAAGAGCACTTCATGCGAAGGGGATAGCAAGCATCAAGGCCCCAGGTAGAAGACTGTGGGATATTCTAAAGGCCTAAGATCACTGTAGATGATGAAGGTAAGAGTGAACTGGGAGAAGGTGGGGTCGATCGATGATACAGTGTCTTTTAGGCCATGAAAGGGAGATTGAGTTTTATTGTGATTGCAGTTAGAAGCCTTTTAAGCAGACTTGGACAGAAACTGATTTCTATTTCTAAAATATTTCTCAGGTAACTCTACGGTAAATAGATAAGGGGTGGGGTTGGAGGCTGAGACATGGATAGAAGAGGGGATGTGGTTGGAAACTCTTTAACAGTATTCTGCGTGAAAGATGATGGTGATTTCATCCTGAAGATGGGCTAGAAATGAGATAGAAAAGAGCAGATACGAAGTCTGAGGGCCTCGAACCACAAGGACCTTACCTTAATTAGGTGAAACCTTAGAGTTTTTTCAGAGAAAGGGTTAGCAAGTTTCAAGAGGAGGGAAAGAGGACTTGTTCAAAGCCTAAGAAAGTGGAGAGGAAATGGGTGTCTGAGGACCTGAAAGAAGTTCTGCATGCCGGGAGGCTAAAGAGAGAGAGTGGCAAAGGATGAGGTAGGAGATAGAGTCAGAAACCAGACCATGTTAAGGAATTTGGATTCTGTCTGCGGCTGGAGTTCTGATCTGGGCTCCGTTTGGGAATTATAACAGAAACCTTGGAAGTAGCTGAGTTATGCAGGGAGAACATGTAGAATAAAAGAACCAAGATTCTAAAGCCAAGATCTGAGGAGCATTAGCATTTAGAAGGAGTTGCTCAGTGATAAGAAACAGAAAAGGAAAATTTGCCACAAGATGGACCACTAAAACAAGGGCTACATGTTTTTCAGGTATTAGTGGTCAGCATTTCAGATGATTCTCTGGGAAGTTCAATAAGAAAAGACTTGAGAAATAGGCTATCTGGTGAGAATGAGGTTGATGTACTCACGGGTTGAAAACAAGATTATTGTGGGTTGAGTAAATTGGAAGGTAAGGAAACTGAGACAGCATATGTAGACAGCTAGGTCTTTGAGTGAGTCGTGTTTGGAGTTTGGGTGGAATGTTTTTTTTTATGGTCCAGGAATTTTTTTTTTAATTAAAACTTTACTTTTTAGAGAAATTTTAGATTCATAGCAAAATTGTGGGCAGGGTACAAAGATTTCCCACATGCCTCTTGTTCCCATAATATGCAGAGCCTCCCCCATTATCGTGTACTCCAACCAGAGTGGTACAGTTGTTACAATTTATGAACCTGCATTGACCCATCATTATCACCCAAAGTCCATAGTTTTCATTCCTGGTGTTGTACATCCCATGGGTCTTGACAAATGTGTAATGGGATGAATCCATCATTACATCATAGGATATTTTCACTGCCCTAAAAATCCTCTCTTGTCTGTCTATTCACCACTCTCCCTACTCCCTGCCCCTTGGCAGCCCCTGATCTTTTTACTGTCTACATAGCTTCCCTTTTCCACAACGTCATATAGTTGGAATCATATGGTTATGCAGCCTTTTCAGATATTTTTTTTTCATTTAGTAATATGCAATTGAGTCCATGTTTTTTCACAGCTTGCAACCTAATATCTTTTAAAAGCTCAATAATATTCCATTGTCTACATATGCTATTTATCCATTCACCTCCTGGAGGATATCTTGGCTTCTTCCAAGTTTTGGCAATTGTGAATAAAGGTGTAATAAGCAATGTGTGCAGGTTTGTGTGTGTGGACATAAGTTTTTAACTCCTTTGGGTCAATACCAAGAACCTTTCGGCAGAATATAAATATGACTGAAAGTTAAAGAGAGAGGCGATGGGTTGGAATGGGATTCTCCATTCTGTTTCTTATCTCACTTACTGTCCCCTAGTGCCACAAGCTAGAAACTTCAGAGTCAGCTCGAATTTCTTTTATACCAAGCCTTTGCCCCACTTGCACATAATCATCAAATCTTAATTTTTACTTTAAAAATACTCTTTGGATATAGTGTCTTTTCTCCACACAGATGTTACTTTTATTAGTTCGGCACCATCTCTGTAGGTCTACTTAAACAGCCTCTTCCCCATTCTGGTCCTTTTTAAAGAAAAAACAAAACAAAGGCCAGTATGACTCTGTTACTCTTTTAATTGTCACTTGTCTTGGTGTGGCCCTTCCCAGTCTGTCTGCTTTCCCTCCTCCCATTTACCATCTTCCCCCCACTGCACCTCCCCCACCCCCCCAATACTGCCCTTCAGCTGCATTAAATTTCCCTCTGATCTGTAAACTTGTCCTACTCTTACCAAACCTTTTTCCTTTAATAAAGATGTTTTCTTTACCTGAAAGTCATTCTCCCACCCTTGCCTCTCTGGTAAATTTCTATTCAAGGTCAGCCTCAAAGTATCACCTAGTATGACTTAGGCATAGACAAGCTTTTCTGTATTCACAACGCTGTCTTCATGCTTCTGTTGTAACATTTATTTCTTTATTTTAGTAATTATGTGTTCATATATGTCTCTTCACCTGAACTGTTGGCTTCTCCAGACCAGGGGCTTTGTCATTCATAGATCTTAGATGCTTGGTGTAGTATCTGATGTCATTAAGTGCTTGTGGGATGGATGACTGAATTATAGCCATTAGTGAAATTTGACATATTCCTAGCATGTTGGAGTTGGAAGTGATCATTTTAAAGCTAAGTAGACCGGGGGCTAGGGAGATTGAAACTATAAAAGATACACTCTCTGAAGAGGGTCCTGAAGATTCTGTTTAAATTCGTATGTAGACTGTCTTGTCTTCCTTCCAGTAAATTATTTTAAAATTGAATTTAGTGTCCTTTTGCTGAAGTCCACACTTTCTAGTCCACTTAGAGAGGTCCCTGAGTACAGAATCATGTGTGTGTGTGCATGTGCATATGTGTGTGTTTATGTGAGTTTGGCAGGGAGCCTAGGTTCCATATCTTTTTCTAAAGTGTTCCTCGATCCCCTTAAAAGTTAAGAACCACTGCACGTGACCAACTTGGAAGATATTTTACTGTTATGATAAGTGATCTTTCTCAAAGCAAAGTACATTAACAATTCTTTTAGCCACTACTTGAATTACATTTTTAATCTTTACTACTTGCTTTCATTTTTAGGGTTTGTGTTTAGTGAATCAGAGGGATCTGCATTAGAACAGTTTGAAGGTGGCCCCTGTGCTGTTATTGCACCTGTTCAGGTAACATAGACTACTTTACCAACTCCTTAGAGGGACGTGTTCAAACGTTTCATATTTTTTGTTTTCTGATACCTATACTCTATGTAATCATGAGGCATGATCAGTTACCTCTTAACTTCTGTTCATATAAATTGCTTTAAATATCCAAAATAAAAATGAATTCAGAACATGAGTAGGTTACACAGCAGTAGCCTTGTGGCTGTCTTTATTTTTGAGAAAACATAATAGGTGTTCCCTGACTTCCAGAAAATTTTGAATTAATGATCTTTCTTACACAGTGATTGTGTTGAGTAATAACATTTTTATGGCAAAGATAGTTGCACCATAGCAATCGGTACTATTTACATTATATGTCTTGTGTATAAAAAATGATGTTTATAGAATGTAAAAGATGAGTTAACATTTTCATGTCCTAAAACTTGTTTTAAAATATATTGATAGTATATACTGTTTTAGGCTCTAGCTTTTGATCTTTAAAATAAAATTAGTAGCCATTGATTTGAAACAGAATTCCCAAAATCAAAAGCAGATTTTTTTCTTTGCACAAAAGATAGGGTTAATCTCACTACATGTGTTTGATTTTGATGTGTTGCATTGTTTGAAATTCAAAGGCTAATTTGCTATAAACCATTACATTATTAAAAGAGAGAATTGAATTTTCAGTTTGCTTTAATATTTACAATGTCTAAAAAACAGTGTAACTTCAGAACTGTTATAAAAAGAAGCTTGAATTTATTGTTTGTTTTAATCAGCACATTTTGAAAATACATACATATTTAATATGATATTTATTATTCATTAGGCATGAAGAATGCATTCCTGAACTGTTAGCTGCAAAGTCAATCTGTCTCTCAAACCTTATACTCCATACATTTACATTATTAAATTTAAAATGTATGAAGTAGAAAAAAATTTCCCTTTATGGTTGATTCTAAACCATTCTCTTATAGATAATTATTTCTTCTTTAGACAGTAAGGTTGATAATCTTTTTTTTTATTAGTAGAATTTAAAAAAATTAAGAAAATTTTTGATGTTTGAGTTTTGCTTGGCAATTACATAATTTAAAGAGTAAAGTTTAACTAAGATTACTTATTAGAGCTGTTATGTTGAGTAACTGAGGCAGATTTTGGGCGCTAGTAGAAATATTACTATCTGAACTTGAAAATTCCTTGTCCTGTCCATATGTAAGTTAGATTATATTAACACCACCCTTCTTGGGCCGTAATAGTACCCTGCAGTCTTTATTGCAAGTCTATGATATAGTTAAATGCAAGGTGTAAACCATAGGAGTTTCATGTTTTATAAAGTTCAGTATATTTCCAAAATGATAGTTATTTTTGCAAGAGGAGTTTCTATGTAACAAAGGATAATTGTAATGTTCACAATCCTGATGCATCTTTGAAGTAGTTACGTAGTGTCATAGTCACATAAAGTTTTTCAGTCATAGAAGAATTGTCTATATTAATGTTTCAGTGTAAAAGACAAAACTAAATTACGAGTAAGGAAGGGAAATGAGCAGGTCCAGATACTAAAATTTTTTAAACTGTAAAAACTAGAACATGACACTTTTTCTAGAAGAGGAGGCATATTATAGAACCAGATAGACGATACAATAGTAGACCACATTATGTAAAATAATTTACCAAGAATTAATCATATACCATGCAAATCAGAGGTGGAATAAAATGTGGTTTAGTAAATGTCACTGATATGAATGGTTGCTAACCTGAGGGGAAAAAATGAATTTAAGTCATTTCGTAATTTATACCAAGTATATTCTTAATTGAATGCTTAACCACGAAAGCTAAAAATAATGTATCACCAACTGTCTAAGAGAAAGGATGAGTCCCAAGCCCAGAAAAATATTTGTGATAATGTTAGCAATAAATGAATCTTTCTTATATGAAGAACTTGCGCAGATTGGTTAGAAAAACCCTAAACCTCAGAGGTGAAATGGACAGTATATGTAACCATCACGGGTGGAATGATACTAGACAACCAAAGAATCAGGATGTCCAGTCTCACTAGGAATCCAAGAAAGTACAGATAAAACTGTAACTCTATTCTATTGCTTACTCTTTCTAACCTGTAGATATAAAATAATCGCCATTGCCTATAAGGGTAGGATGATGCTGGCCCACTCAGGTATCTCTATGTACTACAAATTTGCAGTCTGACTTAGGAGGAAATTTGGCGTTAGAATTGGAATTATAGGAGTTCCCGTTGTGGCTCAGCGGAAACGAATCTGACTAGGAACCATGAGGTTGCAGGTTCGATCCCTGGCATCGCTCAGTGGGTTTACCATCCGGTGTTGCCGTGAGCTGTGGTATAGGTTGCAGACGCAGCTCAGATCTGGCATTGCTGTGGCTCTGGCGTAGGCCGGCAACAACAGCTCCGATTGGACCCCTAGCCTGGGAACCTCCATATGCCGCAGGTGAGGCCCTAAAAACACAAAAGCAAAAAAAAAAAAAAAAAAAAATTGGAATCATAATAATGCATATTCGTTGATGCAGTGATTTAATTCTATGAATCTTTCCTAAATAAATAATCCTTATTATGGAAAATGTTGTATTCAAGAAGTATTTTTTTAGAGCAAGTCCAGATATATTTTATCTTTACAGTAGTTTAAAAAAATTGCAAACAACCTAATGTACTGTAATGTAGTTTAAACGTGGAATAACATTTAAGTAAATTTTAATAGCTTGATACATATTTAGAGATTGAGTTACAGGTAGGAAATGTGTGGAAAAACGGAAAAATAGAAGCCAGTCACATACCCATTATGCTTCTCACTTAAAATTTAAAACTGCTATGAAAGAAAGTCTAGAAGGAAGTTTATCAAAATGCTAACAGTGGTTCTGTTAGTGGTGAAACAACGGATGTCCCACCTCACCTTTCCAAAATTTGCTTTGTAGTTATTTTACTCAGTTTTACAATTTTCTTCATTTGGAGGAAAAATAAGAAGCACTTGGTTGTAGTTTTTGTTGATTTTATTTCAATGAGAATATTATAGAATGTTATTCTTTTTCTTTAAATACTTTAAATTGATTGGTTATTAGGTGCCAGGTACTGTGCTAACTGTATTAACAGATTATCTCATACAATCCTCACTGCAACCTTTTAAAGTTTGTGCTATTACTATGTTTAGTTAGTAAAGTAGTGGAACCAGGATTCCATTTGAGGTCTATCTAGCAGTCCTCTTGTCTGTATACTACTGTTTGAAACACTTGTTAGTAAGAATCACCATAGTAACCTTATTCTGGACTCTGTCCCCTAGAGATACAGTAATATCTGCCTTTTAAATAAACAAGTCAGGGACAGGGATGCAAATAGCTGGTGAACTACACATTGAGAAGGAAACACTGTTATACACTGAGCTGCTTGCTCTCTGTCAAGTCACTGTTGTAACATAGTTGGTTCACTTAAGGAAAGGTTAGAAATCAATTTACTTTCCTTTGGACTCTTAAAGCTTTTTGAATTAAACCAGAAAGTTAGGATCTCCTTATAATAAAGTGATGACCCACATACATAGTGATATAATTGTGTCACAAATCAGAGCTAGTAGAGCAGAGTCACTTTTATATTTAGGTTTCTTTTCCCCATGGAATCAAAGAGAAATGTAGATTTTTCCTGGACTTTAGGGCCTTCACTCTATGAATGGAGCAGTAAACTTACTTAATTTTCCAGTTACGTGGTTCTTATTTTGAGTCAGTTCTATTTGCCAGAGAATATGTATTATAAAAGAGGAAGAATTGTATGGCTCTAGCATCGTTTGTAATAGTATATTTTGAATAAGTAATTATGCTCATTTACTGTTGACTGTGATGGGAAACCATTTGAGATTTGTATAACAGTAGTCAAAAGATCAGAAAGGAGGGAAAACTTACTTTTTTTTCCATTTTAAAATAAAAGAGTGATACAGCTATGTTTATAATGTATTCTAATAATCATTGCTTTAATTGTGTAAAGGCATTTCTTTTGAAGAAGCTCCTGTTTTCTTCTGAGAAGTCTTCTTGGAGGGATTGCCCAGGTATGATAGCTGTCTTTTATCAATTTTAACTCCATTTTCTGTTGTAGAAATGATCCATGCAGCATTCATCGGCAGTATTTTATTTGACTTTATCTTTAAAAAGTAAGCTATCAGTGGGTTTTTTTTTTTTTTCCTGAGGTTTACTTTTTAAATGTTTCAGAAAGTTTCATGGACAGTGACTCCAGAATTTAAAAGGTACATTTCCGAATTTGATTTTCCTAGCCAAGAGTTAGAAGACAGGATATTATAAAAACTAAGGGAAAAAGCCTTTGTTGCATTTCCCTGAACTGTTGTTCAATGATATGATGCCATAAGGAACAGCCATTTATATTTGTTTTATCTTATTCAGCTTTGAGCGAAAACTCAAGATTATCTTTGTATTCTTGCATCTTTTAATATAATGCCTTACACAATTCAAATAATACTGCAGGCAATTCTGAATTAAATCGCAAATCAAGCTGTCCTGGCTTCTGTAGTTTGATTAAGTCCGAGAGCTGTATGTGCTACCTGATAATAATAAACATTTGCATTCCGCTTGACGGTTTACACAGATATTTCCTTCACTTACACGATTTTATGTGAATTCACAGTAACTGCTGGAAGAAGGGAGGATGTAGTATAATTGCAGTTTTGAATGTAAGGGCAAAACAGCTTCCATTCCAAACCATGCATATAAAATCTGCTAGTGGATTAAGAGTTAAAGTGTCACTGTTATGTATTTTTAATTAATTAACAGGCTGAAATGCAAAATAAATTTCAGTAGAGAAGAAACTATTCAAAAAATACTATTAACATGGCCATTTTATTTATAATATTTATAGTATTTCTTGCATAGAAATGTATTCATGTGGATAAAAAATTTATGTAGCATTGTCATAAATGCCATAAATGCTACAGTGGCTATAAAGTGAATGGCACAGGTCCTGCCTTTAGAACTTTTAATCTATTAGGGGAGAGAGAAATCTCCCTGTAGCATAAAATTTTACAGCAGATGTGTATACCACTTTGCTCCTTTGTTTGGAAGTTTCAGGGATTAGGACTACTTCTAGAGATTAATACTGCTTGAAAGGGGGAGGGTGGCTAAGGTTCAAGAAGAAATGGAGCATTTGTACTATTTTCTGTAAACATCTAATGCTCAGATCACTGCAGTACAGCATCAGTGGTTTCTCCATTATGAAGCATAACCGCAGTGGCCTCCGCTGATGGGAATGGATTGTGGCATTGTGCTGCTGAAGGCTTAGGATCTCATTATTCTCACCCCTGTGGGACAGGGAGATCAAAGACATGAGACTAACTCAGAAACAGGAAAAACAGAGGTCTCAGTAAGACCTTACGTTGTTCCTGGTTCTACAAAAAAGGAATCCTCATGGTTTAAATGCTCCATTTGCATCATAAAAAGGGGGCAGTTAGATTAATATCAGGTTATTTCACATAGCATATCCTTTCTTCTGATTAATCCTGTATTTTCCAGGTCTCTTTTTCTCATTAGTGGGAATATTTAATAGAGGTGACATTTTAACCCTCACGCACGTTGTTTATCTAAGCTCTAAGATCAGTTGTTGGATTTTTGTCCACTAAAATTGCTTGATTTTCACCATTCGATTAACACTTTCTTAATATTGTTATTTATGACAGGATTTTTTTTCCCCCAAAGAAAAACCATTATAACTTATACTTTGGTTATTTTTAGAGGAAGAGCGGAAGGAACTCCTTTGTCATACCTTATGTGATATTTTAGAAAGTGCTTGTTGTGACAACTCTGGATCATACTGCTTGGTTTCATGGTTAAGAGGAAAGACAACTGAGGAAACTGCTAGTATTTCTGGGAGTCCTGCACAGTCTAGTTGCCAAGTGGAACATTCTTGTAAGATACACTTTTATTTCCTGAAGTAATTTCTTGTACATTTGCTTTACTGAAACTATTGAAAATTTTAAAGTAAAAAAGATTTAAATTTTTATAAGGTCTCTTTTTTTTTTTTTTGACTCTAAGCTTAATTCGTGAGCTTTGTTAGTATTTTTCGTTTCCCTTTCGATTATTTTAGTTTCTAGAGGAATTACATTTGTTTTTTCTTTCATTTTTGGAAAAAAGAAATGCATCTCCTAAACTTAGAAAAAAATTCTGGTTAATTTCTGCTTGATGACAGTCTCTTTTGAGCTTTGGAACTCTCACTTAGAAAGCTTAAAGAACATATTTCTATATTCTTTAGTTTCAGATATCTTAACGTTTTCTTTGGTGTTGGGAAAAAGAGGGTTTTTTGTTTGTTTATTTGGTTATATTAGAAAATATCTTTATCTTTAGTTGCTTCCTAAAGCAAAGATGGGGACATTTTTCTTCATGATACATTTCTTTTCCTCCTGTACTTTTTGGACATTGTTACTGTATATGAATTATTTTAAGGTGGTTTTAATTGTGTTTTAATTTTTCTTTCATTGAGGTTTCATACTTTGAAGATTTATCTTTAAAATAAAATAACAGCTGTTCTTATTTATAAAAATTGTACAGTCTTTTAGTATTTGAAAATTCTTAGGTAGTTGAGTGAAAAACTGCCAGAATAAACTAGTAAAGTGGAGATTTCTGGTGACACAGAAGCTAGAGTTGCTTTTCTGGTTTTCTTTTCAGGAATTATCTTGCTTTTAGGTGCTTTTGATAATTAGTAGTTCCAAGTCCTATATATTGAATAAGTGACTCATTCTACCTGTAGTGTGTCCATTAACTATCGTCTCTGCTGAAATTATTTTTAAAGAAATTGGACACCCAATTTCTAGAAAGTAAATTTCACCCTGGTGATGGCTGGCGTGACAGATGTCACAGCCAGATCACCCTCGCGTTTCAAAGTAAATTTCAGTTGGCTGTGATAAACCAACTTTTATCTTGTTTTCCCTAGAGGATGGTCTATAGCACATTGCCTCCTTGAGCTGAAATATCTCTGTGATGTCAGCATCTTTTTTCTTTTATCTTTGCAGTTACAGTGGCAAATTCTACTAGTACTACATTTGCAAGGAATAATTTTTAAAATTTAATCAGTTCAGTGACATTTCCTTTTCAGGCCTCTTAAACCTAGCCTGTCAAAAAGAATTTAATATGTTTTCAGAGTTGATGACAGTTGGAACAAACAAATAGAAAATATTCACAAGGTTGATAGTTAAAAATGTCATTAAGACTAGTTTTAAGATATTTTCCAGGTTTTACTGAGTTGCATATAGGCATATTTAGTAGTTTTATTTAAGTTATTACAATTTTAATAGGAATACTTGGACTAATTAGAACTTGCTTTAAAGAATATGTGCTTAAAATTGGTCTACATATTAATATGGAACTTTTTTTGTAACGTTTTCCATTATTATCTTAGTATATGCTCACTGTGGGCTGTGCTGTACAGTTCTGTGATGACAGGCTAATGGTCTCCTAATGCATTAACTTTGGTACTTCAGTAATTAATGTAGGTGGGTGTATTATTATTGAATTCCCCTCCAAAAAAATATTTTAGTGATTTTTCAATTTACTTTGTCTCATTTTAAAACGGACATGAAATAAAACTATATTTTAAATTCATTTTTAATATTGTATAAATTTGAAAAGTTTTAATAATTGAAAATGTGAAAATTCACTTTAGATGTTGAAAAATGAACTTATATTAAGCTCTTTATTCCATATAACAATCTGTTTTACCTCTTCTTTATTCCCAGTTACGTTCTTTTTTTTTGTGTTTTATATTTTTTCACCATCCTGCCTGCTAAGCTTTTTATTTTGCTTGCCTCTTTCTCTAAATTTCTTTTTTCGTGTCACCTTTCATAGTATATACCCAGTAAAATTATTTTGATGATTAGGCGTTGCAGAATAATTAGTATAGCTTGGAAATGGTTAGGTAGAATTTTCATTTTCTCTTGAAATTTTAAATGTGGAGTGTTTTTCCCCTTGTCAGTACTCCATTCGTACAGACATTAATTTCATTGGCTTGTGTGGTGTGTATAGTTTTGGCTTTTGGTTACGCACTTTTGTTTGCAGTAGTGAATACTCGGGTTCAATTTCAGTTTGTTTCCCACACACATCAAAAGATTATTTAAATTAATCCGTTTGGACTTCTACAGCTTTTCAAAAGTAACTTAAAACATCTGAAAATTAAAGCTGAACTTTGGAAGAGTAGAATAATGTGACATTTAAAATTGTAAATCATACTTTTAATTTTGGATTCATAATCAGTTTCTTTGATTCTCTAGTGAGAATTAATATTTGAAAGTACTAAGATTTACTTTATGAAATATAAATGAACTTGTTCATTTTGATAAATAATAGTAGGCGTTTTGATTCACGTGGATATTTTTGAGGACTTCTTTGCGGAGCCGAGACGATCTAGGTTCAGATATCAGCTCTGTTTATTGCTTTGTGCTCATGGGAGGAGCCTTCTCTGGGCCTCAGCTTCCTTTTCTATAAAATGGGATACTAGGTTTGTTGAGGATTAAATGAGGTTAAGTCCCATAGAGCACTTAGAAAGGAGCTTGGCACTTAGAAAAGTGCTATGTAAATATTACCTTTGATTTAAATGCTTTCTTTGATTTTTTTAAAAAACTTGTAATGGTGCTGTATTAATAAACATAATCTTAAGTTACAGATAAACAAGGAAACAAACTTAAAGCTGACGTTGAACCTGTGTACTTTTAAAGTGCTCTTTTTAATATACATTTGTTTAATAATTAAGCATCAAGCCTAAAGATTTTATATTTTGAAGGAGAAAAGTTAGCTATGAGGATTTTACTTGGCTCTCTGAATTGGAAGATAATTTAAACGTGCAGGACACATTACAATTTTGTCTGAAGCACTATGATTGTCAATGATATCTCATATTTCATTAACTATCCTAGCACAACTGAATTAAAAAGAAATGTTTATTATTTAATCACCCTTCTACAGTCTCAGTGTTAAATCCATTTTAGTTATAATTATGGTAACTAAGATGTTGAAATACAAATTTATGTTATAGTAAAGTTGAAAATAAACTGAGAATTTTAAGGGAGTAAGGAAAGAGGGAAACTTTTTGATTGCTTGAAAGTATTTACAGCCTGCTGTGTGTATCCTGTGTCATTTATTTGCCATGTGTAGTGCTGAAAAGTGTCTTTTATGTATAGCTGCCTTGGCTGTCGAAGAGCTTGGCTTTGAGCGATTTCATGCATTAATTCAGTAAGTAACATTGGAACATTTAAAATACTTACCTTGTGGACACATTGTCATTTTAAGTCTATTCATACTGTGGAAAGGTACTTAGAGTTATATGCTTAAGGATTAATTTGTTTTCAAATTTAAAAAAAGAATAATTTATAAGTGTGTACTTAAAATACTCTGATTCCTAAATTAGCTGTCAAAATACACTTTTTTATAACATTAAAGGCTTTTTCATCATTATAATGAAAAAAATCATTTTAGCTTAGTGTTTCTTTGTTCTAAGTAAATATAACGATTTCTAGTAGGATAAATATTTGTATTATTATGTGTTGTTTGCCAAAAATATGCTTTCTCTAATCTTCATTAAAAGTACCGTTATTTTCACTAGAGTATTTAAATTTTTTGTTACAAAATAAAGGGATAGCTACATTGGTAGAATTTGGTTTGGAATATAACATTTTAAAGGAAGCCTCAAGTGTACACCTTATCTTTGGTGTTCAGATATTTGTTAAATAATTTTCAGGCATTAAAAGTCAAGTTCTCTTTGTTGTTAACCATATCTTAGAAGAGAGCCTCATTCCTTAAATAACTATATGATCGTTGAAGAAGCTGTTGATGCCAGACAGTTCATCTAAGAGATGGAAAGGTTTCCTACCAATTAGGCATTCTATTTTAATGTTATTATATGTAGTAACAATTGTCAGCAGTAGCTTTTGCTTTTAATGGCTAAATTTTTATTTGAAAATTTGAGACACTTACAAAAATCTCCTGTTTGTATGCATTTTAATGTAGAAGATAATTTAAAATTTTCTCATTTATGAATGTCGTCAATTCACCATGGTGTTAACACTTAATATCTTTTTCCCCCCCCAGAAAAAAATCATTCAGAAGTTTATCAGAATTAAAAGATGCTGTCTTGGACCAGTATTCAATGTGGGGAAACAAATTTGGAGTGTTGCTTTTTCTGTATTCTGTGTTACTGACAAAGGTTTGTTGAAGAAGTTGCTTCTTCTGGTTTTTATTAGTTTGAGTTCAGTATTTATCCTGCTGTGAAGAGAGATTTTACTCTTTTTTCTCCCTCAAATTTATTTATTTTTTTTGGTCATGCCTGTAGCATGCAATAGTTTCCAGGGCCAGTGGTCAAACCCATGCCACAGCAGCAACCTGGCCACAGCAGTTGCAATGCCAGGTCCTTAGCCTACTGTGCCACCAGGGAACTCCAAGAAATTTTATTCTTAATGTTCTTTCTAAATCTCAAAATAAAAAATATCTTAGTCTGATGATGAATAATCAGTCTCCTCTTCCTCACTCACTTGTTACTTAACCACTTTGCGACTTTCACACCTGATCTTCTGGACCACAGAGAGTATCAGAGATGTTCTGATTGTGAAGTTCAGTCATTTCTTCTGAATTTTATTTTCTTTGCTCTTAGCAGTATCAGGCATTTGACCCCTTAGCCCTTCTGGAAGTTCTTTTTAACCCTCATGCTGTTTAACTTACCTAATAAATCACTACACTAGTTCTCTTTCTCTGGTGCTTCATAATTACTTTTCTGTTTATAGCTTCATTTCCATCTTTACCTGTTACTGACTTCATTTATCCTCTTGCTTACCTTTATGTAGTTAATCCCAACATGTACACTTCCAGTTCTACCCTTTTCCCCAGGTGCCAACCTCATATCTCTAGCAGTCTGTGAGGTCTGTTACCCTACTAGATTTGCCCTGTCTGAAATTAGACTTTGTTCATTGACAACTGTTTATTGAGCATTGACCCTCTACTAGCAATTGCACTTAAAATACCGGATACAATTTTTTTTTTTAATCATCCCTCTTCGGTGTAGTAAATGAAGAAATGGACACATTAATAGTTACTTTCATTATGGCAGTATTTTTTGGTGTTTATTTTTTTGTTGTTGCTTGCACAAAGCATGGTGGGAAAATCGGAAAAGGTGTGCATAGGTTCATTTGGTGGAATCAAGGACCGACTGTGTGTGTGTGTGTGTGTGTGTGTGTGTGTGTGTGTGTGTACGTATGTGTACACACACTAACTGTAGGGGACAGTTAGTGTAATGGATGAGAGGTTTTTTAGATGGAATAGCTGTGGGAAGATATTTGAAGCTATGGGAACAGCAAGTATAAAGGCATCATAAAGTGAAAATACAGCATGCATTTGTGAAACTATAAGTAGTTGAGTATTAATGCAAGATGATATAACTGAGGCAGTTGTGGAAGATGAGCCTGCGCATTGATGTAGAAAAGGCTCAGACTATGAAGATCCTTGTATACTGTGCAAAAATACTTTAGATTTCATGTGGCGAAAATTGGAACAACACAAAAATTATGAACGATAGAATAACAAGACCTTTTTGTCAAGAGACGATTTTTAAAATCGGGGTAACAGTTGTGCTGCAGAGAGTTGGTATGTGAAGTCTAAGTCTAGAGTCAGGAAAACTGGAAAAGTAGTTACTGAAATAGGTGAACCTAAGTTACAGCCATGACCATGAAAATGGAAAAGAAAAAGCATATTTAGAAGCATGTTTCACATTTAGAATTTTTAAAACATTTAGACAATATTTAAGAAAACTGAATTAAAAATACTTGGTAATTGGTTGGCCATGGGGAATGGCAGTGATGGAGGTATCCGGGATGACTGGTTTCTTACGAATTCACCTTCACTGTTAGTATTCTCCCAGTTTGTTGTGCTCAGAACTTTTGATGCCTCTTCTGTCTCTTGTCCTTTAGAGCCAATAAAACCATCATGCCTAGCTCTTCTTCCTTGAGCTGGTCTTTGAATTGATCTCCCCTCTCTCACCAGTGATTATGTCATTTGTTCCTGTCATTCATCGTGGCTTTATCATAATCTGCTTTGTATAGTTGTTTACAAGAAAGGCCAGTACAAGATCTCCCACTTGTTTGTCTCCTTCTACAATATTTACACAATCATTAATATTTTGATGGTTGATTAGCATCTCTTTAATTCTTAGAAATGGCATGTAATCAGAACCAGTGGTTAAAGTTTGGTAAATTGCACAGTAAATGGCAGTTTATCTTTGTCATTTTGGAATTGATGGAGCTAAAATGCCTAGGTCTTTTTGTACTTAGCCAGTATCTAGACCTTTAGACGTCTGGGCTCTTGGGGAGGGGAACAGTTAAAAATATCAGAAACTTGGCTTTCAAGAAAATACGAAACTTCCTACCCTCCTAGTTTACATTTTATTTTGTAAGTGTCCATTTGAATTACCAATATGTAAGGACCTAAAACCAGAAGCAAACCTATTTTCTTTTGTACCAGATACACATTTTGTGTATGTGAATTTATACCATTATCAACACTCGAGCGTATGTATTTATTACCAATAAGTTTTTTTAATGACCTAAGAAAATACATCAGAAGCCATAGCAGGTATTAGTGTCAAATTTAATTTTCCCTGAAGTTAAATGCGTTTGACTTCTGGGTACAATAATTTTCTCTCCCTTCCTCTTGAAGCTCAAGCTTTCTCTCTCTCTCTAACCAACATACCAACATTAGATCAGTTCTTTTTTTTTTTTCCCCCTGTATTCTTATATAGAGGTCATGAAAGAAAAAAGAGCCTTAGAGGAACTACTTCTCACCTTTATCATGTCAAATGTACCCCCCCATTTCAAATCTGAGTAATTCTTTGGGAGAAAAGTTACTTAAATTATTGTGTTTCTTTAATCCATAGTAAAATCAGGTCATTTTATAAACTGCCGTAATTTTCATTTTTAGTTTTTAAAATAAGCCAATGAATTCTTGGTTTCCCTAGGGCATTGAAAACATAAAAAATGAGATTGAAGATTCAAGTGAACCTTTGATAGATCCTGTGTATGGACATGGCAGGTAATTAATGAAATCTGTTAATTCCTCATATAGGCTTTCATTTTTAAGGACTCAAGAAAAAAATACTATTGATCAGATAATTTTGTTTGTCTGTGTTGACAGCTTAAAGTCTATGAATTTGAGCAGTCTTGTGCTTTATGCATTGCTTGCTTTAGGTATAAAGTGTAATTTCCACTTTAGGTTTATGTGAGCATTGCATTTATTATAGCAAATGTTTTATTCTATGATGACAATGGGGATATTTTAACAAATTCTGCTTGATACTCCATTCATGAAATTTTTTAATAGGTAAAATGTACTCATTTTGACTTAGAAATAAGTGTATTGTTTCCTATTTGTTAATGCTTTCCTACTTGGGAGGAAACAAAATTGTCTTAATATTTTTCTTTAAGAATACCCTCAAGCTTTTTATAGCTATTTCTACTATAACTGATAACACAGTGATCAGTTGTTAACCCACTCTAAAACATGTCATCTCCTTTAGATATTTCTGCCTCAGAGGTTAAAATTCACATATTTTCCATCAAATGCAGAAGAATAACAATTATATATGTATTTTTAAGATAATTATTAATGTTAAGTAAATTATCAGCCTAAGTACCCTTTATTTCTTTTCATCCATTTAAATACACTGTTTTGGATAAAGCTGTTAAATTTGTATGAGTATATAAAACAGTAGATATCATTGTGGTGATACAATAAGGGATACATTTAGCAAGTTGTTCAGCGGAGTGTGTACAATGAGAACTGTGAGGTTTTTCTCTGTTTTTTTTTTTTTTTTTTTTTTTTTTTTTTTTTTTGTTTTTTGTCATTTTAGGGCCACATCCGCGGCCCATGGAAGTTCCCAGGCTAGGGGTCTAATCGGACCTACAGCTACCGGCCTATGCCACAGCCACAGCAACGCGGGATCCAAGCTGCATCTGCAACCTACATTACAGCTCATGGCAACGCTGGATCCTTAACCCACTGAGCGAGGCCAGGGATTGAACCCACAACCTCATGATTTCTAGTCAGATTCATTTCCACTGAGCCACAACAGGAACTCCTTTCTCTGTTTTTCAAACAACAAAATTTAATGTAAAAAGTCATCACTTTATGCCTGAGCATAGGAATCGTTTGATTTGAAAATTAGTGTATTCATATTTTAATGACTTCTTAATTTTTATTAATAGCCAAAGTTTAATTAACCTCCTGCTGACGGGACATGCTGTTTCTAACGTATGGGATGGTGACAGAGAATGCTCAGGAATGAGTAAGTATATTCTTTGTTGTGTTTCTCTCCTTTATGGTCGATATTTCACTGGAATATAGCTGATTGTTAATTCATCCGTTCAACAGCTCTGTGTTACTTAGAGGTTAAGATAAATGCTTTATCCTAGAAGAATCCCTTACAGTTGTCAAGGCGCTGTAACGTGAAGAGCAGAGATGTTAGAGGCACACAGATTTGGGTTCAAATCCCAAGTGTATGACTGCACTCAAGTTACTTCTCAAGCCTTTAGTTTTCTCTAGTATAAAATTAGGATTGTAGGACTAATTTCTTTAGAAAAAGTAATTAATGGATCTCTTAATATATGTAAAGTTAGTTCATACTTATCCAGGGGTATCTGAAAGTCTGGAGCACTATTGGATTTTTTTTTTTTTAATTGAAGAGAATTACAGGTATTACGATTTGACATTTTCTTAAAGAGTCTAGTGGTTTTTTCCTAGATTGATTTTAATTTATAATTATCTTTAAAATGCTGGGCAAATTTACTGTTACTTGAGAATTTTAAACCACCGTGTCCTCTATTTCTGGTCTGAAATATTTCTTTCCTGTAGCTTCATATATTGCCGGGATCACTGAAGTGAAACATCCTTGACCAATCAGTCTAGATACAGAGAGCTGATAAACAGCTCTGAAAAAAATTCCCTGTAGCTTATTCCTGGGTCAGTCTAAATTCATGTATTTACTCTTTCAAGTTATATTGAATAACTACCAAGCACCTCCTCTTGAAGTACATAGTATGGAACAGAAAGCACCTTGGCTCCTGTAGTTCACGGAGAAAATTCATTTTTTCTTCTGTAATTAGATAAAACTGTCACTAAATACGAAGCGAATATTGTGATTGAGCAAATAATAATTACTGCTTTTTGCTCCCATTTAAATAAATGAATCTTCATCTTCTTTTGTCTTTTTTTTTTTTTTTAGGGTCGCTCCTGTGGCATATGGAGGTTCTCAAGCTGGGGGTCAAATCATAGCTACAGCTGCTGATCTACACCACAGCCACAGCAATGTAGGATCTGAGCTGCATCTGCGACCTGTACCGCAGCTCATGGCAACGCCAGATCCTCAATTCGCTGAACGAGACCAGGGATCGAACCCACAACCTCATGGTTCCTAGTCAGATTCGTTTCCGCTGCGCCAGAACAGGAACTCTGAGTGAATCTTGATCTTAAATTTGAAGGTTTTTTGTTGATTTTAGAAATACATATAGTTAACAGAAACGTGAAAGGATTCAACAGTAAGGGAAAAATTAGTAAAAATTGTTGAATTTCAAAATTAAAAAGCACTTTAACATGATCCAGCTCTTCATGTTACCATTTCAGAAATTGAAGCACTACCCTCCTTTCTTACATAAGATAATATATACAAAATTACTCTCTTAGTGATGAGGTCAGAATGAGAACCTAGTTCAGGTGATTGCTGGTAAAGGTCAAAATTTAAACAGTGAAATTCACAGACAGAAAAACTGCTATGTTACCTTGCTCTATTTTTTTTGTAATTGAGACCATCATATTCTTGATTGACAACTGAAAAGATTTAATCCTGCCAGTTAAGGTATGTCTGTTTCTTTAGCTTCCCGTAGGCTTTTCTTTGTGCTGTGGATTCTTTATAGGATATTGGTCAGTTATCTAAGTTTAGGTTCTTGATATGTACAGATTCATCCTGTTTCTTGAAATATTAGTATTCAAAACTATTGTTTTGGTACGGATTTTTAAAATATAGCTTAAATATCAAAACTAAGCAATGACTTTCAAATAATTATCTTGGAAAATGGAATGGGTAGAGACTATATCTTGCATTTTCCCTTCATCGTTAGGAACAATGACTTAAGGTTGAATTGATTTTCATTCACCAAACTTAAAAGTCCATCAGCCTTTATTGGATGTTTTCCTGTCTAACAACATGGGAGGAGGTTGTGATAAATGTAATATAAAGTATCGTAGAAGTTCAGGGGAAGGAGAAAACTTCTACTGTGTTTAACCTTTGATCCCACAAGCGTGCAGTGGCTTAACGTCGGATCTCAGTTCCCAGACCAGGGATTGAACCCAGGCCATAGCTAACCACTAGACCAGCAGGGAACTTCACAGAAGTTAACATTTTAGTGGGGCTAGATGGAATGAGAGAGAAGGAAAGATACAAGTTGTGTCTAGGGACAGGGAGACAGATCAATCTGATGAGAGGAGTGTATCTTAATCCTCAATGTACATTGTCACTTGGGGGGCTTAAAAGTAAGTTAATGCTCAAGCCCAAACTGTGAGTAGATAAACAAACTAGAATTTCTAGGTCGTGGGGCCTGGACACGATCATTTTTAAATTACCCCTAGTTAGTTCTAATGTACAGGCACGTTTGAGAACCAGTAAATAGGAGCATTAGCTTTATGAAACAGATGAGTAAGAGGAAAGATCATAAACCAGGGCTGGGTAAGAATAGATGCTAAGAAGTTTCAACATTAGTTGGCAAGAGTTAGAAGGAAAGCCACTGAAGGCATTTGAACAGAGCAGTAGCATAAATAAAATAAGAACATTAGGAGTTTCTGCCATGGGCGCAGTAGCTTAAGAATCTGACTACAGGGGCTCGGATTGCTGCATAGGTGCAGGTTCAATCCCCAGCCTGGGCTGCGGCTTACGTCACAGCTGGCTGGGGTCTTTGATTCAGTTCCTGGCCCAGGGACTTTCATATGCCGCCGGTGTGGCCATAAAATTAAAAAAAAAAAAAAAAAAGCCCAACATTAATCTGTCAGTCTGTAGAATGTGTTGGAATGGGATAGGACACCAAATTGAAAGCTCTAGCACATAGTCAAGACGGGGAATTTAAGGCAATCAAGTAGGCATGGTAGGAAAGGAAAAAGAAAGCAACTAGTACTTATGTACTTTGTGCCAAGCAGTTATCTTTTGGGTAAGTATCTTCTTAACCTCAGTACTTCGTTAAGAAAACCGAGGTTCAAATTATTTAGTAATTTGCCCAGTGTCAGACAGCAGAGGCATCACTGCTTTTGACCATAGCCAAGGCCTGTGCTTAGTCCACCATTGCACCTTCTCCTGCTGGACCACTCTGCCTCTGGGAACAAGCCTGCGGGAGAGTAGAATCTGTAGAATTCCGCTTCAGGTTCCATAGATGAGGGTAAGGTACAAATAACCAATAGGTTTTCAGATAAAGCTTTGTAAATAAATGAACACGTGAAAGAAACTTCATGGGAAGTCTGCTTGAAGTCACCGTGTATATTTTGGTGGCGGAAAACAATCTTTGTCCTCGAGTTATTTATTTCATTTTCATTCAAGAGCAGTTACAGCTGTTGATTGTTAAGAAAGCCCATCATGCAGCAGTGATGAACATTATTTTAACAAGGCCAAGCACTGCTCTTAGTACTTAACGACTGTCTTTTTTATTTCCATTTGCTCGCTTTGTTCTTTTAACTACTCTACAAGGGTCATAGAATAAAGGAAACTAAGGCACCAAATGGTTGAGTATCTTGCTTCCTCCATACAGCCTAGTAAATAGCAGAGCTGGGATTTAAACCACAATAACATGGTTCCCTACAACCAGCCTACTTAGTTATTATAATATACAGCCTCTTATACTACACTTAACAAAGTCTTGAGTGAGAAAATTAATACGTGGGATGATGTGGAAGAGGTTTATTTAATTTCTGAGTAGTCCTGAGAGGTAGTTATTGCCTTACTGTATAGAGAGAAACTGAGATTGAGAATTCAATCCAAAGATTCTTTTTTGTTTTTGTTTTTTTGTCTTTTGTCTTTTTAGGACTGCACCCGCAGCATATGAAGGTTCCCAGGCTAGGGGCAATGCCAGATCCGAGTGGTGTCTGCGACCTACACCACAGCTCACCGGCAATGCTGAATCCTTAACCCACTGAGTGAGGCCAGGGATCAAACCCACAATGTCATGGTTTCTGGACAAATTCATTTCCACTGTGCAACGAAGGGAACTCCCTCAATCCAAAGATTCTTGTCCATGATAACAGAGTTAGTGAGTGAGCCATGCTGTCTCTCTCATTCAGGGAGAATGAGGACTAAGAATAGGCTATAAATCGGAGTTCCCATCGTGGCTAAGCGGAAACAAATCCGACTAGGAACCATGATGTTGCAGGTTCGATCCCTGGCCTCACTCAGTGAGTTAAGGATCCCGCGTTGCTGTGGCTGTGGTGTAGGCCAGCGGCTACAGCTCTGATTAGACCCCTAGCCTGGGAACCTCCATGTGCCGTGAGTGCGGCCCTAGAAAAGGCAAAAAGACCAAAAATAAAAAATAAAAAGAATAGGCTACGAATTGAGCAATTGGCAAGGTCTTTCCTCTGAAAGAGCAATTGAGATAGAAGCCCCAGCAAAAGGAGTAAGTATTTTAGCTGTGTAAGCAAGGAAGTTTTGCTGGTGAAAGGATGCAGAGAGAGGAGTTCATTGCCTGGTCATAATAAGGCCAAGAGATGGTATCCATGGGTCCGGTTTTAAGGGTCAGAAGTCACCTAAATAGTTAGGAGGGGAACTGCTTTTAAGAAAAGAGATACTGAACGGAGTCTAGAGTCACAGTGACCTTGGAAA
This sequence comes from Catagonus wagneri, assembly GCA_004024745.2. Classification (NCBI taxonomy): domain Eukaryota; kingdom Metazoa; phylum Chordata; class Mammalia; order Artiodactyla; family Tayassuidae; genus Catagonus; species Catagonus wagneri. Next base: position 850,046 of record PVHT020000059.1, read on the forward strand.
GATGCACATTTCTCCTAAAACAGGAAGAAAGAATGTGTTAAGGAAAGAAAAAGTCATTTTGAGGTATGAAAGATTTAAATTGGAAGAACTCTTGAAATTTTGAAGTTGCTGAAATAAGTGGACAGAAATAGCTAGTGGCATTTAAAAGGAGAGAAAAGGTTTGAATCGACAGCTTTAAGAAGGAGTATCAGGAGTTCCCATCATGGCACAGTGGTTAACGAATCCGATTAGAAACCAAGAGGTTGAGGGTTTGATCCCTGGCCTTGCTCAGTGGGTTAACGATCCAGCGTTGCTGTGAGCTGTGGTGCAGGTCACAGATGCGGCTCGGATTTGGCGTTGTGGTGACTGCGGCATAGGCCAGCAGCTACAGATCTGATTGGACCCCTAGCCTAGGAACCTCCATGTGCCACAGGTGCAGCCCTAAAAAGCCCAAAAGAAAAAAAAACAAAAGGAATGTCAAAATGAATTGTGAAATAAATTTTAAAATATGCAATCAGAATTAAGAACTGAGATGAGGTCACTTAGACTGATTGAGAGTGGATCCAACCAGTAAAGCTTATGGTTCAGTTTTTTCCTAGCAATAATCATTAATCTGGCAGTAGAAGGAAAATGGATTTCGTGTGTTATCTAGGAAAGGCCAAGAAGGTTCAGTGAAAGATGAATGGGGCGGTTTCCTCACCTTTATTTATAAAGTTTATCAGTGCTTGATATGTCATGTATGAAATAAAGATATTTTCCCCCAGTTTGTCTTTTGCCCTTAGGCTTTTTCCTTTTTCCTTTTTATGGCTACACCTGTGGCACGTGGAAGTTCCTGGACTAGAGGTCAAATCATAACCATAACAGGAACTCCCCCTTAGTTTATGTTTGATTAACATTTAGAATGGTCAACATTTTTTGACTATTACAAACAATTCTGCAGTGAACATTTTTGTGTCTTTCTGTCCTATTCAAATATTCCTATAGGATAGATTCCTAAAAGTAGAATATGTGTTAAAAAAATAGGCTTCTGGAGTTCCCGTTGTGGCTCAGCAGATTAAGGACCAGATGTTGTCTCCATGAGGATGCAGGTTCAGTCTCTGGCCTTGCTCAATGGATTAAAACTCCAGCGTTGCCTCAAGCTGTGGCATAGGTTACAGATGCAGCTCAGATCCCATGTTGCCATGGCTGTGATGTAGGCCTGCTGCTGAGGTTCTGGTTTGACTGCTAGCCGGGGAACTTCCATATGCTATCACAGAAAATTAAAAAAATAATAAAGTAAAATTTAGGCTTCTATTCTTGTCATTTATTTACTATTAGCTTTTTTTTTTTTTTTTTTTTGTCTTTTGTCTTTTTAGGGCCGCACTTGCAGCATATGGAGATTCCTAGGCTATGGGCTGAACTGGAGCTGGAGCCTCTGGCCTACACCACAGACACAGCAACACCAGATCCAAGCTGCGTCTGTGACCTACAGCACAGCTCACGGCAACACTGGATCCTTAACCCACTGAGCAAGGCCAGGGATAGAACCTGCATCTTCATGGATGCTAGTCAGATTCATTTTCTGCTGAACCATGACAGTAACTCATACTGTTAGCTTTTTTGAGATATAATTCATGTGTCCTACAAATCTCCCTCATAAAGTGTACGGTTCAGTGGTTTTTAGTATGTTCTTCAGCATTGTTTAGCCATCATCACATCAGTTTTAGGACATTTTTGTCCACTTCAAAGTAACCCTTGTGCCCATTAGTATCATTCCTCCTCAGCCCTTATTAACCATTAATCTACTTCCTGTCTGTATAGATTTGCCTATTCTGAACATTACAATAGAATTATGTAATATCTGGTCTTCGGTACCTGCACATTTCATTTAGCATCATGTTGTCAAGGTTCATCCATGTGTAGTATGTACCAAAGCTTCATTTTCTTTTTTCAGTGTTTCATTGTATGGTTTATACCACATTTTCTTTCTTCATTAATCAGTCGATGGACATTTGGCTTCTTTCCACTTGGCCATGATGAATGATGTGGTTAGGAATATTTATGTACAAATTTTTATGAGATTATGTTTTTATTTGTCTTCAGTATCTACTCAGTGAAAATCCTTGGTCATATGATAATTGTGTTTATTTAACCTTTTGAGGAACACCTGTTAAACTTTGATAGCTAATGCCAAGTTACCCTCTAAAATTTGCTTTACCAACTAGAAGAGTATAAACTTAAGCTTCCAATATATAGGAGAGTTCTTATTTTTCTGCATCCTAGACAACACTCAGAACTATCCCTCTTTTATATTTTCTCAGTCAGTTAGTTTAACAGTTTCTAGCCTAATTTGATTCATGTTTCTTCCTAGTGAGCCTGCACTTGATCATCTTTTCATATGTCTGTCAACTTGTGTGTTTCTTCTTCTGGGAATTGTGTCTTTCTGTCTTTTAGCATTTGGGTGGGAAAGGTTATTTTCTTTTATTTACAGTTTCTAGGAGTGCTTTATAAATTCTTAGTTCTTTGTATGTTAAATCTCTGTTGCAAATAGTCTCTCCCAGCCTTTTCTATTTCCATTAACTTTGCCACTGGTATCTTTTATATATCAAAGCTTTTCATTTTTATGAAATTAAATCATTTGATCTTTTCTGTTATGGCTTCTGTTTTGTTTTTAAATTTTTTCCGTGCATCTGTTTTTTGTTACACCCACCTAAGGTTAAAACTAATAATCTCTAGTATTTTCTTCAAACACTTTCGTAGGCTTTATTTTTTTTTAATGTTTAGCTCTTTAATCCATCTGGATTATTTGTCTGTGTTATGAGCGGTATGAGATAGGGATCTACTTTTTTACTTTTTTCTCAAAGAATTACCTAATATCCTAATTCCAGGCAATTCTCCACAGATACAAAATACCTACTTTATTAAATAACAGTTTTCCCCATATGTATGCGTCATTTTCTGGAGTATCCTATTCCACTAATCTATTTGTGAGTTCTTATGCCAAAACTACACTGTTACATAGTTTTGTAATATGCTTTGATATTGTTAGCAGATTTCGTAGGACTGAACTTTTTCAAATTTATAATAGTCCTTTCCACACTGCGTATTCTAATTGAACTTTTTTTCAGATTTTTACATTCTGGTTTTAAGAAATCTCTGAAGATTTTGATTGAGGTTACTGTAAATTTGTATATTATTATTATTATTATTATTACTATTACTGTTATTCCTATTATTTTGCTTCTTAGGGCTGCAAGCACGGCATATGGAAGTTCCCAGGCTAGGGATCGAATTGGAGCTACAGCTGCCAGCCTACGCCACAGCCTCAGCAACAGCAGATCCGAGCTGCATCTGTGACCTATACCACAGCTCGTGGCAACTCCAGATCCTTAACCCACTGAGCGGGGCCAGGGATCGAACCTGCGTCCTCATGGATACTGGTCAGTTCATTTCTGCTGAACCACAATGGGAACTCCAATTTGCATATTATTTTAGACAACTGACATCTTCACCAATGTTAGATCTTTCCATCTGGATTGTTTTTTATATCTTTAAATGAAAGTATATGTTGTTGGTCATACAAAGCATAGAGTTCCTGAATTCTCCTAACCTGCGAACACTAGCTTCTGCTTCGTAGTAGAGTACAAATAAAACTGCAATATAACTAATCACCAGATTCACTCTTACCCACCTCCTCAGTCCTTCACAGTGACAGGTGTGGTATTTTAAACCTAAATCAGGTCATCATAATATTCTCTTACTTTAAACCATTTGCCAGCTGGCTTCCCCATGCACTTGACTTAAAATAAAAGCCAAACTTTGTAGCAAGGTTCTCACATCCTTCTGCAGCCTGGCATCCACTGACCTGCCAGATGTATTCATTTTTACTATTGTCTGTATTTTGAGCAGAGATTTTCTTTGATTTTGTTTTCCTACAGATCCATCTTCCCATGGCCTCCTTTCTGTCTCAGATGAATCCCTCAGTATTTGTGTACCATCTGTTTTTTGTATATTGTGCATTTACTGCTTTTTATGCTTACTTGATTATTTTTATTTTAATGTTTTCCTCATTTTATGGGATTGAAAGAGTCAACTCTTATAAATCATAAATCCACATATTTCTTTTTTCTTTTTGATAAAAGTCATTATCACAGTCTACCCAGGCCAGTTAATTGAAAGTTGATAAAACTCATGATACATAGACAGTAAGAGATTCTAAACTCTGAAGGTTAAGATCATTTTGAGGAGTTCTTTTGTGGGCCCAGCAGGTCAAGGATCTCATGTTGTCACTGCAGTGGCTTGGGTTGCTACTATAGCACAGGTTTAATCCCTGGCCTAGGAACTTCCATGTGGCATGGGCAGGCCAAACAAAAACAATCATTTTGCAATTTTAGTATCTTTACATAATTAATATGAATTGCAGTTAAGTGCCTAGGTGCTAATGCAAATTTGAAAAGTATTTGGTTTATCAGAACATAGGAGAAGAAAGTTCAGAAGTGCTTATTTTCTCCAAATTTTATTACTTTAAAAATACATTAAATTATCTGGAACTAAGTTGTCAGATAAAATGCAGGACTCTCAGTTTAATCTGAATTTCAAATAAACAATGGACTATTTTTAGTAAGTCTTATAGGGTATTTGGAATATACTTAAAAATTATATTCTCTATCCGAAATTTAAATTTAACTGGGTATCTTGTGTTTTTATTTGTTAAGTCTGGCAGCGCTGGCTAAATGCCGACTCTAGGAATCTGACTTCTTAAGAATACAATAGTCGACGAGTAAGTGGGTTTTTAAAAATCCCATTACTTGAAGAATAGGTTTCACCAATTTCATGGCTCAATTTGCATGTACCTTTACCTGTAAGTGAGATAGTCAAACGTTTCTGTACATTTTGTTTTTTATTTTAGTTATTCCAATGTTCTTATTTTTAAAAGTCCATTTTTTTCATATTTTTAACTATAGATTCTATACCCTACTTACTCAAGGCCCTACATAATTTCACCCCAGCTTATTTTTTCAGCCATCCCGAACCTCTGCTTGAACACAGTCCTGCTGCTTGCTTTCATTTCTCGGTTCATGCTGCTCCTTGTGCCTGAAGACCTGTCCCTCCCACCTGTGCTTGCCTCATCCTTTACTTCCCACTTCACATGCCATCCCTTCCCAGGGCCACCCCGAGCCCTGATTCCCACAGGTGATCCAACCTGCCCTGAGTACTTTGCCTTCATGGCATTACCACATTCTACTTTGTCACCTACCGTAGGGTTTTTTTGGAGCGGGGAATGGGAGGCTGAATTTCTTTAATTATAGTAAGAACATTTAACATAAGAAACATGAGATATACCCTTGTAATGAATTTTTTTTTAGGGCCAAACCAGCGGCGTATGGAAGTTCCCAGGCTAGGGTCGAATCGTAACTGCAGCTGCCGGCCTACGCCACAGCCACAGCCACGCCAGATCTGAGCCTCATCTGTACCCTACGCTGCAGTTTGCAGCCACACCAGATCCTTAACCCACTGAGCCAGGCCAGGGATCAAACCCACATCCTTATGGACCCTAGTCAGGTTCATTACCACTGACCCACAATGGGAACTCCATACCCTCAAAATGAATTATTAAGTATAGTATTAACTATTGGTACAAAATTGTACAGGCAATCTCTAGAACTTATTCATCTTATATAACTAAAACTATATATATTTATTGAATAAGATGTGACCCATTTCTCCCTTCCCCCAGCTCCTGGCAGCCACCATTCTACTCAGCTTCTTTAAGTTTGACTATTTTAGATAGCTCATGTAAGTGGAATTACGCAAATATTTCTCCTTCTGTGACTGGCATATTTCACTTAGCATAAGGTCCTCAAGGTTCATACATTTGCCCCATATAGTAAGATTTCCTTCTCTTTTAAGCCTGAAAGGTATTCCATCATATGGGTGTTGCAGTTTCTTTATCCATTCGTTCGTTGCTAGACATTTAGGTTGTGTCAGTTTCTTAGCTATTGGGAACAGTGCTGCAGTGAGCATGGGAGTGCAGATACTCCTTTGAGATCCTGATTTCATTCTTTTGGATTAAACACCTGAAAGTGGAACAGTTGGATTATATGTTTTGTTTTTTTTTTTAATTTTTTAAGGAACACCCATACTGTTTTTCATTTTTCCATTCCCACCAGCAGTATACAAGGATTCAAATTGTGCACATCCTCCACAGCACTTTTGTGTTTTTGCTGCTGTCTATCTGACAGGTGCAAGTGATGTCTCATTGTGGTTTCAATTTACACCTCTTTCACGATTAGTCATTTTCAGAATCTTTTCATATACTGGTAGTCATTTGTATGTATTCTTGTGAGAAATATCTGTTTAAGTCCTTTGCCCAGATATTTTTGTTTGGGGGTTTGGGTTTGCATATTGTGTTATGTGGTCTTTTGCTGCTGAGTTGTCAGGGTTCCTTACCTATTTTGGATAGTAACCCCCTCATCAGATAAATGGTTTGCAGAGAGGCTCTTTGCCTCCTCCTCTTTGCATGGTATCATCTCTGAGGGTACCTTTGTATTCCTTTACTTTGTTTGGCATTGTTCTTTTCAGTACTTGGCACTCAAGGTGTGTTTGATATGTAAATGTAGTGCAATTATCTGGTTTCCAAGTCAACATCAATTTGCAAGGCCTAAGAAGGACTTTTGTGGACACCTTGACTGTAGTGAGAAGGAAGTGACAGTTGGGAGTGGAGGATAAGGCTATAAAAAAGCAAACTCAGGAATATAAAACTGTGCATTTAGATATAGTCTCACTGGCTGAACAGAAGAGTTGATAAGCACTGATCATAAGTAGTCTTAAATGTGAGGCTAAGAAAACAAAGTTAGAAAAATCTTAAAAGTAATGACCTAATTATTAGAATTTTCTGCAAATGACTACAGATTTTTTTTTTTGGCTGCGCTCTTGGCCTGTGAAAGTTCCTGGGCCAGGGATCAAATCCAGACCCCAGCTTCAACCTGAACGCAGCTACAGCAGTGTCGGATCCTTAATTCACTTATACTGTGTTGGGGATTGAACCTGTGCCTTTGCAGAGACAGTGCCATAGTGGGGACTCCTCAATAGGCTTCTTTGAGACTCATTGAGAAAAGTTTTTATAATAAACTCTGAAAGTTTTAATATATAAGAATAGCATATCCTCAGTCTAATTACAACTTTGTACAACATTCAGTATTCTTAATGGTGCACTTTAGCTATCGAAAGAAGATAAAAATGTTAAAGTATATATAAGGAAATGGGAGTAATAATACATTTTTGAAACATTATCCAAACAGCATGTCTAAACATGTGGTTACTGACCTAATCTGAATAATTCCTTGTTCAAGAATTGTGACCAGTGAATTTGCTTTATTTAGTAGCTTATTATAAGTATACTATTGTAGACATTTAAAATTCTAAGGAAATAGATGATGTAGTATCAAGTTGTAACACTAGGTGGTGGTAACTGATTTTAGAAATTAAAGTGTGAAAATGTCTTTTAACAAGTATTTTTTGAACTTGAAAACATTTAGTGCTGCTTACATTTCAGAAGGTAGAGGAGGGAAAATTTTGAAAGGCTATAGAGTACCATCTCTGCCTGTTTGGGCTGCTCATGTTCCACTCTCTTATTCCCTGAAATGCTATAATACAACAGTTTCCACATTTTTTTGTTCTCATGCCCTTTACACTTGAAAATCATGAGGATCTGAAAAAGCTTTTGCTTATTTGGTTTATAAGAAAATAATGGTCACCATTTTTTTAAATATAAAGGCTGAGAAAATTTTTAAAATATATTAATTCATTTTAAAATAACAGTAATCCCCATTACTTTTTTTTTTTTTGGCCTCTTTGCTCATGATTATTTTTCTTTGTTTTGTTTTTTTGTTTTTTTTAGGGCCAACCCACGGCTTATGGAAGTTCCCAGGCTAGGGGTCAAATTGGTGCTGCAGCTGCCAGCCTACACCACAGCCACAGTAATGTGGTATTCAAGGCGCACCTGCGACCTACACCATAGCTTGAGGGAACACTGGATCTTAAGCCACTGAGTGAGGCCAGGGATCAAACCCGTGTCCTCATGGATACTAGTCAGGTTTGTTACTGCTGAGCCACAACGGGAACTCCCACCCATTACTTTAAATATAGACATTTTTAAATAAAAAACTATTTTCCAAAACAAGAAAAAAAAATTTTAGTAGGAAGAGTGACATTGTTTTAAAATTTTGCAAATCCCTTTAACGTCTAGTTTATTAGTAGACAGCTGGATTCTTATATGTGTTTATAGATTCCATCTGTCAGAAAATAACATATCATTTAGCCTCTGGAAAACTCCACTTTCACTCATGAAAGAGTAAGAGCGAAAAAGACAATTAAGATCTTTTTATGAAAATCATTTTGATTCTTTATAGCCTCTAAAAGGGTCTTGTAGATCCCAAAGGATCCTAAACCAGTTTGAGAACTACTACTATATATGCCTCCTCTGTGCTAGTAAGAAGTTAGTGAAAAAATACAGACTGTGTGTATACATGCCTTCTTTTAGCTTTGAATTAACAAACCTGAAAGCTTAAACGTCAGTTCTTGGCTTACACCATCTTGATGTTGTACTTAAGGATACATGGTAAAATATTTACAACAAAAGCAGCTAAGTTTATATTATTACATTAATTGATGAGAAAAACGTAATTTCCTAATAGTAAAATGGACAATACATGACCAAATGGCAAAAAGGATGCAAAGTTATATATACATTGTGTCTACAGTGGACATAATTTTTAACCAGAAAAAAAATGCTTTTTAGAAATATGAATGGACCCAAATTACCATTATAATGATATTTAATATACATGAGCTGAAAGCTGTAGTCTGTGAAGACTTCATTACCATCTCGGTTACATCTCTGGTGCGGAATAATGTCTTTTCGTTTTCTCTGCTGTTTCTGTTCTTTCTTATCCATTTCCATGACGTCAGCTCTCATCTCTGAGGCTCATGACTCCCAGAGTTTAACCTCCAACACTGATCTGTATTCTGGTTCGCGAGCCTCACTTCAAGTTATATATACGTCTGTAGCTAGAAGTCCTAAAGGTTCCTCTGTCCTGGCTTGTCTAAAACCAAACTCATGTTCTCTCTCTTCATACCACTTGAGAACCTACTTAATTCTTTCTCTTAGTTGATCACCATTTATCAAGTTTCCCAGGCTACATAGAAAGCTTTAAGGAAGCTTTGATAAATTCTTTACCCCTTACATACTTTGAGTTTTCATACGTCTTTGTCATTTCCTCTGCCTTGAATTTTCGTCTTATCCTCCTCTGGAAAATTCCTACATGTGATTCAGGATTCAACTCAGATGTTACCATATGTGTACACCTTCCCTAATAGAGTAAGCAGATGTTCTAATATCACTATAGGATAATGTGTGTGTGCCTGTAAACACAGAACACAGGTTTTTTTTTCGTGTCTCCCTTGACAAGATGTTAGCCTTTGTAAAGCTGTTACCATGTTCTGTTCATCATTATTTCCCCCGTCTGAAGCATGCTGCTTGTGTTTATTTATAGAAGAGAGACATGGTATCAAATGTCCATCAAAAGTTATCACGGAGGAGCTCTCCTGTCACACAGTGGGTTAAGGACCTGATGTTGTCACTGCAGCAGCTTGGGTCGCTGTTGTGGTGCACATTCAGTCTCTGGCCCAGGAACTGCCACAGGCACAGGCAAAAAAAACAACAACTTATCTTTGAATATAAAGTTTAGTAAATACATTTAATGTACATCTGAAGTATCACATTACCCACTACTTAATTTAACGATATTTTGTAATGAGTAATACTGTAATGATGACTCGGTGTGAACTCTCAACAATAAATATGTGCCAGGTGTTAAAAGTCTAGTTTTGGGTAAAAGTTTTAGTGTAGAATGTGCATACACACACACACACACACATTTACATTTAAGTGCTTTTCAAATTTATATACTAAGGCAATGCTAACTTCTGTTGCAGAACTTCTTGGTATACATGAACAAGCAGCTGTGGGATTCTTAACACTAATGGAAGCTTTAAGATACTGTAAGGTGAGTTGGTTTTTAAGGTACTTTGAATGGTTTTTGTTCACACATGCGTTGTTGTGGAGAGCATTTTTCTATGACAACATATTTTAGTGTCCTGCTGATGGTATATAGTCTCAGTTCCATTCTGATTTCCCTTCCTGAACTTCCAGCCTTAACAAGGACGGAATTAAGCTAGCTGGCTGAGCATAACCATGCCGAGTTTCCTTTTTTGGGGCGGAGGAGGCAGGCCTATGGCACGAGGAAGTTCCAAGGCCTGGGATTGAACACGAGCCACAGCAATGATAACGCCAAGTCCTCAACCGCAAGGCCAAGTAGGAAACTCGGGGTTTTCTATTTTTGAGGCTTATTCCTTTTTGAGTTTTGGGGGGCAAAACCAAGTATGAAATAATTTATAACAGAGGTACTTATTATTAAATATAAATGCAGTTTCTAGTAAACAGAGGGGAAGAATGTCCACTTTGTTCCTCACTAACGGTATGCCTCATTGAAACAACTGGTAATATTTGATCAGGCAAAGAAAAATAATTTGCTTTAGCAAATTTTCCTGCAATTCTAGCTTTTGTCTCTGTCATCTGAAAAATAATTTGGCACTAAAAATAAAAAATCCAAGCATTTCATAGCATTAAACTCTTTAACACATGTGCTAGGGCTAGGGCCTGCCATGAAATTCTCATTTCTTGATATATATTTCAGTTCTTTCTTGCACAATCTAAAATAATTCTTTGGAGCTTAAATCATTTATGATTTGCACTTAAAAAGATGTTCTGATTTTGGGGAAAGAAAGTAGACCTCATATTCTTTTCTCTTTTAGAATGGTGGTGCCAGAGCAGTGGTTCTGGTGATGGTGATTATTTTTTAGTAACAACAGCAGTGTTTTTCTTTCTTCTTTCCTTTCTTTTTTTACTAGACAACATTTCCTCTTTCATGACAACACTTGGGGCAAGGGTGACATGGGTGTGATAATCAAATAGGTTTCATCATGTTCTTATTGGTTAGTAAGAATTGTTCTGTGAAACAGTAGCAACTCATATTTTCAGCGACTTTAATTACACAAGTTAAAGCTATTCTGAAGTAGCCTAGCAACCAGAGAGTCAAGTTGGTGGATGGCTCTTTGTCCCCTTGGGTCCTTCTTCAGACCATGCTGCAAAGATGTCTTCTTTGACCATTCCCTCAGTGACTGCCTTTCACATTATTTCATAACAATAATCGCTTTTTAATGACCTTTTTTGTTTACTTATCTTTTTTTGGTCTTAAATCTGTTTTTCTTTTGTCATCCCTAATGGAATACAAACTCTTTGAAAGCAGGCACATTGTCTTTCTGGGTACATATTCGGTGCTCAGTGAATATTTGTTGAATAAATGAATGAATGAATGAATGAATGAATGAATGAATGAATGAATGAAAATTTTACCAGAATTGTAAGCTTTTATGTGCATTTGCTAAATGCACATGAATGCTAAATATGTTTATTTGCTTTTCTTTAACTGTTAGGTAGAACAGAGAAATGTGTTTTCTCCCCAAGTGGGAGGTCATTAGCTGCTGAATATTCTATTACTCCAGTATTACTGCTCTAGTGTTACTCAAGTGTTACTATAGTGTTCTAGTTTAACTGTCTTCTGAGATTTAAGTTTTGAATGGCAAGATACAGCACACTAATACTCAGATAGATGGAAGGCATCTCTTAGTCACTTATAGCTCCAAATAAGAGAAAGCTACCGGGCAGAGCTGAAGAGAGAATTAACATGGGGACAGAGCCACAGCAGGCTGCAGCCCTAGGGAGCAGCTGATGAATGAGAATTAGAGTGGAGTTAGCTGGCTCTCATGGGCCCCCCTTGGACTGACTAGTTGGAGTAGTTTTGGTGAGCTCTGAGGCTTGTGCATTGTTCCTGTCTGGCACCTGGCTCCAGGGCACTTGAGGCCAGGCAGAGTGCCCTGGAGTGTGGGAGGCTTATCAAGAAGGTGGTAGGGGTTTGGCCTTAATCACCTGTCTTGTTTAAGGGAACTGACCAGCCCTCCTCAGGGCCTCAAAACTGAGTTAGGAGAGCATTTAAAAACAAAAACAGCTCAATTATGTTGTGGTGCTCATCCGTATATAGCTGTAGATATTCTTCTGAAAATACACATTTATTTTTTGTCAAACATTTAGAGAAATGGCATCAAGGAAATAATCGTGTTTATATTAGTTTTGTGAATCTGAATATTTCCCTATTTTATGATAGTGTAGCAAACTGCCCTTTAGAAATGGAATTAACATTTTCATATCATTTTGATCATGTGTGTTCATTAACACAAATGAAGCAATCTCTCTCATGGTCTCTTTAGCTCTCATTCTGTCTCTCTCTGCCACTCGTATTTGTTGGTGTGTATGTGTGTATGTTGTGGTGTACATTCTCAAGTGAGAAAAGAAATAAGTGACTGCTTTTGGCTCTGCACTTTTTTCTTTTTTGTTTTGTTTTTGTTTTTTTAGGACCACACCCATGGCATATGGAAATTCCCAGGCCAGGGCTTGAATTGGAGCTGTAGCCATGGGCCTGTGCCACAGCCACAGCCACAGCCACGCTGGATCTGAGCCGCATCTGCAACCTATGTCACAGCTTGCAGCAATACCGGATCCTTAACCCACTGAATAAGGCCAGGGATCGAACCTGTATCCTCATGGATATTAGGGTCTTAACCCACTGAGCCACAACGGGAATTCCTGGCTCTGCACTTTTTAAAAAAATTGTCATGTAACTCATATGCCATAAAATTCACCATTTTCAAGTGTGCAGTTCAGTGCTTTTTCTTATATTCAAAAGGCTGTGCAGCTGTCCTGACATCTAATTTCAGTATGTTCTTCCAAAGATCCTCCTCTAAACACTTCAGCTGTCACGTCCCCCTCCTCCCCCACTCCTGGCAACTTTCTGTCTCTGTAGTTTTGCCTATTCCACACATTTCATCTAAATGGACTCCTATATTGTGTGGCCTTTAGTGTCTGGCTTCTTTCACTTAAATAGCATAATGTTCTCAAAGTTCATTCATGTCTTAACATATATTAGTACTACAATCCTTTTTATGACCAAATAATATTCTGTGCGTGACACATCAATTTGTATTAGTTTTCTTTGTATCAGTTGATGGATATTTGGGTTGTATCTGACTTTGGCTATTTTAAGTAACACTACTGTGAATGTTAATATATGTGTCCTTTGGGAATGTTTTTATTTCTCTCGAGTGTATACCCAGGAATGAAATTACTTGGTTATATGGTAATTATTTGAGGAACTATCAAACTGTTTTCCAGAGTGGTTGCACTGTTTATGCCTTCTTGATTTATTTATTTTATTATAAAAATCTTCATGAGTTCAGTACTCATGTACCCTTTGATCCTACTGTTTGTAATTTTGTCATCATTTTTTATTTCTACCTTACTTCAACATGCATACACACACACACTTTTTCTAAAAGAGAAATTAAACTACATCTAAACTTTTCATCGCAAAAGGCAGCATGATGTAATGGAAAGCTGCCGCATTAGCAGTGGAAAACCTGACTTCTAATTCCATCTCTATGGTAGTTAGCTGTTTGAATTCAGACCAGATACTGATCCGGTGTACTTCTCAGTTTCCTTATGTAAAACTGAAGAACTTGCATTGAACATTTTAAAATCCATTTACTCTAAGCCTGTGATCAGAGCCTTTCCTTTTTCTTTGTCCTTTCCCTGTAACTGTTCTCTGTTGTCCTCGTACCATCCTTCCTCCTTTGCTGGTTCACCATTGCTGTTAGTACATCCAGCTCATCTCTCCCAACATAGGTCAAGGATACTAGTTTTACTACACATGAATACAAGAGTACCTATTTCCCACTGCCCTCCTAACGATGAGAAGATTCCGAAGAGTGGCTGAAAGCAGCATCAAAACAGGGCTTTTGGCTGATGGGGGAGGAATAGTTGTCCCGACTGCTGCAGGCAGCCCCTGGGACTCTCCCAAGTCTAGGGAGTCTGTGTGAGATAAGAAATTCAGCAGCTGTGGTTGGTAAGGTTAGTTGTTCAGTCAAAGCCTTTGTCTGTCTACCTAAGAGTGAGAGTGATTGATGTGAACACGATGGATTTCACAAGCCTATTTCTTATTTGGTGAATTTAGAGCTTTCTTTTTTTTTGTCATGCCCACAAAAAAGATACTCTCAAATTTGGGTTACTATCATTTTTATAGATTAAATATATAATCTTGAAGCAGGCTATAAAGTATAACTTTTTATGCATTTAAAGAGACAATATTGTAAAACTAAATTTACTTTCTACCATGAAGAATCAAATGACAGGCTTCTTTTATATTGTTAAATGTTTAGGAGAATGTATTTTGCTTTAGAAAAATTACTATATTGCCCTAAGTTCTTTGAAGACAGGATATTCTTAAGGCTTTTTCTCTTATTTATTCAAAAATTTACTCACTAATTGATAATCATTTTCCTGGTAAAGGAATTGTCATCAAGTTTATAGTTTTAGGGTTTGAGCAAGGAGAACTTCTAGAAGAGGTCATTCTATCTAGGGTCTTTACTAAAACCTGAGAGTGACTCTTAGGGCTAATCTAATTCTTTTTAGCTGTGTTAAATCTATATTATTCTTCTAATGTAAAGACGCAATTTAAGCTTAGCCCTGACTGTCTTTATAACATTCATTTTCACATTCAGCATTTGACCATTATGGGTAAGGCATTTTGGCAATGCATCATTCCATTTAAATATGAATAAGACACTTTAGTTATGCTACAGATATTCACTGGCAAATATTTAACAGGCAGTATAAAATTTTCATCTTTTATTTTGCTACATTTGTTCTAGGTTGGTTCTTACTTGAAATCTCCAAAATTCCCTATTTGGATTGTTGGCAGTGAAACTCATCTCACCGTATTTTTTGCCAAGGTAGGTAGGCTTGCTTATAGCAGGATTCTTTTTTTTTTAAGTATGACATCAGACAAACAAGTAATGTAAGTCCATATTTAATTTGGATATTTATACAGACTTAAGTGTATTCTCATTGAGAAGTGGATCATATTGTAAAAAATTAATTCTAAAGAATGTACTATTGTACTGCTTTGGTTTTGGAATCATTTCAGTAAAATCTGTCCTGAATTAGGTATAATTTCTCTATCTTCTCCAACTTTAGAACTTTGACTCTTGATTTTTTTTTTGAAAATCACTTGTGTTATGGTGAAAATAATTGAATTTAAAAATTTTGGGTTGCTCTTTTATAGAGAGGATAAAAACATAACTTCCATGATGTAAAATAATATAACATATTCTAGGCAAACATTTTAAAATCTATTAATAATTCAATGGTATAGAAGTCAGTTGCTCTTTAAAATAGGGTTTAATAATAGTCCTTTGACTTAAAATTATCACCAGCTTTGCATATAAAATATTTAGCAGTACTAAGTACAGTTTAAATGCCCTGTAAATCTTAGCTATTATCATCATCATCATTGCCATTTTCATTATTCTTGATTTGTTAAACATTTCTGGTATGCCTACATAGAGTTGCTAGATGTTGGACTAAGGGAAGAGAATATATAATCATATTTTTCAAGTCGCTTAATTCTGTTGCACCTTCCTGACTAGTGAGCGTGCTTTTTTGGCTTGTCCTTGTTAATATAAAGTTATTTGTGTCTGTAAGAAGTATGAATTGTATACATTATTTGAAAGACTGAATTGATAGTTCTAACTTTTTTTGGATCAATTTCATTATTTATTACTTTTATTGTGCTGGCAAATGTCCAGCTAATGGATTTAGTGAAAAGATACATACTTACCTTTCCCTAGGTAGGGAAAGCTGTAAAATACAAATACAGAACTTACTGAATTGTTATATTGCATCTGACAGCTTTTGCTGTTAATTTCCCTCCTGAAGTAGAGAGGAAGAAGTCAAAGGCAAATGAAAGCTACAGAAACTAAACAACTAATTCCTGAGTGAGGACTTCATCATTTGACTAATTTTTGTGTCAAGTGTTAAATATTGCCAGAAAAGGAAGTCAGTTCCAATGCACACACCAAAAATGTATTTTCAAGCCAATTATTATTTTTATCACCAAGCCTATCCTTTAAAAGTATTAGGAACCAATAAATTTTATAAAACTACATAAGTACCAAATAGATAGTAAGATAAGAGTATTTTAAATCTTAAATTTCATGATTGATATTTAATAAATGATTTTGTTGGAGTTCCCGTCGTGGCTCAGTGGTTAACGAATCCGACTAGGAACCATGAGGTTGCGGGTTTGATCCCTGGCCTTGCTCAGTGGGTTAAGGATCCGGCGTTGCCGTGAGCTGTGGTGTAGGTTGCAGATGCGGCTCGGATCCCGCGTTGCTGTGGCTGTAGCGAAGGCCGGCGGCTACAGCTCCTGTTAGACCCCTAGCCTGGGGACCTCCATATGCCGCGGGTGCGGCCCCAGATAAAGGCAAAAAGACAAAAAAAAAAAAAAAAAAGAAATGATTTTGTTGTCAAAACAGCAGAAGAGATTTCACAGATTAATACAAGGAAGAGTGTCAGTTGCTGTGTATAAACATGTAATTATTATGGTTTCAAGCTTGGAAATGTTAGGTGTGTTGAGAGAGTCATTGGAGTGAATGACACTTATCTTTCTATGAATAGACATTTCTTGGCCTACCTGTTCTGGTATTCTTGGTTGTTTCCATAGCATTTGGTACATTGTGCTGTTGCACTGGACTTTCCTTGTGGCTCACAACATCGTGCTGTTGCATTTATCGCATGACACACAGTTGCTGTTCCCCACACCTTTTTTTTTGCCTGGTCCAGGGTCAGCAGTAAGCCTGGTATTGGTGGGGCAGGGACTCTCATTCATCTGCATATTCATAGACCTCAGGCGGGTGCCCTGAAATGTTGAATTGGAGCCAGGAAGTACATAGAAAAACAAAAACCCCTGCTGCACCACATGTAGGCCTGACAAACCATACTCAGTGTACGCCATGGAAGTCGGTCAAGGTTCTTAAATCTATCTTCATTATTTGCATCCTTGAAGCTACTGATAATCCTGATAGGGGAGTGCACACACATATAAAGTGATTATAGAAAAGTCTGTGTTCAGATTTTAGGTTCTTCGACTATTGTAAATCATTTAAATGATACATCTTGAGGAGTTCCCTTGTGGCACATCAGGTTAAGGATTCAGCATTGTCATTGCTGTTGTATGAGTTCTGTCCCTGCCCTAGGAACTTGTGCTTACCGTTGGCACTGCCCAAAAAAAGAAAACTCAAATACTTTCTTTTTCTTTGAGAACTCTTGCATTGCACACTAATTATTGTTACTTTGATACTTACCTTTGTGTTTTCTGGCACTGGTATATAGATACTGGGTATATACAAAATAGTGTAGGGAATAAAGCTTTTGCGTGAATTTTTCACAGTTGAGTTCCGGTGACATTTATATCTTCAAAAAATATTTTTTCATGACTTAATTCTGAAGCTTCTTTAAAGCATGGGTATTTCTGTTTCAGTGAGTTTTAGAGTAATTGAATTTGGATTGTTGGAATAGTATATCTTCAAAAAGAGCTACAGGTAAAGCATTTTTCCCTTTGAAATAAAGTGTTGTAAAGCTGGGAGAACCTGTAAATGGTAAATGACGTTGATAATACTTGATAACATTTACTGGGTGAATTTTAATTTTTTTTTTAATAAAGTAGTATTTATGTAGTCTTTTCTATATAGAAAATACTGTAAATTTTGCTGTTCTTTACAAGAAGATCTATTGGTTGTTCTTAAATATTTATGTATTTGCGGCAAGTAATTTTGGCTGTGGGTTTGTTTTGTTATTCTTGATTTTTGGTTGGTTTGTTTTGGTGGGTTTGTTTGCTTTTATGTTCCTGACCTGAAATTAATACCACCATCCTGACCCCCACCCTACCACCCCCAGGAGCTTTATATACATAAACATGTTGATATCATTTTCTATAAAACTAGTGTGTTTGTCTGGATATGTATTTCTTATGCTGACTTCTTTGTAATGATTATGATTAAGAAAAAATATGTTTTAAGCTCACAGTTTTAGAGGCAGCCTATGATTTGTCATTGTAAAATGCCTTTGAAAAGCAGTAGAAGGGAGTTCCTGTCGTGGCTTAGCGGAAATAAATCTGACTAGTATCCACAAGGACACGGGCTTGATTCCTAGACTCGCACAGTGGGTTAAGGATCTGGTGTTGCCATGAATTGTGGTGTAGGTCGCAGATCTGGCATGGCTATGGCTGTGGTATAGGCTGGCGGCTAACAGCTCTGACTGGACCCCTCGCCTGGGAACTATGCCATGAGTGAGGCCCTAAAAAGACAACAGAGAGAGAGGGAGAGGGAGAGAAAAGAAAAAGAAAAGCAGTAGGCCAGTAGGCTTCTTCATGTACCTTATACACTGGAGGCGATGGTAGTCCAAGTCTCTTCATTTCTGTGTATGTCCATTTGTCATGTATTTACAGGGCCTATAATGTACACCTGGCATCATGCTTGGTGCTGAAAATGCAATTGTGAGCAAAAATAGATGAGGCTCCTGTTTTTATGAAGGTGTGTGTTCTAATGGGAGAGGCCTTAATCGAAGAATCGCACAAAATTACAACTGTGATGAGTGCTAACAAAGCACGGGATCTGTAAAGCTATAAGTAAGAAGAGGAGCGTCCCCCTAAAGAACTGATGTCAAAATAAGCGCTGAGACATCATCAGTTAGATTAAACTACAGGAAGAGGGGGTAAAAAGAGCACTCCCTACAAAGGAAATAGCTGGAGTGAGCAAGCAGCTGCAGGGAAAAGGGCTGTAGTGTAAACCAATAAAAGAGAAGAGCAGTAGACTGTACACCTGGGGGCTGGGCGGCGGCGGGATGAGGCTGCAAAGGAAGGCAGCACGTGCTACTCTTCTAAGCACAATGACAGCCGCTGGACTTGAAAAATCTCTGGTGGGAGTAGTTGGGGGGAGATGGGAAGGGCGGGAACCAGACTACAATCACCTTTTGAGTGATCTGTCTGGCTAATTGTGGAAAACAGACGTAGAAGGATGCCCTAGGGTCTGGGTCAGCTGGCCAACAAGACGTCTATAGTATTCCTGATAAGCAAAGACTATCGTCTGGTCCAGGGTGATGGTGGTGGAGACAGAAGTACAGATGGCCCTTGAACAACACGGTTGTGAACTCAGCAGGTCCACTTACACACGGACTTTTTTCAGTAGTAAATGCTTAATGCTGGACAGTCCCAGTTGGTTCAGTCTGTGGATGCAGAACCACAGATACAGAGGTACTGTGAACACAGGGCCAGCTATTCACGATGCAGATTTTTGACCTTGCTGAGTGTTGGTGCCCCCAACCTCTGCATTGTTCAAGGGTCAGCTGTATATGAATTGAAGAGACTCATTCTTGGGTTAAACTGATAGGACTTGGTGATAGGTTGACTTGGATAGATGAGCGGTGAGAAGTCTAACCAGATGATTAGGTCTTAGAGCCTCAGAAAGAGCTCAGCAGCTTTGCTCCTGTTGATGGTGCCTGCCCATTACTAAAGCACTTTATTTTTCTTCGGCCAAATTGACCAAGGTCAAAAGGAAGGATTAAGATACTACAGTTTGGGAGTTCTTGTTGTGGCTCAGTGGTAATGAACCCGACTGGTATCCATGGGGACACAGGTTCAATCCCTAGCCTCACTCCATGGGTTAAGGATCCAGAATTGCTGTGAGCTGTGGTGTAGGTCACAGATGTGGCTTGGATTCTAGGATGCTGTGGCTGTGGTGTAGGCTGGCAGTTGCAGCTCTGATTCGACCACTAGCAGGATTTTTGTCTGTTCTGTCTCCCGCATTACCTAACACCTAGAACCATGTCAGGCACAGTGTTCATGTTGTATAAATTTTTGTTGAACATATAAATTGGCAGAAAACACTGAAAATTTGTTTCACATTGTGATATAACCATGTTGATACTTGATGAAGAGGGGAAAGGGGGTTTAAGTGTGCTAAATTGTCTTTGATCATAAAAATTCAGTAGATCCCTAAGCTTATAAGCCAGGAAACAAAAGTTAATGCATGCCGTATCATGTGTGGAAGTAAAAACAGAAAAACTTGCTTTCATTCTTCTCTCTGATCAATTTAAATACACATGCATACACAGGTTCTTTCTTCAATTATTGAATAAAAACAACTTTGATGAGTATTTATAAATAAGCATTGTCACATTATATACTCCATCATGTTTAAGATTTGTGTTCATGGTTTGAGGTGGATAAGAAAATTGTTTCTCTTCAATGAAATAACTTCTTAACTATTTTGGCTTTTCATTTTTTGATGAACAGATTATTTTTAGGACTCTTAAGTAATTACAGTTTTTAAAAAGAGGTGTAAGTATGTGATTTTTTAATTTATTTTTATTAGGCTATTATTGATTTACACATTGAGTCAATTTCTGTTGTACAGCAGAGTGACTCAGACATACATATATATATACACATTTTTTTTCTCATGCTAGCTTCCATTATGGTCTGTCCCAAGAGACTGGATATAGTTCCCTGAGTTATACAGTGGGACCTCATTACTTATCCATTCTAAATGTAATAGTTTGCATTTGCCACCACAGACTGCTCATCCATCCCACTTCTTCCTCCCTCCCCCTTGGCAGCCAAGTCTGTTCTCTATGTATGTCTGTGAGTCTGTTTCTGTTTCGTAGATAGGTTCACTTGTGCCCTATTTTGGATTCCACATATAAGTGATACCATATGGTATGTCTTTTTCTTTCTGACTTACTTGACTTAGTATGAGAGTCTCTAGTTGCTGCAATGGCATTATTTTGTTCTTTGTTTGTGGCTGAGTAGTATTCCATTGTATATATAAGTACCACATCTTCTTAATCCATTTATCTGTCAATAGACATATAGGTTGTTTCCATGTCTTGGCTTTTACTCATAGTGCTGCTGCGAACATAGGGGTGCATGTATCTTTTGAATGAAGGTGAGGTCCAGATGTATGCCGAGGAGTTGGGATTGCTGAATCATATGGTAGTTCTAGATTTAGTTTTCTGAAGAACCCCCATACTATTTTCCATAGCAGTTGAACCAACTTACATCCCCATCAGCAGTGAAGGAGGGTTCCCTTTTCTCCACACCCTCTCCAGCATTTGTTGCTTGCAGACTTTTTAATGATAGCCATTCTGACCGGTGTGAGGTAGTACCTCATTTTGGTTGTGATTTGTATTTCTCTATTAGTGATGTTGAGCATAAATTTGTGATTAAGTTTTAGTGCCAACCTGTTTACTTAATAAAATCACTTGATATTTGAGATGTCCAGTGGCCCAGGACTTATTTTTATTTCATTAGAACCCTCTTCCCAACCCATGGAGAATCAGTGAACACATTTGGTAGAACTGGAGGAGAGTTTTCATGATTCAGTTTTATTTGAAAAGCAATGATAAAAATAAATAACCTTTGTGAACAGGTGGTAAAACTTTAGACTGATCATCTATATCCATCTTTAATCTTCAAGTTTTCCATGTTTTATACATCATTTTACTTTTCGTCTCATATAGACAGGGTCATCTTTTTTTTAATCTTAACATCTGTCTATGAAACAACAGAAATGATACTGTACTCTGATTATCTTAGAGAATGTGGTATAAAAATGTGCAGCTTGCTATCCTATGTCAATAGGAGTTTTATACTAAATATTGAGGGAGAATAGTGTGGAATCTAACTGCAAGGACCTTTTAGGAACTGAGAGGTATCAAGCAGCAGGGGTCCCATGGAACCTTCTATAAGAGGATGTGAGTGAGGTGAAATGCAGTACATAAATGGACTTCTTCAAAGAGGGAAGCAATTTCTATTAAGCAGGATGGAGAGTGTTCCCAGCAGGCCATCTGAGCTATGGCAGAATAAAACTTTGGGATCAGTACTCGGGAGGGAGCAGGCTCTGTGGGCATGGGCAGTGTGTTCAGGCATCACACCATGGTGCTCTTGATGACTTAGCTGCAAACCTGCAAATCTCCTGCACAGGTAAAAGAAATGACTTTGAGTAGTAGTTACTGACATAATTTAGAACTTATGTTTAAAATTATTTATCTTTTTGAGCAGTTTTCCTTAATTTCAAAAGAAAAAAAAATATTGTTAAAATAAGGCAGTATAACATTTGTTTTTATAACATATTAAATCTTTTATAAGCCAGGCCTTCTCGTGCTCAGACATGTTAATATACTTTAAATGCCCAAATATTACCTAATAGAATATTTGAACATTTGTTCTGTTGCCTTTTTCTTTCTCTTTAACCATCATTTTTCCCTTTGACTCTTTGACTTCCTTTTTTATATTTGGGTTCTAAGATTAAGTTATTTGGGTCACTTTCATAATTTCCTCTTGATTTGGAACTAATTATGAAATTAATGTTCAGTGTGATTCAAGATGAGGGCTTTACATTTGAAAATATGAATATGATACATAAATATTATATAGAATTATACAATGATAGAATAAATTTGTCATTTTTGTTTTTATTGCGCTTTTAAATCTGGGATAACAGCTGCTGATCCAGAATAAAAATAGTTCAAGTCTACCTGTAACATCTAGTTTCATCTTCAGAAGATCAGTGACTAATTGCTTGGTAATCCATTTCAGACTTTTGAAATTGGGAAGATGCATTTTACATTCCCTTTTCTTCTCTTTTATGGTTATAAAAGACTCTTTGTATGTGTGTGCAGAGTGTCACCTTTGACCTTTCCTATGATAAAGCAGTTTCCTTTTCAGGTAAGAACACATGAAAACACATTTCTGTTTAAATGCAAAGTATGTAGAGAAACTGAATTTAATGCAAAGGAGAAACAAAACATTTAACTGTTCCTGTATGAGCTGCCAGTTCTTACAGTGGTATCCATTACTGGGAATCTAGATAGAATTCTTTCTACAGAGCAAGCTCCTTTTGTGTATTACTCTTTGGTGTAACATTAGCAAGACTACTGCGGTTACAGTTAGAGCCTTTTTTTAGGGTTTTTAAAAGTTGGACAGTTCTACTTTACTATTAATACATTTCTCTACATGTATTAACAGAATTTTAAGGAAAAGAAGTAAAATGGTGCTTTATAGATATTATTTGTTATAAAGAAAATTCACTTCTGTGTATCTTTAATTACTGAGAAAAAGTCTTAGGACTTCGAATATAATTAAATTCACAGTTGGGTATTTTGTAATAGGGTTTTCCTATGTATTAATTCAGTGTGGTCATCCCATCCATTTATCCTAAGTAAATTTCAGAGTTCACATTTCTGTTTAAATTTCAAGCCTTATCTGGTACAGAAAGGCATTGGTTTTAAGAGCTAAGGTATTAATTTTTATAGTTTAAATCATAACTTGTCATGTTTCTATATTGGTTTTTAGGAATTTTTTTCTTAGTTATCTCAGTGATGTCACTCAGCTTACTGAAACTAATCCCTCTTTTCATTTAAATTTCTTATAACTTTTTGTTAATAATAGAACCCAAATAATTGTCCAAATAAGATAAAGTATCACTGAGAGGCCTAAAGGCATTCTGTTATGAGTAAAGTCTATGTGTTTAGAATCAGCACTTTAAGTCCACACCTCTACCTATCTGTCTAGAATTGATGAAAATAATTGTAGCAAATAGAGTTGACTGCAGAAAAGGTTTTATAGCATATATTTAATGTATGATAGTGTTAAGAAGTTTATGTTTTTGCTTATTTTTCTGTGCTTTTTGTTTATGTTGTCCTCTGCCCAGAATGTGATCAAAATCCTGCTCAACATTCATGGTCCAGTCTTCCCACCTTTTGTGTTATGACTGCTGATTCTCTTACGCCCTTGATGCTCCTATAATTTCCTCTTTCTACATTCTTGTATCTGTGATACTTCCTGATTTATCTGCTTTCCCAAGTAGAACAAACATTAGACATTGTGCTAAATACTGTTGAAATGCGGAGATTCTTATCATTGTAATAGTTTGCTATTTACTTTTACTGAATGCTTCCTATGTGTCAGGGCCTAAGCATCTCAGACACTTTTTTTTTTTTTTTTTGCTTTCTGGGGCCACACTCACGGCATATGGAGATTCCCAGGCTAGGGGTCTAATCGGAGCTGTAGCTGCCGGCCTACACCGCACCACAGCAATGTAAGATCAGAGCCAAATCTGCAACCTACACCACAGCTCACAGCAATGCCAGATCCTTAACCCACTGAGCGGGGCCAGGAATCCAACCTGCAACCTCATGGTTCCCAGTCGCATTCATTTCCGCTGTGCCACAACAGAAAACCCTCACTTGTATTTCTTATTCAATCCTCATTGCAACCCTGTGAAGTCAGTATTTGCATCTACATTTTATAGCTTGGGGCCAGTGAAAAATAATACCCCATGGCTAAAGCGAGGATTCTGACTTCTGAGCTTTTAATTTTCTGTCCCTTAGGAAAAAAGAAAAGAAATGTTTCCATTATAGTGAAAGAGACTGAAAGAGGGAAGAGATGGGTGCAGAGGAGATGATACTTGAATTAGAGCACATGGTATATACTGTACTTGTATGAAATGAGGGCTGATTTCTAGGCTTGGGAAAAGATGAAGCAAACAGGCAAGAGATGTGGGATGTGAAACTTCCTGCTGTATTTGGAGAACAGTAGTTGGTTCAGTATGGCTGAATTGTACTTGTTGCATTAGGAGACTAAGATAGAAGCAGAGGTTGGGATCAGATCTGGTACCAGCTGGAATAATCGTCTCTTCCTGGACCATCTTCATTGTACCATATTTACGTGCTTATCTTGATGGGAAAGGCCAAGCATGAGTGTCCAAGGTTGAAATGTGAAGTGTCTTCATGGAAGTAGAACAGCCTCCTTAATTGAACAGTAAGAACTTTGCTGTGAAGCTAAAATAAAACGAGTATTAGAAATTGGGTACTATGACTGTTTTCCACAAACTTTTTAAAAAGCGTAGGAAAGGAGGTAGGATCTGTTTGCCTTTGTATTAATCCAAGCTTAGAGGACAAGTAGTGTGTGGACTCCAACTTCTGTTATCTTTTTAGGCCATTTTCATAGGAAACATAGCAAGTCTCTGTGTGTGGAGAGTCCCCTGTATGCAGCTTTTGTTGTTAAAATCAGTGTTGCTGGGTGGCATGAAGGAATGGAAGAGGGAGAAGTAGGTCAGGTATGAAGAGGAAGAGCAAATACTGTTTGTGTTGGTAAGCAGACTAAACCCCAGGCAGAATATTAGGGTTCAGCCAGCTTCCTGAGGTCATAGAAGTGACCCTAAGCGATTGACAAGCAATTGACACAATAGTGATCAAGAAGTAGGAGGGGAGAGCGGTGCACCACAGGTAGGAGAGATGTTTGACCACTGAAGTGGTTCAGAACTGCTTGCGTATGATGATGATAAAGAGGACTTGGACAAATTCAGTTTTATTATATTTAAACTCTGCATACAGAGCACCCTCTGTTTGCCTGTGCTGGAGCACACTGTTCCCACCACACCGCTCTCCCCAAACACCCCCCACAAGCTCCTTTCGCTCTTCATGGTGGCTGCACGCACCTTCCATGAGCCTCCCCCTTCTGTGATCTGGGCTGAGGAGCAGCCTCTGTCGGGATGGGCTGTTCTCCCAGCAGTGGGAAAAGACGCCCAGCAAAATCATTGATGGCACTTAAAGCTTCTTCTAGGAGCTCTTGGGATGTCACCTCTGCTTCTGTTTCTTTAGCCAAACCTGATGTCACTGGAGACAGGAAGTAGGCCCCTCCCATCAAGAGGTACTGCAGGTCCCATAGCAGTAAGCAGAGATGACAGGCTTGCAGGGCAGTACAAGGAATCGAGAGCAGCAATACCATGTGCCACCGTGGGTTACCATGTGTCCAGGTGACTTAACAGAGTTTTCATTAGTTTAAAGAACATAAAGAGTCTTTGCCTGGAACTAAAGAGGAATTTTTTGACTATCAGATTGATCTTTGCCCAGGTGATTATAAAATATTAACTTCTAACATTTAAAAACTCAGATAATCACTTTTCTTGGATCCCATAGGTGTTCATGCCTAGAGAGTAATGGCTTAGGTTAGCTGCTTGCGTAATGAAATACAGTGGTTAAAGTTCTTGGCCCAGTTCTTCAGAGTAAACAAGAGAACCCAGAAAGTGATTCTAAGTGCATAGGAGAGTGGACACCTTAGGCCTGAGGGATGAATTATTTGGCGGAAACTGGTGGAGAAAGGTTGGGGTTGGGGGGGAAGATCATTAAAGTGAGTTGTGCGGTTATGGCAGTAGAAAGAAAAAGAAGTCCAGTGGTTAATAGTGATAATTGTAATGACTATGGTGAATCACATCTGTTGGAGACTGCTCCTGCTGCCTTCTTTCATCTGCCCAGTTGGAGTGCATGTTTCTGTCCAGACCTCACAGGGCTTTGCATTATGTGTCCTGCCCTGACTCCTCTGCTGACCCAGCACGAGCCAGCTCACAGCCGTGGGCTGTTGTGGAGATAGCTGGGACTTTTCTGCCCATTGTTTGGGAAAGATGGAAGAGTAGGAAAAAAAAAAAACCACTGTCCTACCTGCTTCTGGTTGATGGCAGTCACTGAATTCTGTTTCTGACATTGACACTGAAGAACATTATGTACTTGAGAAACATTTGAGATTTAATTTTAAATGTTTCATAGTGTTTGCAAAGTTATTTTCCGAAGTATTGTTAGTGAATGAAGAGTCAATGTGAAGCATATAATAAAGTAATTTTAAAGCGAAACTTTACTTACAGCTTAAAGGGAAATTATGTAACAGTTAACTTCATTTTTTTGAAGAACTCTTAGCTCTAAAAAATATCTGTGAGCTATGATGTAATTTATATGTGTGTGATTGTTCTTGAACTTAGGGAACTCTCAGACGTTCTTTGATTACTCCTGACAACAGATTGCTCCTGATAAAGATAAAAGGTACAATAAATAAGTTTTAAAGACCTTTTCCATAATGAAATACGTACTTATACTTACCTAACAAGCTGAATACAAGCCTTTCTTATATTTCAGTAGGCGTTCAGAAGGACAGCTAGTATAACAACATTTAAAAGGTTTATGGTGTACAGATAGAACTACATGAAAATGAGGTATTTGTTTCATGACCCTAGGATATTAGATAGTCCCATTACAGCTTGGGGTTTTTTTGGTCCCTTCTCTCCTGTACCATTTTGCCATTAAGGAAAGTTGGGTGAAGCTAGATAATTTTAAAAGCTGTATCGTTTAGCTTTCCCTGTTGACCAGTAAATTGGCTGAGAAGGGGTTGTTTGCGCCAACATTCCTTTGGTAAAAGCATCTGATTATACTTGACTAATGTAGAGAGCTACTTTTAGAGTAAAATAATGTTGATAATAAATCTGAGTTTTAAAACATAGCTAATTAAAATAATGTTTAAATAGTCGACTCTTGTGTTTAGAATCTCATGCTGGTGGGGGAGTGGGGTACCCAAAAGAGTTTCAGGTGCAGTACACATTGAAATTTTTCCCTAAGTGCTAGAGCTAGGGACGAAAAAAAGAAAATGCTTGTTGCAAGTATCCTTGCTGACTGGAGTAACCTGGAATTACATCATTGGAATCTATTTCTAACTCAACAGTTTTTTTAAAAAAATTTTATTATAGTTGATATACAACATTCTGTTAATTTCAGCTGAACAGCAAAGTGACTCAGTAATATATATATATATATATATATATATATATACATTCTTTCTCTCATATTATCTTCCAACATGTTCTATCACAAGTGAATGAATATAGTTCCCTGTGCTATAGAGCAGGACCTCATTGCTTACCCATTCTAAACATAACGGTTTGCATCTACTAACCCCAAACTCCCAGTCCGTTATTCTCCCTCCCCCCTGCCTCGGCAACCACAGCTCTGTTCCCATGTGAGTCTTTTTCTGTTCTGAAGATTGGTTCATTTGTGCTGTATTTTAGACTCTGCATATTAGTGATATCATGTGGTATTTATCTTTTTCTTTCTAACTTAATTCACTTAGTATGAGAAGCTTTAGTTCTGTCCATGTTGTTGTAGATGGCATTATTTCACTCTTTAATATAGCTGAGTGGTATTCCAGTGTATATATGTACCACATCTCTTTAATCCATTCATCTGTTGATGGACATTTTGGTTGTTTCCATGTCTTGGCTATTGTGAATAGTGCTGCAATGAACATAGGGGTGCATGTATTTTTTTGAAAGAAAGTTCTGTCTGGATATATGCCCAGGAGTGGGATTGCTGGATTGTATGGTAGTTCTGTATTTAGTGTCCTGAGGTACCTCCATACTGTTTTCCATAGTGGTTGTACCAATTTACAGTCCCGCCAACAGTGTGGGAAGGTTCCCTTTTCTCCAAACCCTCTTCAGCATTTGTGTAACTCACTTTTTGAGGGTGAGACATTAATGTATGTTTGAATTTTATTTTAGAAGTTAACTTCCTAAGATAATTTTAATAGCATTCATGGAAATAAGGATATAGGAACATATTTTTCTCTCTTTTCCATTAGATTGTGACTTTAAATGTATAGGATAGGTCTGTATCTCATAGACTTGACAGTATTCAAAACACTATTGGTGTCAGGATAGTTTTATGGGAAAACATATTAAAGATGTAATCCAAAAGCTATTGTCATTTTAAGTTTTGGAAATGGAAAATCTGAAAGTAGAATCCTCTTCTTCATATTGTTCTTCACACTTAACATAGTTTTTAAATAAGAGTACAGTTTTACTTTATCCTTTCTAATCAAACCATTCCCTTTATGTGCAGTGAGAAAAATTTGGCACTTATATCACACTAAAATATTTTGTCTTAAGTTTATAAAGGACTTTTCCTCAATTGAATTCTGTCTTGCTGTTCAGACTTACTATGCAAATATGAAATATATTTAATATTTAATATATTTAATATTAATATGCCACACTCACTACATAGATCATTCTACTCCAGATCTTTAAACTGGGAACCTTATTCAGAAGTGTTTAAGTTAAATAAGTTAGTAGGAGTTCCCATCGTGACTCAGCAGTAACAAACCCGACTAGGTTCCATGAGGATGCGGGTTCGATCCCTGGCCTTTCTCAGTGGGTTAAGGATCCAGAATTGCCATGAGCTGTGGTGTAGGTCATAGACGTGGCTCAGATCTGGTGTTGCTGTGGCTAGGCCGGCAGCTGTAGCTCTGATTCGACCCCTAGCCAGGGAACTTCCATATGGTGCAGATGCGGGCCTAAAAAGCCAAAAAAAAAAAAAGGTAAAAATGAGTATTGAATTTGTGATTTAAGATCAACCTAGACAGTTAAAAGGAGTTGAGCATGAAGCACTTTAATGGGAATAGAAATGAGTTATGTAACTTTGTGATTTCATCTGTAAACATTTTAAACATTATATAAATTCAAATAAGCTTTAACTAAAAGGTTTTTTTTTTTAACAGTAATCTAAAAAAGCAATGTAAACACTCAAAAGAAGCAAGCCAATAATCAGTTTAGAAGACTGTACTGGTTTTGATTTGTGGTTGAAAAACTTTTGGAATGTTTTCATTAGAATTTACTGTGATTTTTTTTTTTTTTTTTGGACTTCCCACCCCCCTGCATAAACACATCTTAAAATAAGTGATATAAGAACAGTTAATTCCTAAGGAGTTTAGCAGATTAGCTATGAGTCTATCACTAAGACCAAAGGAACAAAACAAAATTTTTGTTTTCTTTTTCTTTTCGGCTGCACTTGGAGCGTGTCGAAGCTCCCAGGCCAGGGACTGAATCTGAGGCACAGCTGTGACCTACACCCAGCTCTGTCACTCCAGGTCCTCAACCCGCTGCACCAGGCTGGGGACTGAGTTCTGCCACAGCAGGAACTCCAAGGTTTTTTCTGAATTATTCAAGACACAATTTGCTTTATTAGTAATGACAGTTACAGTTGATGGCTTTATTATTTGGAACCTGACCTCTACCACTGGGTTGTATCTTGAATGGAAAAAAAAGAATTTTTGTGTAGGTAGTTTACATCTGGGCTTTGTTGTTGTTTCCTCACATAACAGGGTTCTGAGATACTTTTTCACACTTTTAAACTTTAAGCGGTACATTCTCTAAGTTACTTTTTGGAAGTAGTCTATTCTGAAGTCTTTGAAGTAATGTGCCTTCACCCATTTCCATATCTTAGCTGGCAGGCTCTCCAGCCTTGCTCTCCTCCAGCGCTCAGCACCAGTTTCTACTGGCCTACGAGACGCCTGCTACTGGCAGACACTGGGTGTTGATAGTGTGCCAAGCAGTCAGCCAGCATGTGGTCTACTTGAGTGTTGAACAATCACCTCCAAATTCAGAACATTCAAAATCAATTCATTCTTCCATCAAAGCCGATTCCCCTGCCTACCTACTGCTTTTCTTTCAGTTCTCAGTCCTGTGTAATGCCTACAGTTCCCCTTGCGCTATGCTAGCTAATTTACATCTTTCTGCCTTTCACAATCCTATTCCTGCTAGCTAGAATTCCCTATCTTCTTTTCTTTCTCAGGTGAAAGCCGAAGTATCTCTTTGTCCAAACTATTCAGGTGATTAAGACATTATTATATGCCCCTATCTGTCAAGGTATGTCTAATAAGTGTCAGAGCATTCGGGGGGAAAATGTAATATATTCTCTAAATCATGAGTCAGCAAACTATAGCCCACAGGCCAAATCAAACCCCAGCACCTGTTTCGTGAAATATTTATTGGAACACATCTATGCACGTTCGTTTATGTGTTGTGTTATCTTGCTGTTCATGTGTTGCATTATCTTGCTACCTTATGGCCTGCAACACCTAAAATATTTACTTTCTGGCCCATTACAGAAAAAATTTGCCAACCCATATGCAGTGGATGCAGCCCTAAAAAAAAAAAATGGATTTTAATTTTATCATTTATTTTAATACATTACATACTTGTAGGGGCTTGCATATATTTTCTTGTTTGGATTCCCATTTGCTTTCTACTCCTATATTAACTAGTCATACTACGAAGGTGTTCAGCACTTAGTCCCATGGTTGAGTAAGAACTATAATTTATTCCTTCATCTCTGAGGTAAGGGTGAGATGATTAAGACAAACGTTAACAAGTACATTTCTTACAAAAGTTGTTTCCACAGAGAAACAGCAATTGCATTTAACATCTGTACCCCCACAGCTTCTTAAGGATACAACGTGGTAAAAAGTGATGTCTGGAAATTTGTTCTCGGATGAGGTTCATCTGAGTGGACACAATTGCAGCAGCTTGGACTAGATTTATGAATAGAGGAAAACAGAGCCTAGATTCTAGATTCTAGATTCGTGTCAGTCAAGTAATAGAATTTCATAGTAGTTAAAATGCGTGGAGTAAAGGTTTTTGAAGAGTCCGAGATGATGCTGAATTTTGTGCTTATTTTTGATGCATTGTAATATTGCTTACTTTGTAAAGAATTTTGTCATGATAGAGAATTCGTTGTATGGGAAAAAGAAACCTGCCTTTAGATAGACTGTTTAAGAGAAGTTAAAATTCTGAATGCATAGAACTTGATCATTGATCTGTGTCCCAGTATTGCTATACCATGTTTCCTAAACTAATAAATTCCCAGTGCATTCCTGTGTAATTGTTTGCCATCTTATCTCTGTATTTTTTTTTTAAATTCTTGGAGACTAGAGTGTATTTCGTTATATTTCTTTTACTTGGATATAATGTAAAGCAAAAATTTCAGTCATTAATTTTTACTGATTCCATTTTATAGGAATTGCCTATATAGTGTTATATATAGGTAACAATTTTTCAAGTGTTATATAAAAATTGGGTCATTTTCACAATTGTATGTGGTTGAAGTAGTATTCCCACTTTTCAGATGTAAAATTAAGGCCCAGCGAGTTTGTGACTTATCTAATTATATAGCTATGATATAAATATAATTCATAGTATTCTGACTCCAAATGCCATCATTTCTTCACTCTAGCCTAGTACTTTATTTTTGCTCTGCTGATACTGTAGTTCATTGATAGCACTTTTTTTTTTAATCTTTTCAGGATATGGCTTTAGTTGCTCCTGAAGCTCCTTCAGAACAAGCAAGAAGAGTTTTTCAAACTTATGATCCAGAAGGTAAAAGATTTTATTTTTATTAACATTGACTCTCTGATCTATATCTTTATATATCTAAAATATGTTGATACTTTTCCTGAGTTTTTTAGAGAGTTATTGGATTAATGAATGAAATGTAGTTTGCATTTCTTGAAATTTTTAAATAGGAAGTGGTGAAAGTGGGAACCAAAAAAAAAAATTGAGTACTCCAGTGATCATCAAATTTTCAATTTTTTCCATAGTATAAGGTTTTCGTGTTTCTTAAGGTAACTAAAGTTAGGGTTATTTGAATCTTTTTGCTTTTTAGGGCCATACCTGTGGCATATGGAAGTTCCCTGGCTAGGGGTCGAATTGGAGCCACAGCTGCCAGCCTACACCACAGCAACACTGGATCCAAGCTGCATCTGTGACCTACACCACAGCTCACAGCAGTGCCAAATCCTTAACCCACTGAGTGAAGCCAGGGATCGAACCCACATCCTCATGGATACTAGTCCGTTTGTTTCTACTGAACCACCACAGGAACTCCAGGTTACTTGAATCTTGACCTCTGAGGCTGTTTAATAGGGAAAGACACCACCTTGAAATAAGCTTTTTGAAAAGTCATCATTTCTTTATTTATATATTCAAATGAATAAATGTTCCAGAATATTTTTTTTAAAAAATTGAGTTATAATTGACATATAATATTCTGTAAGTTTAAGGTATACAGCATGTTACTTTGATATATTTATACATTGCAAAATGATTTTACATCAGTCTTAGATAACGCCTCTATCACATCACATAATTAAGCATTAAGATCTAGTCTTTTAACAACTTTGAAGTTTATAATACAGCATTTTTTGACTAATAATCACCATGCTGTTCATTAGTTCTCCAGAACTTAGTTATCTGCTAGTTGCAAATTTCTGCCCTTAAACAACTTTTCCCCATGCTTTAGGCATATGATGAATTAAACAGACTTGCAGGCTCATCACCATTGATAGCATTGCCTCTATGAGACTTCATTTTCAGTGTTCTAAATAGGTCACTTAATGATCTTTGGCGACATAAACCTGATTTATAAGTGGGGCCTGTCAAAAACTAATAATGGTGTCTGGCTTTTGCATGACACATTACAGTTTATAAAGCAGTTTACCTGCATGGTCTCATTAGAAGTTTACCATAAACATAGGAGGTGGGGTTTCCAGCACCATTTTGTTCTTAAGAAAATGAACACTGTGACAGTTTGTTATTTCTTCAGAGCTGTGTTATCTTGTTGTGAAAACAGAGACCAGATTTGAAGGGTTCTTGCAGGATATCAGGCAGTCTTTTCCCCACTCTCGATACTGATCATCTTTTTTAAGAAAGCTGAAGTCATAAAGAGGTATTTTTAACTTCTTTGTCTACTTTTAACTGTTTTTAATTTATTGGAATAAGGATGTATTTGCTGTCATTCCCGTTGAGCAATTAGAATAATCTCCATTTCTGAGTCTTTAGGATCTGGGGAGCTTAATTATTTTGATGCCAAGCATATATATAAATTCAAAAATATATATTTTAGCTATTAACTTCTCCTTTGTAATACTGTCCAAATTTTAATTTCAGCAGGACCTTGACATATTGCCTCTAATTACATGGTTCACTTTAATGAGTAATCCCCAATTCAGAAATGAAAATAAACACTATTATGTGTGTTCAGATCCTAAAAAGAATCAGATACTGGAACCATAAAAAGGGTGACATATGGGCTTTAGAAAAAGTCCATAGGTTTGTCCTGGGGATTTGGGGGGAGGGGTAGTTTTTTATATCCCTTTTGTGGGGGAAGTTTTTGGATATTTGGTTTGTATTCAAGTATATGTTGCATAGGAATTTTTAAAAATAGCAATAGAAGAGTAGGGATGGCGGGAAATTGATCAGTGTGATCAAAGATACTGTACAAGAGAGGAATTTTAAAGTGCCTCCAGGTGTTATCAGAAAATGGCTTTCTAAATTGCTGAAGATATTCCAATGACTATCAGACAGCCTGGATTTAAATCTGACCTCATTACTTGTGTATTTGTTGGACAAGTTCCTAACCTCAGTCTTCTCAGTTGTAAAATGGACTATATCTACTTTTCATCATCCACGTATTCAATAAATTGACCATAATGTTGTTTTAAAAAGGAAAAATCCTGAACTATGTAGCGCAGAGCTCATAGTCCAAAGAACTAAATTCTACATAGATGGTATGTGAAAATTTTTGCAATCACATAATGGGTTTTGTTTTCTTCTTTGCCTCACTCTTACTCTCTTTCTTCTCGTGGCCCCATTATAGAATTCATCAGCCCTGTTATATTTTGATTTTTAAAAGCCCTTGTATTTTGTTTTTAGGTTGCTAAAATATATTGACGGCATCTTTTGTCTGAATGATTTCAGTGTGGTAATCTTTAAGATTAATCTTTAAGAATAATTTTACCTATAGTTTAGTGGACACTAATTCTTAGACATTATCCAGAAATTCCTAGACATTATCTAGAAATTGCCTGTCATTTAATTCAGTCTTTTCTCTACCTTCTAAATAACATTTTCTTCTCTCTAGCCTTGCCTCCCTTCTGTCACTGCCATTCGCCTTGTGTTCCATTGTCATCCCTGTTTCTTTCATGCTGCCCCAGCCATATAGCTTTTCTGTATCATCCCACCCATGTTTTATTGGTTTGGCACCTTCCCCATCACGTGATTGAAGTGGTTCTGCAGGACAAGCCCTACGTTAACTACTCATTTCTTTCTAAGCTTCACATGTCCAGTTCAGAGCTGTTTTTGGTCGAACCACAGTGCTGGAACAGAGTGGTTTGTTTAAATGTGAAGTTAGGATTAGCTTGAGTAAGTAAATGTAAGAAAGGTTATTGAGCAGTTAACTTGTGTCCAGAGTCCAAGAGAAAAGCTACAGGAGACTCAGGCTAGGAGACCAGGTGAGCAGCTGTGAAAATGTCTTCCCCTTGCCTGCAGGCAGAAGTCACATACTCTTTTCAGTAAGAGTTATAATAAACTGGAGGTGTTATTAAATAACAACATATACCTACAATTTATATTAATAGGTAAAGTATGATACATTTAATAACAGTAAAATAATTTTTGACTAAAACCAGCAGCATTAAAACCTCCTTAACTAGATCTCAGTTTTCTCTTCTATGCCTAAGAAACTTGACTCTCTCACCCTCAGGGATTTGACAACTTAATGGTCAGGTCCCAAATGCTGTTTCTCCGTGAATTCCTGGCACATGCTCTCTGCCTGCAGCTCTCCCTGTAGCCAGGGCCTGTGCTGAAGGAGGCCTGTCTGCCAGGCTTCCTCCACCCCCAGGTCCTCCCCAGCCTTTCAGAAGGGAAATTGTGATGTCCTTCCTTCTCCTTCAAGCCCAGCTCTGACGTCTTCGCACTTACGAAGTGGTCCTCCGTTTCCTACCCAGGGAAGGCGAACTCACTGTGCTTCTCCCTCGCCAGCGCCACTGGTCACTGAGCTGCTTCTCCTCTCAAGCTCTTGGAGTTCCGGCACTTCTTACAGACCGCTTAGGGTTTAAAACAAAAACAAACGCTTTTTAATTTTTTTAAATGAACAGCTTTTCCCCCTCCTTTTCAAATGTCTTAATAGACAGTTGAACCCTTTGAATATTTACACAATAACTGCTCACCATCACTACTGCCGCGCCCTCTTCGCCAACCCCACCTCATCTTCCCTTTCTTCTGAGCTTGAAAAGTCTATAGAAGTCTGTTTTATATTCATGCGGTTAAATTACCAGTGCATTCAAATTCTCCTTTTTCTTTCAGTGCTTCTTAGGTCTGCTTGCTCGGATTTCCTCTGCAGTTGGTCCTGAGGTCTTATCGTGTGTCTCCGTTTCCATATTCTTTAAGGAACCAATTGACTAAAATACTAGACGCTATGCGTTTCATCAGCTCAGACTTAAGGCTTCTGTTCTCCTCCTAAAACATTTGTCTTGATGGGCATGATTATTAAGGAATAAAGTAACTTCAAAGTAGGATTTTGTAGTTCAGCAGTAACAACCCGACTAGTATCCAGTGAGGACGCGGTCGGGTTCAAATCCCTGGCCTCGCTCAGGGAATTAGGGATCCGGCATTGCTGTGAGCTGTGGTGGTAGGATGCCGACGCGGCTTGGATCCTGAGTGGCTGTGGCTGTGCCCAGCAGCTGCAGCTCCAATTCAACTCCTAGCCCAGCAACTTCCCTGTGCTGTAGGTGTAGCCCTAAAAAGCAAAAAAAAAAAAAAAAAAAAAAGGAACTTCAAAGTAAATGTTTTAAAAAGGTAAGCAATTCTAAATCTCCTAATCTTGGGTATATTAAAAGTCTTTGAGGTATTGAAAAAATTAGGCTACAATCTCCAGTTACACAATACTATATGTACAAAATGTGGAGTCAGCCACTGGCTTGGTGTAGTTGTTGTTGTTCTCCAGAATGTCCATGTTTACCAGTCATAAATCTTTCAGGGCCCTTAAAAATATGATGGAATATTTAAGCTTGAGGTTAATCACGTTTGAGTTAAGGAGGTCATTTTGTTGTTTTCCAAGTTGCTGCTGGCATCTTTATACAGCCAGTTAGCTCTTTCTGGGGATGAGACCTGAGTCTCTGGTTACAGTAAAAAGAGATAAGCCTGCCTGCCATTCAGTGCTCCTGAAAATAATTGTAATGCACACCACTTCTGTGGGGACAGATGTGACAGCCCGTCCAGATAACTGCCTGCCAGTGGCCAGATCAAGCCTGTTTTGCATTGGGAGATGCTAAGCTTTTAGCTGTGACCTGAGTGAGTTTTTCTACCTAAGTTGGGCTTACAAAGCTTGAGTATTTTCACAGGTATCTTCTATGTCTTAAATTATTCTTTATTTCGATGTCTTAAATTGATAATCTGACAAACTGGAATTAGTCCAAACTTTCACTTTTTAAAATTGTATTTAGGATAATTTTAAAATTACATGTAAGGGAGTTCCCGTCATGGCGCAGTGGTTAACGAATCTGACTAGGAACCATGAGGTTGCGGGTTCGATCCCTGGCCTTGCTCAGTGGGTTAACGATCCGGCGTTGCCGTGAGCTGTGGTGTAGGTTGCAGATGCGGCTCGGATCCCGCGTTGCTGTGGCTGTGGTGAAGGCCGGCGGCTACAGCTCCTGTTAGACCCCTAGCCTGGGAAACTCCACATGCCGCGGGTGCGGCCATAAAATGACAAAAGGCAAAATAAATAAATCAATAAATAAAATTACATGTAAGATTGGAAATTATCCTAAGTGATTCTTACCCTTTTAGCCAAGGCCAGTTGTCTTCACATAAGTTTAAGTATGTGCTGGTGAGGTTTAAGAAGACTTTTTAAAAATCATAACTTATTTCCTTTCTAATAGAGACAGGGTACAAGCTATGCCCAGAAAGAGCAGCCACTCTTTATTCTGTAGTTCAGTGATAGAAGACATCTTGTTCTCCAGGACAGGACTTTTTTTTTTTTTTAATTATCCTAATCTCTGAATAGGATGTCATGTTGGACGTTGATTTAAAGCTGAGACAGTCTTCCAGAATGAGTGGCTGAGTAGAGGAACTCGGGCATTGTACATTTAAGGGAATCACCAAACAGCCTGTTTAAAAGTACTGTGAGTTCAGACAGTCCTACAGGCCTTTTGTGTGTGTCATGTTCTGTTGCATCATCTTAGTTTGGGCCATCTACTAATGCTATTTCCTCACTGAGCACAAGAAAAGGAGTATTTTCCATTAGCTAATCTTCATCAACATTTGATTCTACTCTGCGCTCCAACTTTGGATTTTTTTCCCCTATTAAATCCATGGCTTTTATTTAAATCAAATCTGTTGATTTAAGTCAAGGACTAGATTTAAGTCAAGGACTATCTTATATTGTCAAGAGATCTATAATTAACAGTGCATCATGAATATTCTTGGAAAAAATTAAGTAAGATTGTGACAAAAGGAATCTGTTGGTAAAGGATTATTTTAAAGGCAATTTAAAGGCTTACATTGCTTATTGAGAGATATGCTTAGTAAGTAATTGTTGTAAATTTAAGTAGAAAAAACAGCTTGGTTAAATTTGTAAGCCTTTTTCAGAAGTGATTTGGCTTTAAGTTTTCCTTGAAGTTCTCAGGTAGAAGTCATGTGGTTAATTTTTGTATTAGAAACTAACCTTGAAAATAAATCTCTGCCTATGTGCCCAAGAAAACTAATAGATAAGAGTACCTAATAATAGACATTGTGCTCAAAATAAACTTAATATGCTGTTCCCTAATTCTCTGTACTCTGATGTGATTTTTAGCTAGAGTCTGATCAGCAGTAATAGTACTTGACATAAACTTAATCCAAATTATGTATTTTTTTTTTTTTAGATAATGGATTCATACCTGATTCACTTCTAGAAGATGTGATGAAAGCGTTGGACCTGGTTTCAGATCCTGAATAGTAAGCTACACAGGAAGTGTTATGTAACCAACTGATTTTTTTTTTAATGTAAAACATTATACACATTATTTCCTTTTTTTCAAAATCTAAATTGCATATATGAAGCATAAAACTTTATATTAAGCGAAAATCTAGGAAGCAATCAGACCAATCAGTATTATAGCAGAGACTTGACATAGTTAAAATGAGCTTCCTTTTCCACTCTGTGCTTATGGTCTTTAAAAAACAATGCTAAAAATATAACTGCCTTTTTCTATATTAAATATTTTTTCTCACTGCAAAACCTTCTCCGTAATTTGAAATCTTATGCATGCCCTTTAGTACCTTCAGTTCGAGTAGTGACAGTTTTGTAGACTGTTTATATCACTAGTCATCCTGCTTAGATAACCAGCAGCCTCTGACTTCGTCTTAAAGACAGTGGACATTCTAAATGATATGAAACCTTTTAAGTGGCCCCAGTATATTACAGAATGTAGTTTTCAGTATTGCCTATCATGAATATCTGTCATTGTCTTCATTCTGTTCTATTTTTTACATTATTATATCTATAATAATTTTTTCCGTACCTTTGGGGTCTTTATTGTGCATTGGAAAAATCTCCCTCAGGTTAAGTGGATACACCTGTTGATCAAACATAAAAGTTAAAAATCAGCTATGATCTATATTAACTCTTCCTTTTTCTGCATAGCATTTTTTTTTTCCCCTCCTGAAAGTGTATCTGGCAATGAACAAACTTTAGCTTACAAACATTTCAGGAAAGGATTCAGCAAAAAGCAAATAAGACATATTGGTATACACAGGTTTTAGAACATGATCCTATTGTGTTTTTAAACAGCCAGGGTGTATTTTTTTTTTGAAAGTCTGATATACATATAAACATTTACAAACTAATCACATCTGAATTAATGTCTAAATTTCAGTACCTACAACTATGATGTTATCCTTTCTTAGTAAGCATAATTGTTGATTCCAGCTCACAGAGGAGAAATTCAGGAGAGACAGTTGACCTAGTTATTAAATAGTCTAATAGTAACTGCCATATCACCTCATCTCCAAGTGGAGACCTTCTTGTTTACATTGCTCTAATATTCAGAAAGGAACTGAACTCAGGTAATTTTGGTTACTAACAGTTCGTACTTAAGATGGGAAGGAGGAAAAAGGAAAAGTTAGGTTTTCTTTCAAATTCTTGTATAGATTGCTATACATCATTTACTAAATTTTCCCCATTTCATCAGAATACATGAATTATAAACTTGGCACAGTTGAGTTAGTCAAATTGTTCTTCTAGAAGTAGGTGAAAGGTTGGATTAAGTTACTCGGTCCTTTGGTCTCGTCAAATGTATAATATGTGATGGCCCATTAAACTAACAGGGTCATATCAAGGATTGATAAATTTAATTCAATATAGTATGACCCTGCCTTCATCTGTTTCATGTCATAGCCTTCTGGCGTCACTCAGACCCATTACAGTGTCATATCCCTTGTATACTGTACAGTTGATTTGAACAATGTGGGGTTAAGGGCCCCAAGCCCTGGGCAGACCAAAATCCACGTGTAACTTTTGACTCCCCCAGAACTTAAGTGCTAATAGCCTACTGTTGACTGGAGACCTTACTCATAACATGTATTTTGTATGTTATATATAGTATATAGTGTTTTCTTAAAGTAAGCTGAAGAAAAAATGTTTACAGGAAAATCATGAGGAAGCAAAAATACATTTATGGTACATCTATATAATATGTATTTACTGAAAATCCACATATAAATGGACCCAGGTGGTTCAAATCCATGTTATTCAAGGGTCAACTATATAATAAGCTCTGTTTAACCTGATAGTTAATAACATGGAGAATGAAAATTTTCTGAAAAGATCATTTTCATTTTTAAAGCTCTTCGATCTATAACCCACTTTTCTCTGCCTTCTTTCTGGTCACACATAACACCTTTCAACAACCTTGCCTACACACCTACTAGTGAGGGCTATACAAAGCACTGTTCACTTCAGTGACCAGTGAACCTGCTTGAGCCCTTGAGGATTATCTTACTCCTTTAACTCAATTTATACTGTAAAGCATTTTAAGCCTCTCTTTTGGTTCTTGAAAATAAGCTTTTTAGGAGATGTTTTTAATTATCTAATGTACCACTACCTTTAACACAGTTTCTTTTTATTCTTAAACATTTTTTAAGTTAAATGCCTCATTTGATAGTTAAATTCAGGCATACCTACAAAGCAAAGAGAATGTGCCTTTGGGAAGTTGTAAGCCTGAGCTTTTAAGTTAGTTATTTTAAGTTATTTTACCTAATAAGGAACAATATTCCAAAGTCATCATCATAATTTAAATTCTAAATAGTAACAGATTAGTCTGGTTTAAAAATAACCAAGTTTTTGGCAAATTAGATGTCATTCCTATGTATTTGTCATTAAGGATCTAAAAAGAACGGCTCTTAGGATTTTTGGCAGTCAAATGTGTTAGAGTACTAGTAATTTAATCATGAAAGAAGAAAAATAAGCTTTTTTTTCCTTTGGTATCCACTGTTTTTCTTTTTTTCTCTCCCCACAGTATAAATCTCATGAAGAATAAATTAGATCCAGAAGGATTAGGAATCATATTATTGGGTCCTTTTCTTCAAGAATTTTTTCCTGATCAGGTAACATAGCCGAAAAAATATCTTTCTTTATTGTTTTGTGTTGTTGGGATGATCATATGATTGTTTCAGCATTTTTTTTTCTAATTTAAAAATTTCCAAGACAACCCACAGAATGGGAGAAAATATTTGCAAATGATTCAGCTGACAAGGGATTAATCTCCAAAATTTACAAACAGCTCCTACAGCTCAACACCAAAGAAACAAACAACCCCATCCAAAAATGGGCAGAGGATCTAGGCAGACAGCTCTCCAAAGAAGACATGGCAGATGGCAAATAAACACATGAAAAGATGTTCAACATCGCTCCTCATTAGAGAAATGCAAATCAAAACCACTATGAGGTACCACCTTACACCAGCCAGAATGGCCATCATCAAAAAGACTACAAACAATAAGTGCTGGAGAGGGTGTGGACAAAAAGGAACCCTATTACACTGTTGGTGGGAATGCAAATTGGTGCAGCCACTGTGGAAAACAGTATGGA
>PVHT020000059.1:892635-955437 GCA_004024745.2 Catagonus wagneri
AAGATATGGTACATACACACAATGGAATGTTACTCAGCCATTAAAAGGAACGAATTACCAACATTTATAGCAACATGGATGGACTTAGAAATTATCATGCAAAGTGAAACCAGTCAGACAATTAGACAGCAACACCCAATGCTACCACTTACATGTGGAAACTAAAAAGACACAATGAACCTTCTTACAGAACAGACAAGGACTCACAGACTTTGGAAAACCTTGGTTTTTCAAATAAGACAATCTGGGGGGGTGGGGGGATGCACTGTGGGTTTGGGATACAAAATCTGTAAAATTGACTTGTGATGATTTATGCACACCTATAATTGAAATAAAATCCATTAAGAGAAAAAAAAAAATTTCCTACAGCCAGATACAAAACTAAGAAAGTGCAGTTATCATGTAGATACTTTCCCCCTGACAGAGAGGCTAGAGGGGCACCTGTGTTCCAGCTCAGTAAGTCACAACTTTGGGGGATGGGAGCAGTGGAAGAGTGTATACACCAGTGTAGACACATTGATACGGTTTTTCTAAAGGATGATTCCAATCCAGAGGTACACGGAGTGAAAAAAGAAAAGTGTCTCTTGAGTCCACTGCCACCGCTCTCTTCCTCCTCTCAGGTAACCATTGTTAATAGATAGCAAGTTCTAGGAGGATACGTTCCAAAGTACCAGGAAAGGAGGCAGAGGGGCCTGTGCAGGTGTGGACTCCTGTCAGTGCTCCGGAGTTGCGGGAGAAGTGGAGCTGAGTAAAAGGAAAACCTTCACGTGGAGCTGTGCCGTTTGATGTGGGACACGTCTTCC
Organism: Catagonus wagneri; assembly: GCA_004024745.2. NCBI lineage: Eukaryota > Metazoa > Chordata > Mammalia > Artiodactyla > Tayassuidae > Catagonus > Catagonus wagneri. The sequence goes on from PVHT020000059.1 coordinate 893,439, forward strand.
AAGGGCTGTGACTGGAGCTCAGTTAAAAGAATCCATGGCGGTCTCAACAGCCTTGAGTTATGTCTGCATCATTGGCTAATCCTGTAGCCTCCACCTGGTTTTTCTTCCTGTCTGCGTGAAGGGTTCTGCCACTCAGCCACTCGCCGGGTATACAGTGATCCTTTCATCAGGTACCGGCGTGGTTTAAATTACAATTCACTTATGAAAGAAATGTGAATTTCTATTCTACCTCTGTCAAAAGCAACTAATAAGGAAATCACAGTATAGCTATTAGCCTTTTTGCAATTTTGGTAAATGCTTCAAAAAATTTTTTTTCTGACACTATTAGGAAACTTACTGGATTCTAAGGTCCTCCTACTCTAACTACTAGGGTTTTTTGAAAGTTCTCTTTTGGAATGTAATATGGTGTTTTAGATATCTTAAAATGTTTCATAAATTTTAGCATTTATAAAATTTAAAATTATAGTATGAAACTTCTGGGGGTATATTTTGAAAAGTGCTTGGGAAATGTAAACAAAGTGATAATAGTTACCAAATCTGATATTATATATTGCCAAAAGATATATATACATATATTTAGTTATTTGCAAGGTGCTGTTTATAAATTAGTCTCTGAAATTATTCAAGAAATTAATTTTTTCATTATAATATTCCTTAAAGTAATTAAAAAGAATTATAATCCCCTTCTCAGATATCAGACTTTTCCACATGGTTATTCCTTTTTTTTTTTTCTCCAAGTTCATCTCATACCATTTCCTGCTATTTTCCTGAACCTGCTTTTGGTTCCCTTTAGAACAAGGGGTTCTCAAGGTGTTGTCCCCAGTGGCAGCTTAGAAATGCAGAATCACAGGTGCCTCCCCAGCCCTAGTTGAGAAGGTTGGGGGGTGCGCCCCAGCGGCCTGTTCGAACCAACCTCCCCAAGGGATTCCTTTGGCGCCACATTGAGACCTACTGCTTTAGGGGGAAATTTGTCACATCCCCGCCTAGTCACACCCTTTAAGAGCTGCGACCTGTCTGTGGCACAGATCCTTTATGATCCTAGCCCACAGCACTGATGTTCTCCTCTGTCATCAGACTGTGAAGTGACAGGAAGCATGGATACATGTATGTCTGTAATCTGAGGGAAAAGGAGGTCATGGCCCTTCCGTAGTTATTGAGAGGAACAGATTATTTACAACCAGAAAGAAAAGCAGAGATGCATTTCAGGAAGTTTTTTTGTATTTTAGAAGCTTTTCCTTTTAAAAAAAATTATAGTAATGCACCTATTTAAAAACAAAATAAGCTGCTGTAAAAGAGCTTATAATAAAAATCAGTACTTCCCCAGAAGCAGCTATTCCAGCTTTTAGGTTTTATGGCTGTTCACTGCATAAATCTGAGTTTCTTGCTTTATCAAGTGATTCCTCAGTCAAAGGGTATGGATTTAAGAAACGTCCATTTTACTTTCAGTTGCTAATTAGACACTGCCTGATATAAAGATTAGAGGTTTTAATCATACTTTTTCTATGACAGGGTTCCAGTGGTCCAGAGTCTTTTACTGTCTACCACTACAATGGACTGAAGCAATCAAATTACAATGAAAAGGTATGAAAACTCACATAGTAATCTGTATTCACATAGGTTGATAAAATACAGGACTGTATAACAATGTTCGAGTCCCATAAAATCACTACTTCAGGAAGGAAATTCTAAGTCTCTACTGTCACAGCATATTTTAGAACTGGACTCAGTGAGACCTTCAGCGAAGTTCCACTGTGACAAAATAACTACATCTATATACATATTCTTATGCGTGGGTGTGTAGCTATTACTAAATCAAGATGAGTCTGCCTGAAAGGTACTGATCCATTTAAATGCAGATAAGGGATAAGAGCGAGATTTTTGATTTAGAAGAATATTTGTAAGGATTTAAGTTAATAACTGTAATAGCTACTAGCATTTATTTGCTTAGAATTGCCTTAAGCACTGCGTTTCATCCAAAGTTTCCTGCCACCCCATCAAGTAAGTATTGACTGTATATCCCCATTTTACAGTGGAGGAAACTGAGGCACAGAGAGGTAAGCACCCTACCAAGGTCAGGCAGACCTGGGACTGAATCCTAGGTCGTCTGCCTCCCAGCCTGTGGCTCACCCCCTCTGCTCTGCTGCTTTTCTTCCAGAGTCACTGACAGAGAGGCACATCGGTGCTTCCCTTCCAGATACACTCACTGGTTAATTTTTTTTATATGGTTATTTATTTGTCTTTTTGTGTTTTCTAGGGCCGTACCCACAGCATATGGAGATTACCAGGCTAGGGGTCCAATAGGAGCTGCAGTTGCCAGCCAACACCGCAGCCACAGCAACGCAGGATCCGAGCTGCGTCTGCAACCTACACCACAGCTCACGGCAACGACGGATCCTTAACCCACTGAGCAAGGCCAGGGATCGAGCCCGCAACCCCACGGTTCCCAGCCGGACTCGTTAACCACTGAGCCACGACAGGAACTCTGCACTTACTGGTTTAAATCAAAAGTTTGGTCTTGCCAGTTCTGCCTCTTTGATTAATGAGCTTTGTCAACACACAAGATGTATCTACTATGTTTGCATTTGTTCTAGTAACAGTCATAGTATTTATAAATAAGGCCTAACATGCCTTTTTAAGTTGAAATACCCATGCCAGTTTCATCTGTATCAAAATTGCAGATGGCTACAGAAAATAGATCATAATGTACATCAGAAACATAATTTTAGAGCAAATCTAAACCTGCGACTAAAGTTTACTTTTATTTTCATAACACAACGTCAGTTAGAACTTTAAATTAGGTCCAAAGATCTTTTCATAGAAAAATAATTGGTTACCAATAGCAAACAGAAATGGTCAACTAGAAAACTTGTGTGCTCTGTCCTAATGTGTGGAAATGAGTGTTTTTTGTAGATTTTGAAGTTTGTACATAATTTTACAATCGAAGGTACTTGATAAGTCAGTCATTAGTTACCTGCCTACCCAGTCTCTGCAATTTAGGTCAGTCACATATTATCCATATTTTACAGGTGAGGCATCGGAGACAGGGTCACAGAGCAGGTCACTGGCAGAGCAGGGATTGGAACTGAGTTCCCGATTCCCAATCCTGTCCTTGCTCGGCCTGACCACGCTACCTGTATATAGTAAGTTTTCAAGTCTGCCCCTGACAGGCGTCTGACATACTAACAAAAAGATGAGAAATCGAGATGAACTGTTAACATGGCAACAGTAGGTAAGAACTATAAAGCAAAGCATGTATGCCATTAAGTTGCAGGGGTATAATGTTCTGAAGTTACTCGTGAGCCAGAAATATGGTAGACCGCAGAGTAAGGTACTATTAAAAATATCTGAGGCAATAAGCAAAAGGAGAAGGCTGGCCACGTGGGAGGGAGCATGATCCACCAGCCAGCACAGGCCTGCTAAAGCTGCAGAAGGTAGGTCACGAGCCAGTGAAAAAGAGGGCCTGTCTTATTTGTTAATTATAATAACTTGAGATACAGTCTTCATGGATAATTTTTCAGAAAAAGAAGGTCTGGAGAGTTGAAAAGCATGACTTGTAGTTCTAATAGTAAATATAGTCCCTCGAAACTAATATTAATCAAAATAAAGATGCAAAATAATAAAAGTATTTCACATTAATGTCTTTAACACTTCCTTAAAAAAGAATAGATTCATGAAACCACATTATATGACCCCAGAAAAAACTCGATATATATATATATATATATATATATATATACACATATACACTCTCTCTTTCTATATATATATATATATATATAAATATAGAGAGAGAGAAATTTTTTTTAAGGAAACTCCATCTTACAGCTAAGAAAGTTGTTTCTTTTGGCCTCTAGGTCAAAGTAGTTTATAGCTTTTATCTTGGAAGAACATAATTACAGTCATGTGTATCAGCTACTCAGTGTGTAAAAACCATTGGACAAAGGCAGTCTCTGTTTCTTTTAAAGTATGCAATTAGAATTTCTCTTGGTACAAAGAGACATTAATGACTGAATCCATTAATGCCAGTGAGCATTTATAATGAGTTAGGGCTTTAGTTAGTATGTTACTTCATAGATAATTTGTAAAAAGTTTTTATTGTAAATTAATATAACTTTTTTCTGATATCCACCTGAAGTATATCTTTACAACGGTTTGCCACTGCATATCAAGTACCTAGTTTTTTATCCCTCAACCTTTTGGTACTACTTGATTTTCTTTTGTCCTGACATTTTTTTTTCTCCATGATTTTTCATGTAGAACAAAGTGCATTTATGAAGAGCAATTCAGTAGTATTTAATACAGTAGTAGAACATTTCATTGACACATCTAATTTGCTTCCAGCTGTGGAAATTCAGCACTTCAATTGAAAGTAAAAATAAAGTCGTTCTCAGGACACAGAGCTCTAGATAGGATAGTCTTTTTATCTCATGAGGCAGCATGAGCAGCTGAGTGCCTCAATATTAAAGCAGTAGGGACTATGTAAACGTTATATAAATAAAATTTAAAAAGTTACTCCAAGTGGTATATATTATTTGAAGAGCGATTTCTCTTTTGTCAGAAACTGTATGTGTTCTTGGGGATTCATATACACTTTTTTTTTTTTTAATCATGATCTTAAAATCTAAGGCAGGTGGTCAGGTAGTAGTAGTAGTTAAAACTGTTTCACCATCTTGTTTCCAGATTTATTTTCAGTATATAATCAGTAAAGCATATAATCTGGCTTATAATTTCTATCAAAATAAAATGAGATATAAAGTTCTATACTGAACATTATACAGCGCTCTTTTTGCTAGCTTATGACAAGTTCTGTATCCCTCCTAAGACTTTGCTAAAAATACCGATTGACCTTGGTGGCTTCATTTTGTTCAACAGGTCATGTACGTGGAAGGAACCGCAGTTATTATGGGTTTTGAAGATCCCATGCTACAGACAGATGACACTCCTATCAAACGCTGTCTGCAAACCAAATGGCCCTACATCGAGCTGCTCTGGACCACAGATCGCTCTCCTTCACTAAACTGATTTGCCGACTTATTGCTAAGGAAGACGGTGGTAGCAGATGCTGAAAGAGGGATGCAAGACTGGCGATTGGCTCGATTAAGCTCTACACTGGTATCACTGATTAACTGTAAATAACACCTGACAGCACATTTTCAGTGTTTAAGATATGTTTAAATTATTTGTCTTAAAGCTTTATGATGTTAAAGGTTACCCCTATTTAAACTCTTTACGTGAAATTCACTAGCAAAAACTAAGTTTTACTCAAAGTTCATCACTGTTACACTCAGATCAGTCATTTATCAAATTAGAAACACCATATTACTATAGCATTTTTATATTGAGTATCAAAGTTACGATTTCTAAACTTCTACTTGGGGGTTTTATTTCATTTGGGCACAGTTTAAATGATTCTGGCATGAAATATATCAGCCTCCACATTGAAATGCAAAAGGGTTTAATCTTATTTCTTTTCTAAAGTCTGGTTTCCATTAGAAATACTGATAAATAACAAATTATCAACCCGGATCTTTGACAATTGGCTTAGCACTGGCATGTTTATAAAAAGTAGAAACTATAAGGGAACACTACCACTTATTCACAGATAATAAGAGGATGTATTTAAAAAAAGAATAGGAAAGAGAATCTGTTTGATAGTCTTAACACTGTTGACTTTCACTGTATTGCCAAATACACTTTTCCAAATTTGTCCCAACAGCCCTGTAAGCCAGCTTTCTTGTATATTCATAAATGTGATAAATGCATGAGAACATCTGTTATTACATTAGTATATTGCATTATTTATTATGATCCTAGTGGATGGTCTAAATAAACACTTTTTTTCTTTAACTTGTACCCTTGCATTTTTTACATTTGTGGCTAAAAATATTTTTCAATGATTCTGTCTGGTCACCATGAGAGCACAATATAAAACAAATTCTTGCCTGACTCACACAATACCTTGAAAGGGAGACAAACTTTCACTTACTAGGAGCCTCAGTAACTGACTCAGACAGCCAGAAACTCCAGAATCCGGGGCAGCTGTCTGGATCAGTGGACAGGTACAGAAGCCTGGTCCTATTTACTTCTGAGAGAGATTTACTGTATCCCTGTAGGTTTGCTGCATAGCAGTTTGAATTGTGAATAGCCAGAAAATACTTTTCACTCACTGAGGAAGCAGACAAGATATCCAGTTAAGCATTCTGGAGCTGAACTTTACCTTCAGTGGTATAGCTGAATATATAAATCTCTTGGTTACAATTTATTTTTATAGACATTAACAATTATAAGTAGATTGTAACAGGAAAAACATAGCAAAAACCTTTTCTATATAACTTTTCATGGCACTATGTTCAGGAGTAAGATACTAGCTACTACAATTACAGCTGTAAAATATCAGTCTTTGGGGTTAATCCTGGCTATTTCCAAATGTATATAAAATACATTATGTGAGAATTTTCTTAACTCTGGTCTAAATTCCAAAAGGAGTACCAAAAAGCATAGATTTTTCTCATAAACCCTGAGCTTACACTATAGGCCTATTCTTACAACTGCTTCCTAACAAACCATCCCAAAACTTCATGACATAAAGCAATCATTTTACAAAGCCTGTACCTCAAGAGTTTGAACAAAATACAGTAGGTGTGGCTTGTCTGCCTCCCAGTCTGGAGGCCCAGCTGGGAGAAAAGAGTTGTCTTAACTCACACGACACATGACTGGGAGCTTAGCTGGATCTGACAGATGTCGAAGACAAAATCAGATGCTTGCAGATACATTTTCTTTTTGTATCCATATGGGATACAAAACTTAACAAAACAGACTACATGCTGGGCCATAAAACACCTCTAGAAAAATCCCATAAAGTCAGAAAATTAAGGAACACATTTCTAAATAACCCAAGGGTCTAAGTGGAATTGCACTGGGAATTAGAACCTATTTTTTACTGAATAATAAGGAAAACAGCACATAGCAAAAATTGTGGGATATAAATAAAGCAGTGCTTAAAGAGAAACATGTAGCTTTAAATAAGTATATTAGAAAAATAGAAAGTTTGGAACTCAGAAAGCTAAGTTTTCATCTTAAGAAACCGGGAGTTCCTGTTGTGGCACAGCGGAAACGAATCAGACTAGGAACCATGAGGCTGTAGGTTCGATCCCTGGCCTTGCTCAGTGTGTTAAGGAGCTGGTGTTGCCCTGAGCTGTGGTGTAGGTCATAGATGCAGCTCAGAGCTGGCATTGCTGTGGCTCTGGTGTAGGCCAGCAGCTGTAGCTCCGATTAGACCCCTAGCCTGGGAACCTCCATATGCCACAGGGGTGGCCCTAAAGAAAAAAGACAAAAAAAAAAGAAAGAAACTGAAAGTAAATAATGAGATAAAAGAGAGGTATTCCCACACAAAAGAACAAATTTAGACTCCTACTTCATGTCATATATAACAAATTTAAATGAACAGATCTAATTGTAAGAGCTAAAACTGTAAAAGAAACAACAGGACTAAATCTTCATCACAGTGGGTTAGGCAGTGGTTTCTCAGAATACCAAAAACAATAGCAGCAACAACAAAAATAAATTAGATTGGACTTTATCAAAATTAAAATATCTATGTGTCAGAGGACATCAGAGTTGAGATGACAACCCAAAGAATGGGAGAAAATATTTGAAAATCATCTCATAAGGCATTTGTATCCAGAATAGATAACGAAATCTTAACACACAAAAATTTTTAAATGGGTAAATGATTTGAAGAGATCTGTCTCCAAAGGTGATATACAAATGGCCAGTAAACACACAGATTAACTAAAAAATTTGTCATTAAGGAAATTCAAATAAAAGCCATGAAATACCACCTCACCTACACTAGGATATCTAAAATCAAAAGCTAGACAGTCACAAGTATTTGCAAAGATGTGGAGAAAGTGGAACGCTTAAGTTGTTGGTAGGGATATAAAATGGTGAAGTCACTTTACAGGAACAGCACAGTTCTCCAGAAATGAAATCAAGGGTCAAACTATTACCCAACATTTCCACTCCTAGTCATACACCCAAGAGAAACAAAACATACATACACACAAAAACTTTAAATATTTATAGTGGTGTTACTCGCACTAGCCAAAAATGAAAACAATCTAAATGTCCACTAACTGATGGGTGGAAAAATAAATGTAGCGTATATGTAGTATATACAGACAATGAACTATTTGAAAATAAAAAAAAATGAATTAGTGATAAATGCTACAACATGGATGAACCTTTAGTACTTGATAAAGAAGCCTGTCATGACACAAAAAAACACATTTTATGATCCCATTGATGTGAAATGTCTAGAATAGGCAAACCATAGAGACACAAAAGGGGTTAGCAGTCACCAGAGCCAAAGATGGGGACAGAGCGGGGGAAGAGAATTGGGAAGTGATTGCCAATGTATACGGATTTCTGTATAGGGTTATAAAATGTGCTGGTATGGATAGTGGTGAAAGTTGCACAACTCTGAATATACTAAAAACCACTCAACAGTGAGAAAGATCAAAGCAGAAATCCATGAAATAGAAAATATGAAAAAAGGCAGCAACAGCAAAGTTAGTTCTCTGAAAAAAACTAATAAAAACACAAACACAGGGAACTCTACTCAATATTCTGTAATAACCTATATGGGAAAAGAATCTGAAAGAGAATGGATGCAGATGTATAACTGATTCAGTTTGCTATACACCTGAAACTAACAACACTATAAATCAACTACACTCCAACAGAACATCTAACAAAACTGATGAAGAAAAAAACGATATATAAAACAAATTATTAATATTAAGGAAGAAAAGGGAAGTATTACTTTAAATTCTCCAGATATTAAAGACTGGAGTTAGAGTATATTCAAACTAAGTTGCTACTATCATAAAATAGACTGTTATAAATTTAAACTTTATAGGAAAAACCTGTAATAGGTAGATACACAAAGGAATGTAAGCTTTCGACTACAGAAGAGTATCAAAACACAAATGAAGAAATAAAGAGAAGAAAATGAAGAATTCCAGAACAACCAGAAAACAAAAAAGTGGCAGTAAGTACACACCTATCAACAATTACCTAAAATGCAAATGGGTTAAATTATCCCATCAAAATGCATAGCATGGCTGAATACAGATTAAAAAACCCAACAAGCGAAAAATAAAACAAGACCCATCTATACACTTCCTGCAAATGAAAGAAGAAACCTGGGGTAACTAAACTAATCAGGCAAAACTGACTTCCAGATAAAGGCTGTAATAAGAGACAAAAGGTCATTATAAAATGATAATCAGGTCAATCCAGCAAAAGGATATAGCATTTGTAAATATACTCCCAACCTAGGAGCACCTAAATATATAAATCAAATATATATTGATTAATAATGGCCCTGAAGAGAGAAGTAGATATCAACATAATAACAGTAGGGGACTTTAATATCCACCTTCATAAATGGATAGAACATCCAGACATAAAAAGGAAATGTTGGATTTAAACTGCATGTTAGACCAGATGGACTTAACATATACAGAACATTCCATCCAAAAGCAACAGGATGCACATTCTTCTCAAGCTAACGTGAAACATTTTCCAGGATATATCATGTTAAGCCACAAAACAAATCTTAACAAATTTAAAAAGACTAAAATATCAAGCATTGTTTCTAACCACAATGGTATGAAACTTGAAATCAATTACCAAAAGAAAACTGGAATATTCACAAATGTATGGACATTACACAACACGCAACTAAACAACCAATAGGTCAAAGAATAAAACAAAAGAGAAATAAAAATTTGAGACAAATGAAAGTGGAAGTACAACACACAAAAACTTACGGGGAGAGTTCCCATCATGGCTCAGCAGAAACGAACCCGGCTAGTATTCATGAGGATGCGGGTTCAATCCCTGGCTTGGCTCAGTGGTTTAAGTATCTGAGTTGCTGTGGCTGTGGTATAGGCTGGCAGCTTCAGTTCTGATTCAGCCCCTAGCCTGAGCACTTCCATATGCCATGGGTATGGCCCTAAAAAGACAAACAACAAAAACAAAAATGAAACAAAAACTTATGGGATACCAGAAGCCATTTTAAGAGGGAAATTCATAATGATAAATAAATTAATAAATAAATTACACTAAAAAGACAATTAAAGGATCACTGAAACTAAGAGCTAGTTTTTTTTAAAGATACACAAAATTGGCAACATTTGGCTAGACACAGCAAGAAAAAGAACTCAAAATCAGAAATGAAAGGGGAGACACAACTGTACCAAAAAATATGAAGAATCTTGAGAGGCTACCTATGAAAAATCTCATGCCAACAAAGTGGACAACCTAGAAGGTATGGAAATTCCTAGAAATATATAACTTATCAAGACTGAATCACGAAGAAAGAGAAAATTTGAACAAACTCATTACTAGCAGGGAGATTAAGTCAGTAATCAAAAATCTCCCAGGAGTTCCCACCGTGGCACAGTGGGTTTAGAATCCAACTGCAGAGCTTTCACAGGTATGTGTGCTTTGGAGCACGGGCTAGCTTTCTCCATTTTTTTATTTGAGAATAAGGCTTTCCTTTGCTTTCAGCGAGAGGAACTCCTCCTCCTTCAATTGGTGCAAGCAACACCAGGCAGACCTCTGCTGGGGCCAGACTTGAAAGGGGAGAAGGATTAAGATGGTGGAAGAGAAGGACTGGAGCTCAACCTCTCTCATAAAAACAACAAAATTACAATCAAATCCAGAGCAAACTTCAACCAAATGGACTGGAAACTTTCAAAAAGATATTCTACTCCAGAAGACAAAGTGGAGACCACATCAAGAGGTAGGAGGGGCGATCACACGATAGAAGCAACCCTATACCTCCCAGGTGGGAAGCCCCTCAGACTGGAAAGTAACTGCATCACAGAGACTCACCTACAGGACTGAGAGTCCTGAGCCCCACGTCTGGGGATCTAGCACAGGGAGAAAGAGCCCCTGGAGTTCTGGCATTGAAGGCCAGCAGGGCTTGTGTGCAGGAGCTCCACAGGACTGGGGGAAACAGAGACCCCATTCTTGAAAGACACACACAGACTTTCACGTGCACTGGGTCCCAGGGCAAAGCAGTCTCCATAGGAATCCAGATTGAATCTGACTGCAATTCTTGGAGAATCTCCTGGGAAAACAGGGGTGACTGTGGCTTGTTGTGGGGGAAGGGCATTGGAGGCAAAGCTCTCGGGAATATTCATCAGTCTGCATTTCTTTGGGGGTAGCCATTTTTGGGAAAATCTGGTCCCTCCCATCAACGCTGAGAAGCCCCAGGCCAAACAATAATCCAGGTGGGATCTCAGCCCCAACCATCAGTAAACAGGCTGCTTAAAGACCCCTCAGGCACTCAGCCAGCCTCTAATCTCACCCAGAGACAAAGTCCCACCCACCAGAGGGATAGGAATCAGCCCCACCTACCAGCAGGCAGGCACCAGTCCCTCCCACCAGGAAGCCTAGAGCAAGCCTCCCCATACCAACTTCAGCCACGAGGGAGGCAAACACCAGAAGTAAGAGAGGCTACAACTCTATTGTTTACAAAAAGGTCATCACACCGAAAACCTAAAAAAATGAAAAGACAGAAAACCACAACTCAGATAAGGGGAAAAGAAAAAACCCCAGAAAAACAGCTTAGTGATGAGGAGATTATCAGCCTCCTGGAAAGAGACTTCAGACTGTTGATGGTGAAGATGATGCAAGACACTGGAAATAAACTGGAGGCAAAGACTGATAATTTACAGGAAACGCTGAGCAAAGAAATACAAGATATAAAAATTAAGCAAGACGAGATGCAAAATACAATAACTGAAATAAAAATTCATTAGAAGCAGCCAACAGTAGAATACAGGAGGCAGAAGAACAAACAAGTGAGGTGGAGGACAGATTAGTGGAAATCACTAATGCAGAAAAGAGAAAAAAGATTGAAAGGAAATGAGGAGAGTCTCAGAGAACTCTGGGATAATGTTAAATGCACCAACATCCGTACTACAGTGGTGGCAGAGGGAGAAGAGAGAGAGAAGGGGACAGAAAAAATATTCGAAGAGATATTAGCCAAAAACTTTCCTAACATGGAAAAAGAACCACTCACTCAAATCCAGGAAGTTCAACGAGTATCATATAAAATAAACCCAAGGAGGAACACCCCAAGACACATATTAATCAAAATGACCAAAATTAAAGACAAAGAGAAAATATTGAAAGCAGCTAGGGAAAAGAAACAAATGACATACAAGGGAACCCCAATAAGGTTATCAGCAGATTTTTCAGCTGAAACTCTGCAGGCCAGAAGGGAGTGGCATGATATATTTAATGTGATGAAAGAGAAAAACTTCCAACCAAGATTACTTTATCCGGCAAGGCTCTCATTCAAATTTGAAGGAGAGATCAAAACCTTTACAGATAAGCAAAAGCTAAGAGATTTCTGCAACACTAAACCAGCTTTACAACAAATCCTAAAGGAACTTCTCTAGACAGAAAAGGCCACGACCAGAAACAAAAACACCACAAATGATAAAACTCACCAGTAAAGGCATATATACAGTAAAGATACTCAATCATCCATGCACAATTGTGCTGCCAAAACCAGAGATCATGACAAGAGAGCACAAATGGAGGACACTGAAGATGCACTTGCAATTAAGAAACCAACAACTTAAAACAATCTTCTTTATATACAGACTCCTATATCAAAACTTCAGGGTAACTGCAAACCAAAAATCTACAACTGATAAACAAATAAGAAAAATCAACTCAAATACAACATTAAAGACAGCCATCTTGTGAGAGGAGACAACAAGAGAATAAGGGAAGAAAAAAGAGCAACAAAAATTCAAAACACTTAATAAAATAGCAATAAGAACATATATATCAATAATTACCTTAAATATTAACGGAATGAATGCACCAACCAAAAGACATAGACTAGCTGAACGGATACAAAAACAAGACCCATATATATGCTGTATTCAAGAGACCTACTTCACCACTAGGGACACATACAAATTCAAAGTGAGAGGATGGAAGAAAATATTCCATGCAAACGAGAATCAAAAGAAAGCCAGAGTAGCAATACTCCTATCAGACAAAATAGACTTTAAAATGAAGAATATTTTAAGAGACAAGGAAGGGCACTACATAATGATCAAAGGATCAATTCAAGAATAAGATATAACAATTTTAAATATCTATGCACCCAACATAGGATCACCACAATATATAAGGCAACTGCTAACAACCTTAAAGGGAGAAATCAACAATAACACAATCATAGTGGGGGACTTTAACACCCTACTTAAAGCAATGGATAGATCATCCAGACAGAAAATCAATAAGGAAACACAGGTCTTGAATGAAGCATTAGACCAGATGAACTTATAGGACATTCCATCCAAAAGCGACAGAATACACATTCTTTTCAAGTGTGCACAGAGCATTCTCTAAGACTGATCACATCCTGGGCTACAAATCAAGCCTCGGTAACTTTAAGAAAATCAAGCATCATATCAAGCATCTTTTCTGACCAATGCTATACAGCTGAAAATCAACAAGAAAAAAATGGCAAAAAATACAAACACGTGGAGACTAAACAACATGCTACTAAACAGCCAATGGATCACTGAAGAAATCAAAGAGGAATTAAAAAATACCTGGAAGCAAATGACAACAAAGATACGACACTCCAAAACCTATGGGATGTGGCAAAAGCAGTTCTAAGAGGAAACTTTATAACATTACAAGCCTACCTCAGGAAACAAGAAAAAGCTCAAATAAACAACCTAACTTTACACTTAAAGCAACTAGAGAGGGAAGAACAGACAAGACCTAAATTTAGCAGAAGAAAAGAAATCATAAAGATCACAGCAGAAATCAATGAAATAGAAATGAAGAAAACCATAGAAAAGATCAATGAAACTAAAAGTTGGTTCTTTTTGAAAAGATTAACAAAATTTATAAACCCTTAATTAGCCAGACTTATCAAGAAAAAAAGAGAAGGGACACAAATCAATAAAATTAGAAATGAAAAAGGAGAAGTAACAACAGATATCACAGAAATACAAAGGATCATAAGAGACTACTATATGCAACTATATACCAATAAAATGGAAAACCTAGAAGAAATGGACAAATTCTTAGAAAAGTACAATCTTCCAGACTAAACCAAGATGAAATAGAAAAGATGAATGGACCAATGACAAGTTCTGCAATCGAAACTGTGATTAAAAAACTTTCAACAAACAGAAGTCCAAGACCAGATGGCTTCACAGGCAAATCCTATCAAACCTTTAGAGAAGAGCTAATAACACCTATCCTTCTGAAACTATTCAAAAAAATTTCAAAGGAAGGGACACTCCCAAACTCATTCTATGAGGCAACCATCACCCTGATACCAAAACCAAAGATATCACACAAAAAAAAAATTACAGCCCAACTCACTGATGAACATAGATGCAAAAATCCTCAACAAAATACTAGCTGAATCCAACAATATAGTAAAAGGATTGTACATCACGATCAAGTGGGATTTACCCAGGGATGCAAGGATTCTTCAATAGCCACAAAACAATCAGTGTTATACACTACGTTAACAAACTGAAGAATAAAAACCAAATGATCCTCTCAATAGATGCAGAAAAAGCTTTTGACAAAATCCAACACCCATTTCTGATAAAAACCCTTCAGAAAGTGGGCATAGGGGGAACCTACCTCAACATATAAAGGCCATCTATGACAAACCCAGAGCTAACATCATTCTTAATGGTGAAAAGATGAAAGAATTCCCACTGAGATCAGGAACAAGACAGGGATGTCCACTCTCGCCACTACTATTCAACATAGTTTTGGAAGTCCTAGCCACACAATCAGAGAAGTAAAAGGAATAAAAGGAATCCAAATTGGAAAGGAAGAAGTAAAACTATCACTTTTTGCAGATGACATGATACTATACCTAGAGAATCCTAAAGACTCTACCAGAAAACTGTTAGAGCTCATCAATGAATCTGGCAAAGTCACAGGATACAAAATTAACACACAGAAATCAACTGCACTTCCATATACTAACAATGAAAGATCAGAAAGAGAAATTAGGGAAGCAATCCCGTTTACCATCGCATCAAAAAGAATCAAATACTTAGGAATAAACCTACCTAAAGAGACAAAAGACCTGTACTCTGAAAACTATAAGACACTGATGAAAGAAATCAAGGATGACATGAACAGATGGAAAGACATACCATGCTCTTGGACTGGAAGAGTCAATATTATCAAAATGACTATACTACCCAAGGCAATCTACACATTCAATGCAATCCCTATCAAATTACCAAGGACTTTTTTCACAGAACTAGAACAAAATATTTTAAAGTTTGTTTGGAAGCACAAAAGACCCAGAAGAGCCAAAGCCATCCTGAAAAAAGAAAAATGGAGCTGGAGGAAATCAGGCTCCCTGACTTCACACTATACTACAAAGCTACAGTCATCAAAACCATATGGTACTGGCACAATGATAGAAATATAGATCAGTGGAACAGGATAGAAAGCCCAGAATTAAACCCATGCACCTACAGTCAACTAATCTATGACAAAGGAGGCAAGAATATACAGTGGAGAAAAGACAGCCTGTTCAATAAGTAGTGCTGGGAAAACTGGACGGCCACATGAAAAAAATGAAATTAGAACACTTCCTAACACCATACACAAAAATAAACTCAAGATGGATTAAAGACCTAGATATAAGACCAGATACTATAAAACTCTTAGAGGAAAACATAGGCCAAACACTCTCCAACATAAATGACAGCAACATCTTCTCAGATCCACCTATTAGAGTAATGACAATAAAAAGAAAAATAAACACATGGGACTTAATTAAACTTAAAAGTTTATGCACAGCAAAGGAAACCCTAAACAAAACAAAAAGACAACCCACAGAATGGGAGAAAATATTTGCAAATGAATCGATTAACAAGGCATTAATCTCCAAAATTTGTAAACACCACCTACAGCTCAATACCAAAAAAACAAACAACCCCATCAAAAAATGGGCAGAGGATCTAAACAGACAGTTCCCCAAAGAAGACATACAGATGGCCAAAAAACACATGAAAGGATGTTCAGCATCACTCGTTATTAGAGAAATGCAAATCAAAACCACTATGAGGTACCACCTTACACCAGCCAGAATGGCCACCAACAAAAAGTCTACAAACAATAAGTGCTGAGAGGGTGTGGAGAAAAAGGATCCCTATTGCACTGTTGGTGGGAATGCAAATTGGTGCAACCACTGGGGAAAACAGTATGGAGATTCCTTAGAAAACTCAAAATAGAATTACCATTTGATCCAGCAATCCCACTCCTGGCCATCTATCTAGAGAAACCCATGACTCAAAAAGACACATGTACTCCAGTGTTCATTGCAGCACACTATACAATAGCCAAGTCATAGAAACAACCTAAATGCCCATCAACAGAGGAGTGGATAGGGAAGATCTGGTACATATACACAATGGAATATTACTCAGCCATTAAAAGGAACGAAATAACATTTATAGCAACATGGATGGACCTAGAAATTATCATGTGAAGTGAAACCACTCAGACAATGAGACACCAACATCAAATGCTACCACTTACATGTGGAAACTTAAAAAAGGACACAATGAACTTCTTTGCAGAACAGATACTGATTCACGGACTTTGGAAAAATGATGGTTTCCAAATGAGACAAGTTGGGGGGTGGGGGGAGGAACTGAGGGTTTGGGATGGAAATGCTATAAAATTTGGTTGTGATGATTTTTGTACAGCTATAATTTTAATAAAACTCATTAAGTAATGGGAAAAAAGACTCCAACTGCAGTGGCTTGGGTTGCTGCAGAGGCAAGGGTTCAATCCCCAGCCCAAAACAATGAGTTAAAGAATATGGCATTGCTATAACTGTGTCATATGTTGCAGGTGCAGCTCAGATTCAACCCCTGGCTCAGGAACTTCCATGTACCATGGGTGTGGCCATTAAAAAGAAAAAATAAATCCCCTAACCAACAAAAATGCAGAACAAATGGCTACACTGGTGAATTCTGTGGAATAATAAATAATAGCTATTCCCAGTTCTTCGCAAACTCTTTCAAAAATATATAAAGAGAGGGAATATTTCCAAAATCATTGTACAAGGCCCACATTACCTGGACACAAAAATCAGACAAGGATACCACAAGAAAAGAAAATGGCAGGACAATATCCATGATGAATCTAGATATAAAATCAAAATAGAATAAAAATCCTCACAAAATATGAATAAACCAAATTCCACAATATATGAAAGGAATCATGCACCATGAATAAGTGGGATTTACCCCAGGAATGCAAAGACAGTTCAGCATAAACAATCAACCAATGTGATATACCATGTTAACAAAACAAAGGATAAAAATCACATGATCATCTCAATGCAGGAAGAAAAAGCAAATGACAAAACTCAACATGGATTTAGGATAAAAACTCTCAACAAACTGGTATAGAGGGAATATGCCTCAACACAACAATGGCCATACCTGACCAGCTCACAACTAATATCACGCTCATTGATAAAAAGCTAACATCATTCCAGGAACAAGACAAGGATGCCCACTCTTGGCATGTTATTCAACATAGTAATGGAAGTCCTAGCCAGAGCAATTAGGCAAGAAAAAAATAAAATAGGCATTCAAATTGTAAAAGAAGTAGTAAAACTGCCACTATTCACAGATGATATTATATAGATAAAACCCTAAAGATTCCACCAAAAAGAATGATTAGAATTAATAAATAAATTCATCAGAATTGCAAGATATAAAATCAACATACAAAAATCTGCTGCCCTTTTTTTTTTTTTTTTGCTTTCTTTAGGGCCTCTCCTGTGGCTCTGGAGGTTCCCAGGCTAGGGGTCTAATCGGAGCTGCAGCTGCCAGCCTATACCACAGCCACAACAATGCCAGATCTGGGCCTCATCTGCGACCTACACTGCAGCTCACAACAATGCCAGATCCTTAACCCACTGAGAGAGGCCAGAGATTGAACCCACAACCTTATGGCTCCTAGTGGGATTCGTTTCCACTGAACCATGACAGAAACTCTGCATTTGTATACACTAATAACAGATTATAGAAAGAGAAATTAAGAAAACAGTATCATTTACAATCACATCAGAAATAATGAAATATTTGGGAACAAATTTAACCAAGGAGGTGAAAGACTTGTACACTGAAAACTTTAGGACACTGATAAAAGAAACTGAAGAAGACACAAATAAGTGGGCAAATGTTCTGGGCTCATAAATTATACCTTTTCCTGTAGGTGTGTATTATATTCTAACCACCACTGCAGAGCCTTTCTCTGTCTTTTCCAACCTTTTTATACTGATATGAAGCCACCAGGCTTATTCTTATCTTTAAGAAAATCTGTCAATAGCATTTGCTTTTTCACTTGTCAGGGAAGGCTTATGTTTATATCATCTATTCCCTTATTATCATACTTTTGCAATTAGAAAATCTAAAAAAGAACAGACGTGTGTATATGTATAACTCTGTTGTACAGCAGAAATAATCACAGCATTGTTAATCAACTATACTTCAACAAAACCTTAAAAATGAAAAAAAGTTTAAAAAAGGCATTAAAATGTGCATACTACCCAAAGCAATCTATACTCCAATGCAATTCCTATCAAACTTCCAATCATATATTTCACAGAAATAGAAGAAACAATTCTAAAATGTATATGGAAATACAAAAATACCCCAGAGAGCCAAAGCAATTTTGAGAAAGAAAAACAAAGCTGGAAGCTTCACAGTTCCCAATTACAAACCTATAGTAATCACAACAGTATATTTGCATAAAAACACAAATCAATGGAACAGAGTAGAGAGCTCAGAAACAAATCCACACGTGTCTACGGTCATTTAATTACAACAAAGAGGCCAAGAATACACAATGGCGAAAGGACAGTCTTGTCAGTAAATGGTGCTGGGAACACTAGACAGCCACACACAAAAGAATGAAACTGGACCACACAATCACAGCATACACAAAAATTAACTCAAAATGGATTAAAAACTTTAACAGAAGATCTGAAACCATAAAATTCCTAGAAGAAAATGGGCAGTGAGATCCTTGACATCAGTGTTGGTGATGATATTTCAGATGTGACACCAAAAGCAAGGGTGATAAAACCCAAAATAAACAAGGTGAGACTACATGAAATTAAAATGCTTCTGTACAGAAAAGGAAACCACCAACAAAATGATAAAGCAATGAGAGAAAATATTTGCAAATTATATCCAATAAGAGTTCAACATTATATACATATTTTATATAGAGAGAGATTTCATTCAACTAAAAAATCTTATTAAAATATGAGCAGAGGATATGCATAGACATTTTTTCCAAATAAGACAAACCAGTAACCATCAGGTACATGAAAAAGGTGGTCAAGGAATTCCTGGTGGGGTTCAGTGGGTTTAGGAACTGATGTTGTATCTATGAGGATGTGGGTTCCATCCCTGGCCTCACTCAGTGGGTTAAGGATCCAGCAGTGCCACAACCTGTGGTGTAGGTCATAGATGCGGCTTGGATCTGGCGCTGCGGTGGCTGTGGCATAGAACTGCAGCTGCAAGTCCAATTCAACCCCTAGTCTGGGAACTTCCCTAGGCCACACGTGCAGCCATTTAAAAAAAAAATTGGTTAACATCAGTGATCATCAGAGAAATGCAAATCAAAACCACAGTGAGATACCACCTCAGACCTCTTAGAATGGTTCTTATCAAGAGGAAGAATAACAAATGTTGCAGATAATATGGACAAAAGGAAGCCTTTGTGCACTGCTGATGAGAATGTAAATTGGTGCAGTCACTATGGAAAACTGTACGGAGTTTCCTCAAAATGCTCAGAACTACCTTCAGATCCAGCAATTCTTCTCTGGGTATATATTTGAAGCAAACTAATCAGTCGCTTAAAAAAAGAGTGCATCTCCAGGCTGCTGAAGCATTACTTACAAAAGCCAAGACAGAGAAACAACCTAAGCATCCATTGACAGATAAATGAATTTTTTTTCAGCGACATTTGCAGCATATGGAAGTTCCTAGGCTAGGGGCTGAACTGGAGCTGTAGCTGCCAGCCTACACCCCAACCACACCAACATGAAATCTGAGCTGCATCTATGACCTACACCATGGCTTGTGACAATGCCAGAACCTTAACCCACTGAAGCAAGGTCAGGCAATAAACCCGCATCCTCACAGAGACAATATCAGGTCCGTAACCCACAGAGCTACAACCAGAACTCCATAATTGAACCTTTTAAATGTGGTATATACATAATAGAATATTATTCAGCCATAAAAAAGGAAATCTTATAATCTGTGATAGCATGGATGAACTTGTAGGACATTATGCTAAGTCAGACAGAAAGAGAAATATTAGACGATCTTAACTTGTAAGTGGAATTAGGAGGGAAAAAAATCTCATAGATACAGAGAACAGATTGATAGTGGTAGCTGGGGCAGGGAATGGGTGAAAGGGGATTAAAAGATACAAACTTCTCATTAATAGATAATAAATCCTGGGGGGAGAATGTACAGGATGGTGATTAAAGTTAGTAACTTTCAAATACACACCACAATATTATTAAGAGGGTAGATCTTAAAACTTCTCATCACAAGAACAACAAAATTTGCAACTATGTGTGGTGATTAATGTTAACTTTTTGTGGTAACCACCATGCCACAATCAAATCAGTATTTTGTATACCTAAAACTAACCCAATGCTCCGTGTTAATTATATCTCAATTAAAAAGACAGAATTGTATGGATAGGTATGTATGAATTATAGGCTAAATAATAAAAAGGTACACGTCCTTTATCATTAAATCAAGGTTAATGAAACCAACATAATTCTCTTCTTTCAAAATTAAACATTAATTGTTAAATAAACAACCTAGAACACCACTGACATTTCAGGCTCCCTCAAGTCCCTTCCAGGAAGACAAAATAATAAAGCATAAAGAACACTGGCCTTATAATATCTGGTTTTAAATCCTGGCTCTGTCACTTACTTATTTTTTCATTTAGCAAACATTTATCAACAATCTCATAAGTACCAGTCCCCTTAATATTTTGAATCCTAATTCTTCTGACATAAAATAAGAGTAATTTTACCCACCTCACCAAGCGAGGTACGCTCAATAATAGTTGATTGACAACATTCCCATTTGCTTAAATTCTCAGAATATAGATTATGGATAATAATCACGGGGTGGGGGGCAATTAGGAAAAAAAATAGTCACGCCATGGGTAAAGTTGGCCTTAGTTCTTACCATGTGTCAGGTATTATCTTCCCGATGTCTTCATAATTACAGGTGCCATTTATATAGTGTCTCTGGATCAGTTGTGACATGTCAACAGCCCTATGGTATAAGTTTCCCCATTGCATACTGGTGATTCCTCAAGTTTCGAGATTAAACCTACTGTCCTTAAATCACACAGTCAGAATGAGGCAGGGCTGGGACACAAGGCTGGCTGAACCATCTCTGGTACCACATCCCTGAATGCCAGTGGACCACAATCACACTAAGCCCCAAGAACAGTCAATGTCGTCCATGCCTTCAATAACAATGGTTTTATACACTCAGTGCCGTGAGACACAAGAGGGATCTGGTCTCATCTTTGAATACTTGCTCCAGCATAGATTTGGGCAATTTACTTCAACATTTTGTATGTATTTTGTATGTAGAATGGATTTGAAAATGATACTTATTTTTCATTCACAAGAACTCAGTAGCATTACTGTACAGACTAAATAAGATCTTAAATATAAAGCCCTCTACCACATACTTGATCAAAGCAAAGTTTGTTCTCTTCTGCCCATCACTTTCTTATGAAGACAACAAAATACGAAAATCACAGAATTGCCTTATGTGCCTGGAAGGCACTTGTGCCACACAGCAAATTTATACCAGCCCAGAATGTGTAAAATTAAGTATTAATTTAATTGAAGAAAACACAGTACATGACCCACTGTGATATAACACAGTATCTATCATATCAAGGGTATGTGACAATTTTCCAAGCATGAAAAAAACTTATGCCATGAAGGAATTTTAATCTGAGTATAAGATTGACAATACAACTTTTTTTTCCCACTGTTTCAAATCAGAGTTAACACTACGTGTCTCTATGAAGAACACAAACCCATTCTATCAACACAATGGTCACATTATACAATAATGTTTTCTTCCCTGTCAGTTGTACTTTTTCTCCTTGTTCACACTAACTGATGTTACACGTTAAATCAACTAGTAATTCTAAACAAATATTTTGAGCAAAAACCCAAATGTGAGCAATTTCCAGCTGTTCTGTAAAATTAAAACATTTTGTCTATGAATACACATATAATCTTGTTAAAATGTAATGGAAATATGCCATGTCAAAATCACACAGCTCTGGGGGAAAAATGTTTCTTTTTCTTTACTGCATTTCTTATATAGTCTTATTTGTTTTCTGTCATTCCTTTTTTTTTTTTTTTTCCTTTTTAGGACCGCACTCATGGCATATGGAGGCTCCCAGACTAGGGGTCGAATTGGAGCTACAGTTGCTGGCTTACACCACAGCCACAGCAAGCCACATCCGAGCCGTGGCTACACCACAGCTCACAGCAACGCCGGATTGTTAATCCACTGAGCAAGGCCAGGGATCAAACACGCAGCCTCATGGTTCCTAGTTGGGATTCGTTAACCGCTGCGCCACGGTTCACCCCAGCTACTGTATTATCGCTTCCCACTTCCATTTTCTTTGCATCAGAAAATGAAAGGGAAGGGGTCCTGTTCAGGAGGGTGACAGAGGAAGATCCTGAACTCACCTACTCCCGTGGACACACCAAAGCTACAGCTACATATCCAATAACTTCCTATGAAAAAAAATTATGCTGTGATGACTATACACACATGTTTTATTCCATATACTTTGGGCATGCAATAAAGTAGGACTTTATAAGCCACTTACATGAATGGACAGATCATCCAGAGACTAAATCAACAGGGAATCATCAACCTTATGTGACTCATTATGCCGAACAGACATAACATTCCATCCCAAAGCCAACAGAATATGCAGTCTTCTCAAGGGCACATAAAACATAATTCAGGATAGATCATATATTAAGGCACAAAACAGATCAATAAATGTAAGTAGACTGAAATCATATCAAGCATTGTTTCCCACAAGAGTGGTATGAAACTAGAAATCAATTACAAGAAGCACACTAGAGAATTCACAAACATGTGAGGATTAGACAATATGCTACTGAAAAACTAAGGGTCAAAGAAAAATCAAAATAGTACTAAAAAATACCCTGAGATAATGAAAATATAATTATTACATGGCAAAACCTATTAGGTGCAACAAAAGCAGTTCTGAGTGAAGTTCATAGCAATAAATGTCTTTATCGAGAAAGAAGAAAAAAAATCTCAAATAAACACCCTATACACTCAAGGAACTAGAAAGACAACAAAGCCAGAAATTAGTAGAAGAAAGGAAGTAACTACTAAAACATTAATAGAGTGGAAATAAAGAGAGACTAAAAAGACAATAAAATGTATCAATAAAACGAAGACCCAGTTCTTTCAAAAGATACACAAAACTGACAAACCTTCAGCTGTACTCATCAAGAAAATAAAGGACTCAAATCAACAAAATCAGAAATGAAAGAGGAGATGTTACAACAACACAAAAATACAAAGGATCTTAAGAGAGCTTTATGATCAATTTTATGACAACAAATTGCATAACCTAGAAGAAACAGAAAAATTCCTAGAAACATACAAGATTGAATCATGAAGAAATAGAAAACCTCAACAGACTGATTACTAACTAGTAAGGAGATAAAATCAATAAGAACCTCCCAAAACACAGAAGTCTATGGTCAGACACCTTCACTGTTAATTTCTACTAAACATTCAAAGGATAATTAATACCAAGCCTTACCAAACTCTTCCAAGAAGAAGAGAACACTCCAAATTCATTTTAAGAGGCCAGCACTGAGGTTGAAGGGAAGGCAAAGATGGGAGTGCACTGGGAGCATAACATCACTTTTATTTATTTACTTTTTAGGCCCTTTTCACTGTGGGTAGCTTAAGACTCTGGGGTCGTAGAGGACCACAGCAGGCTAATCACCTGGCAGGAAGTGTGACCTCAGAGCAAACTGAGAAGACGCATGAAGTACAAATTTCCAAGTAAAAGGCTGAGCCCCTGGAAGATGAATATATACCTTCAAGTTTGCACAGGACCATGAAAATGGAGAAAGGAAGCTCATGAGGTGAAGAAGTGGGCCCAGCACATGAAAGAGGGCCATCCCTGAGTACCACCACCAGCCTTGCTTATGTCTTTAACATCATTAGTCAGAATTCCAGACAAGAAGGCAGAGTATCTCCTCTCGTGAAAACACCAAAATCACTACTAACTGCTGAATAGCCATCAACAAAAAAGACTGGAACCTCCCCAAACGATTTTTTACATCCAAAGACAAAGAAGAAGCCACAATGAGATGGTAAGAGGAGCATTTCTCCGAAATAATCTAATCTCATACCTGCCAGGTGGACAGCACACAACCTGGAATACAATTATATCACAGAGATTCTCTTACAGGAGTGGAAGCTGTGAGCCTAGAATGCAACTAGGGAAAGAAGAACAAACACAACCCAAAGTTATTAGAAGGAAAGAAATTATAAAAATAAGAGCAGAAATAAAGAAACAGAGATGAAGAAAATAAAAAAGATCAATAAAACTAATCACTGGTCCTTTGAAAAGATAAAATTTATAATCCTTCAGCCAGACTCATCAAGAAAAAAAAAAAAAAAGAGAGGGGTCAAATCAATAAAATTAGAAATGAAAAAGAAAAAGTTACCACTGACATCACAGAAGTACAAAGGATCATAAGAGACTACTACAAGACCTATCTTCCAATAAAAAACAACCTGGAAGAAATGGACAAATTCGTAGAAAGATACAATATTCCAAGACTGAACCATGAAGAAATGGAAAATATAAACAGACCAGTCAAAAGCACTGAAATTGAAAATGTGATTTTAAAACTTCCAATGCACTAAAGTCCAGGAACAGATGGTTTCATGGGTGAATTCTATCACACATTTAGAGAAGATTGAACACTTATCTTTCTGAAACTCTTTCAAAAAATTGCAGAGGATGGAACACTCCTAAACTCATTCCACAGGGCCACCATCTCCGTGATAACCAAACCAAAGACACCCCACACACACAAAAAAAAGAACACTGCAGGCCAATATTGCTGATGAACAGACACAAAAAGCCTCAATAAAATATTAGCAAACCAAATCCATCAATACATTAAAAGGAACATACACCATGATCAAGTGGGATTTATCTCAGGCATGCAAGGATTCTTCAGTATCCAAACTAGTCCATGTGATATATCACACTAACAAATTAAAGAAAAAACATAGTCATCTCAATAGATACAGAAAAAGCTTCTGACAAAATTCAACACCCATTTCTGATTAAAAACTCTCCAGAGAGTAGGCACAGAGGGAATATACTTCAACATAATAAAGGCCATCTATGATAAACCCACAGCTAACATCATTTTCAATAGTGAAAAGCTGAAGGCATTTCTGCTAAGATGAGGAGTAAGACAAGATGTCCACTCTCACTGCTTTTATTACTTTTATTCAACATAGTTTTAGAAGTTCCAGCCATGGCAATCAGAGAAGAAAAATAAATAAAAGGAATCAGAATTGTAAAAGAAGAAAAACTGTCACTATTTGCAGATAACATGATACTATACATAGAAAATCCTAAAGACGGTAAGAGAAAACTACTAGAGCTTATCAATGAATTCAATAAAGTTGCAGGATACAAAATTAATACACAGGAATCATTTGCATTCCTATGCACTAACAAAAGATCAGAAAGAGAAATTAAGGAAACAATTCCATTTACCACCCCATCAAATAGAATAAAATACCCAGGAATAAACCTGCCTAAGGAGACAAAAGACCTGTACCCCGAAAACTATAAGATGCTGATGAAAAAAAATCAAAGATGACACAAACAAGTGGAAAGATAGACCATACTCTTGGATTGGAAGAATCCATGTTGTCAAATGACTATACTATCCAAGGCAATCTACAGATTCAATGAAATTCCTATCAAATTACCATGGCATTTTTCACAGAACTGTAACAAATAATTTTAAAATTTGTCTGGAAACATAAACCCCGAATAACCAAAGCAATCCTGAGAAAATAAAATGGAGCTGGAGGAATCAGGTTCCCTGACTTCAGACCATCCTACAAAGTTATAGTCATCAAAACAGCATAGTACCGGTACAAAAACAGAAATACAGATCGATGCAACAGTATAGAAAGCTCAGAAATAAACACACATGCACTTAGAGTCAATTAATCTTTGACAAAGGAGGCAAAAATATACAATGGAGAAAATATCGTTTCCTCAATAAGTGGTGCTGGGAAAACTGGACAGCTATATGTAAAAGAATGAATTTAGAACACTCTCTAACACCATACACAGAAATAAACTCAAAATGAATTAAGAACCTAAATGTAAGACCAGATACTATAAAACTTTTAGAGGAAAGCATAGGCAGAACACTTGTTTTTTTGTTTGTTTTGTTTGTTTTTTTTGGCTGTACCTGTGGCATATGGAAGTTCCCAGTCTAAGGGTTGAATCAGAGCTCAAGCTGCTGGCCTGTGCCACAGCCACAGCAACACAGGATCTGAGCTGCACCTGCAACCTATACCATAGCCACAGAAATGCAGGATCCAAGCCTGGAGCCTTTAACCCACCTAGGGAGGACAGGGATCAAACCTGCATCCTCATGGACACTTGAGTTTGTAACCCACTTAGCCACAAAGTGAACTCCAGAACACTCTTTGACATAAATTGCAGCAATATCTTTTTTATACACCTCTTGGAGTAATGAAAATAAGAACAGAAATAAACAAATGGGTCCTAATTAAACTAAAAGCTTTTGCATAGCCGAAGAAACCATGAACAAAATGAAAAGACAACCCACAGAATAGGAGAAAATATTTGCAAACAAAGCTACCAACACGGGATAAATCTCCAAAGTAAATATACACACATCTCATGAAGCTTTACATTAAAAAAAAAAACAAACATCCCAATCAAAAAATGAGCAAAAGATCTAATCACAAATGGCCAAGATGCACATGAAAAGATACTCAAGATCACTATTATCAGAGAATCAAAGCATAACCACAATGAGGTATCACCTCATACCAGTCAGAATGGCCAGCACCAAAAACTTTACAAACAATAAATGCTGAAGAGGGTGTGGGGAAAAGGAAACACTCATACTCTGTCGGTGAGAATGTACATTAGTACAACCACTATGAAGAATGTTATGCAGGTTCCTTGAAAAACTAAAAACAGAACTAGCATATGATTCAGCAATCCGACTTCTGGGGATCTACCCAGAGAAAAATAAATGCATACCAATGTTTACTGAAACATTATTTACGATAGCCAAGACATAGAAGCAACTGAAATGGCCATCAACAGAGGAATGGATAAAGAAGATGTGAGATATATATATATATTTTTCCACAAAATAGTAGCAAACCAAATTCAACAATAATTAAAGGGATCATACACATAATCAAGTGGGATTCATTCCTGGGATGCAAAGATGATTCAACACTCATAAAACAATCAACGTGGTACAACACATTAACGAAATGAAGCATAAAATCATATGATCATCTTACTAGATGCAGAAAAAGCATTTGACAAAATTCAATATATTTTCACGATTAAAAATCTCAATAAAGTGGGAACATACATCACATAAGACCATATATGACAAGCCCTCAACTAACATCATACCCAACAAATGAAAACTAAGCTTCTGCTCTAAGAATAGGAACAAGACAGGAATGCCTACTGTCACCAATTTACTTCAACGTAGTATGGAAGTTCTTGTCAGAGAAATTAATCAAGAAAAATAAATAAAAGACACCCAAATTATAAATGAAGTAGTAAAACTATAATTATCTGCAGATGACAGGATATCACACAGAGAAAACCCTGAAAACTTCACCAAAAACCAGGAAGAACTAATTTTAAAAATAAACTGCAAACTACAAAATCAATATACAAAAATCTCTTAAATCTGTTACACTCCTACACACTAAAAATATACAAAAAGAAATTTAAAAAATAATGCTATTTACAATCACATCAAAAATAATAATATACCTGGAATAAATTTAACCAAAGAACTGAAAAACATGTACACTGAAAACTATAAGACACTGATGAAAGAAGCTGAAGAAGGCAAAAATAAATGGACGATATTCTGTGCTCATGGATTATGTGAATTAATAGTGTTAAATGTCCATACTATCCAAAGCAAATCTATAGATTTGATGCAAACCTTATCAAAATTCCTAAGGCATTTTTCACAGAAATAGAATAATCCTAAAATTTGTATAGAACCACGAAAGACCTTGAGAAGTCAAGGCAATCTTGAGACGGAAGAACAAAGCTGGAAGCACTATGCTTCTGGATTTCCATCTATATTACAAAGCTAGAGTAATCAAAATATTATGGAAGTGCCATATAAACAGATACATAGATCAATGGAACAGAATAGAAAGCCCAGAGACAAATCCACATATTTATGATGAATTAATTAGGGCAAAGAGGCCGAGAACATATAATAAGGAAAGAACAGTCTCTTCAGTAAATGGTGTTGGGAAAACTGGACAGCCACATGCAAAAGAATGAAACTAAAATGCTGTCTTACACCACACACAAAAATTAATTCAAATGGATTAAAGAGTTGAACACCAGACCTAAAATCACAAAACTCCTAAAATAAAGCATAGACAGTAAGCTCCCTGACATTGGTCTTGACAATGATTTCAAGGGGATTTGATACCAAAAGCAAAGGTGACTAAAGAAAAAGTTAAAAAGTTGGACTATGTCAAACTAAAAACTTCAGTACAGAAAAGGAAACCATCAGTAAAATGGAAACGCAATTTGTTAACAGGAGAAAATATTTGCAAATATTTGCAAATCATATGTATCATACGTCTTGTAAGGGGGTAATATCCAAAATATATAAAGAACCCATAAAACTCAATAGCAAAAAAAAAAGATTTTTAAATGGGCAAGATATAGGAATAAACTTTTCCCCAAGGATACATACAAATGGCCAACATGAAAAGGTGCACAAGATCACTAATCATCATGGAAATGCAAGTCAAAACCACAGTGCAATATCACCTCATGCCTGTCAAAATGGTTATTAGCCAAAAGATAAAAAATAACGAGTGTAGCTGAGAATGGAGAGAAAAGGGAACCTCTGTACACTGTTAGTAGGAATGTAAACTGGTGCAGCCACTATGGAAAATAGTATGGAGATTCCTCAGAAAATTAAAAATAGAACTACTATATGATATAACAATTCCCCTTCTGCTATTTATCCAAAGATAATGAAAGCACTAGCTGAAAAGACAAGATACACTCCCATGCTCACATTGTAGCATTATCTGCAATAGCCAAGATAAGGAAACTACTCAGTGTCCACTGATGAATTTAAAAATGTGGTATACACATACAACATAAAATTATTCAGCCATAAAAAATGGAATTTTGCCACTGTGACAACATAGATGGACCTTTAGGGCACTATGCTAATTGAAATAAATCAGGCAGAGAAAGACAAATATCATATGATCTCACTCATGTGAATTTAAAAAAAAAAATCTAAGCTCATAGATAGAGGAAAGAGATGGGTGGTTGTTATGGGCACGTGTTGAGGGATGGGCTAAATAGGTGAAGGTAGTCAAGAGGTACAAACTTCCAATTATAAAGTATGTAAGTCCTGGGGATGAACTGTATAGCATGGTGACTATAGTTAATATTGCATTGCATATTTGAAAGTATTAACAGAACATATCTTGAAAGATCTCATCACAAGAAAAAATTGTAGGAGTTCCCGCTGTGGCACAGTGGGTTAAGAACCTGCTGCACCTTGGGGCACTGCGCAGCAAGAGTTCGATCCCTATCTAGCACAGTGGGTTAAAAGATCTGGTGCTACCATGGCTGCAGCTCAAATTCAGTCCCTGGCCTCAGAACTTCCATGTGCCATGGGTGAGGCCATAAAATTTAAAAATTTTTTACTTTAATTTTAAAAAAATTTTAAAAAGAAAGAAAAAAATTGTTAACTATGTATGGTAATGAATGTTAACTAGACTTACTGTGGTGATCATTCTGCAGTACATACAAATACCAAATCATTATGTGCATACCTGAAACTAATGCAATGTCACATGTCAATTACATCTCCATTTAACAAAAAAAGAAAATGAGAAGAGAAAAAGGAGGAAAAGATCGTCCATCCCAGTGGGAGTGGAATATTCATGGTAAAATACCATTCCCTCCTCATAGGAAGTGTGGGAGTGGACACGGGAGGGTCTCACCTCCTTGGAACCAAGAGAAACTCTTGGTATTTGCACGAATGAGGCATCTCCTAGGACAGCAGCTACGGTGATATGTTGATATGCCCTCTGAACAAGGAGGAAGAGCAGTGGAACAGGGGCGATGTGGTGGTGGAACAGCCTTCACAGCTTCTTGCTGGAGGCACCAGGGGATGCAGTTGAGTTTAAGTTACCTTCAGGTGGCCCAGCTAGAGAGGTACTACCAGGGTCTAATAGTTCACACACAGGTAAGTGCATGCAAGGAGCTCCTCAGCACAGTCTAAAGAACTCATCCATGTACCCACCTTGAGAAAGCAGCATTTGGGAAGCCACTGAAATGAGAGAATCAATGGCAGGTTAGTGACAGCCAGGAAAGAAGTGACCATCAGCCAGGAGGGGACCGCATGGCTTTCTAGTTGCATCCCTTTCTCTCTCCTCCACCCTTGCATTGGAGCATCATTCCAAGTACTATCCCTATCCCCAGTCCAGGTAGTCCTAGTCCCAGTACAAGCAGTACTGATCGAGTGGGGGTGGGGAATAGAGGGAGGTGATACTGACATTGCATTGAATTTGAAGGTTCAGACCAGATTGAGGATGATGATGACAATGATGATTACAGTTTGTGAGCTAAAGTTATCCTTAATTTCCTCTCATTTTCCCTATGAAACAGTCAAAGCATTAAAGGAGCCAATCAGCTTTTATTTGTTTGTTGCTTTGCCATGCCCACAGCATGCAAAAGCTTCCCTGGACCAGGGGTCAAACCTGAGCCACAACAGTGACAACGCCACATCCTTAATCACTAGGCCACCAGGGAACTCCCAGTTCTACCTTTAAAATACGTTCATAACTCACCTACTTCTCACCATCACACTGGTACCCCACACGGTCTAATACAAGCTACCATTCTCTTTTGCCTGGATAATTGCCAAAAGCCTCCCCACTTGTATCCTGGCTCTCAACCTTGCCCCAGTACAGCCTAATTTTAACACAGTGGACAAAAAGATCCCACTGAAATGCAATTCAGTTCATGCCACTCTCCAGTTCACAACCCTCTGGCAATTGTACTTGTCATTCAAAATCAAGGCTGACGTCTACACTAGCCAACAAAGCTCTAAGTGATCTGTACTCACCCCACCCCCCATTTTCTGATTTTTATTTCTTTTATTTTTTCCACAAAGACACTCACACATCTCAGCTACAACTGCCCTCTGTCCTTCAAATTACCATGCACACTCCTACCTTAGGGCCTTTGCACTTGCTTTCCTTGTGCTTAAAACTCTTTACACATCATCCAAACCTCATGCCCTTATCCCCTTCAAGTCTTTAATAACTTTTTTTTTTAGAATATAGTTGATTTACAGTGTTGTACTCCCTTCAGATCTTTGTTCAAATATCACCTGCTAAACAAATTCACCCTTGACCATGCTATTAAAATTCATTTCCTTTTCTGAGTCCCCAGCATTCTTGTCCTCATTTTATTCTTTATTTTTCAGCTGAGCCCTTGTCTACATCTAACCTATTTTGCTGTGGTAGAGTATATTAATGTTCCCAATTATTGGCCCCTCTGCCCAATAAGGATTATTTGTGTGTCAATAAAATATGAGCGAAAATGATATCTGATACTGCTGAGGAAACTGGTAGAAGCTCCACCATCTATTTTTTTCCCTTGGCCACATGACCAGCATGCAGCAAGGGAGAGATTTCTCCTTGACCTTGAAGGAGACATAGAGCAAAGAAGCAGCTAACCTCCAGAGGCCATGTAATATAAACTCCGTCATTGCTCTTTTAGGTTGTTACCACCACCCAACTAAGCTAACTGATATACTTATATTGCTTATTACCTGTATTTTCCACTAAAATACAAGCTCTGTGGGAGCAAGGATCTTTGCTTGTTTTGTTCACTACCGTATTACCAGTGTTTAACACACAGTGGGAACTCGACAAGCATTTGCTGAATGAATTCTATCCAAGAATTTATCAGAGGATGGGAAAGGGAGATCTGGCAAACCATGGTTTTAAACCAGTGATTGGAGAAAAACATACAATCTTTCAACACTTATACTACCATAGCATTGTTATCACACAATAGTAAACCAGTCATCTGCATACTTGGTACATAGTAGATGCTGCATGATTGTTTTCTATGATGTCTGTTACTGTTATTTGTAGGTCAAGGAGTATTTGCAATTGAAATTAGGGTATAAATGCCAAAGGTATTTTGAGATGGGAAAACTCTGTGCCGGAGCTGGGACACTGGGATGGTGGGAAGTTCCAAATGGCCTTGTCGACATGGCTAAGAGCTGGTGTCAGCTGATGGCTGGAAGTTCAGTTCAGGTTACATCCAGGGTCCTCTCCTTGGATGGGCTTCTGCACAGCATAGAAGCCGGATTCTGAAAAGGAATGTTCCAAGAGGACAAGCTTCAGATTGGAAGTGCCAAGCCAGACTCCACTCGTGTTTCATTTGCTCAGGTTCCACTGGCCAAGGTTAGACACATGACCAAGCTCAGAGGCAATGAGGGAGGCATCACACCAGGAGGTGAGCATCAGAGAACACGGGTCATTGTGGGAGGTCAAGGGAACGTCTCAGGGAGTGTCTGGACCAAATACAGACTGAACTCCAGCATCTCAAACATATCACTGTATCCAAGTGATAAACTGTGAACGAATTTAAGAGTTCATGTCACACAAGCCAATTTTTCAAGAGCCTGATTTATACGTGATAATGCCAATGCATTTTTCTTCAAAAATATGCCTATCATAACTTGGAACCATACAAAAGGGCAGCAGGAACTTGCAGTGGGAAGGGTCAACAGGAGACCAAATGACAATTGGTGAGCAAAGAATCAGTAAAAAGGAAACACTGCATTATTAAAAGGGTATTTATGGCAAGCTATTAATCCCTAGTGTGTCGTGATTCTCCAAGAAGATTTCCATCTCCATCACTGGAAATGGCCACTAGATTCAAAGCAATGAGCCCCCTGGACAGTGCTAAAAAGAGACACGGAATTTCACTTTCTACCTTTCTTCTTGAACACTCGGTAATGTACTCAATTATTATTTCAAAAGGAAATACCAAGCAGATTACCAAGGACACACCTTCTGCTAGTTTAAATTTAAATTGGTGGTTTCTGGATGAAATTCAAGGATATCGGTATCAATGACAAAATACATACATAATACCTCCCAGTTGATTAGTTATTCTAATAGCTAATCACATGCATTTCTTGATGTTTCTACCTAGCATCAGTTATAGAGAGTGGTATTTTTATACCTGCCTCCACTTCCTAAAATGAATGTACCCGATTTGGGCATAAAACTTGAAAACAAATGTTTAGAAACATCCACCTGGCATCACCCTCAAGAACGTCAGGAGAATATAGAAAGACTAAAGATGAAAAAAATACATCAGTAATGTGGGCCAAGACTAGGGAAAGGAAGAAAGAATCTGAAAAATCACAAGGAAGAAAGAT
Source organism: Catagonus wagneri (assembly GCA_004024745.2). Classification (NCBI taxonomy): domain Eukaryota; kingdom Metazoa; phylum Chordata; class Mammalia; order Artiodactyla; family Tayassuidae; genus Catagonus; species Catagonus wagneri. The sequence goes on from PVHT020000059.1 coordinate 927,445, forward strand.
CAACAGGACATGTTTTTGGAGTTCCCTCTGTGGCACAGTGGGTTAAGAATCCAACTGCAGCAGCTTAGGTCCCTACTGAGGCACAGGTTCAATCCCCAGCCAGGCACAGTGGGTTAAAGAATCCGACATTGATTCAAATCAATCAGATTCAATCTCTGGCTGGGGAAGTTCCACATGCTATGGGTGTGGCCATAAAAAAAAAAAAGGACTTGTTTTGAGGATTGTATTGGACATGGGGTATACAATTAGGCAGGAAATGAAGATGATTCCAAAATACTGATTTAGGAGACTGAAAAAAAATGGAACTGGAGAAAGAATCCTTTGGAATTGGATAGAAAGAGGATGATGAATTTTTTTTGGGGGGGGAAGGTGAGTTTCAAATGCACTTATTCATTTTACAGATATTTTGGGGGCTCTCAGAATACACCAGACACTCTAAGCTCTAAGCTCCAGTGGGGTATTAGGCAAGAACCTGGTCCTCAGGGAACTTACATTCTACTGGAGAGAGACATGAGAAAATGTAAGCAAATCATTTTCTTTTTTTTTTTTTTTTTTGCTTTTTCCAGGGCTGCAACTGCAGCAATATGGACATTCCCAGGCTAGGAGTCCAATCAGAGCTACAGCTGCTGGCCTTCACCACAGCCACAGCAACACAGGATCTAAGCCATGTCTGAGACCTACACCACAGCTCATAACAACACCAGATCCCCAACCCACTGAGCAAGGGCAGGGATGGAACCCACATCCTCAAAGGACACCAGTTGGATTTGTTTCTGCTGTTCCACAATGGGAACTCCCAGCAAATAATTTCTGATAATAATTTATAAATGCCACAAAGAGCATAAAACTAGGAAATGAGCGAAAGAGTGAATGGGACTGATGGGGGAGGTGGTACCCAACTGCCTGGGAGGTCAGGGAAAACCTGAGACCTGAGAAGTGAGGATGAGCTAGGGAAGGGAGCACTTGGGGAAGGCATTCCAGGTGGAGGGAACAGCAGGTGGAACAGCCTCGAAGTGGGAACTAGCTCCGCATGTTTGAAAGCTAGAAATGAGAGAGGCAAGGTGAGATGTTCGCTTGAGCAAGGGAGGCAGAGGTCAGATAACAGAGGGGCTTTAAGTAATGCCGAGGAGTTTGGGTTTTATTCTGATAGCCATGGGGCGTCCATGGAGAACATTAAACAAGAAAGTGGTGGGGTCTTATTTCAAAAATCATTCGTGCTATAAATTTTTTTTTTAATTTAGAAACTAAAAAAATTAAAAAATAGGAGTTCCCACTGTGGCATAATGGGATTGGAGGCATCTTGGGAGTGGTGGGATACAGGTTTGATCCCTGGCCTGGCACAGTGGGGTAAGGATCTGGCATTGCCACAGCTTCAGCTTAGGTTTGAGACTGCAGCTCAAATCTGATCCCACACCCGTGAAATCCATATGCCATGGGGTGGCCAAAAATGAAAAAAAAAATGTAAATAAAAAAATAAAAACAATGAAAAATAAATAAAAATCATTCATATTGGAAAATATAAATGTACCCAATCAACATGGTGTACACATTTACTCACACTATGTTATACGTCCATTATAGCTGAATCAACCCGGGGGAAAACAGAGCACTCTGACAACACCAGATCCCCAACCCACTGAGCAAGGCCAGGGATGGAACCCACATCCTCAAAGGAGGAGGCACCATAAAGGAACAAAAGTGAATCTGAGAGGCCAGTTAGAGAGCTACTGCAGGACACCAGGGGAGAGATGCTAGTCTAGATGACGGTGCTAGAAACAGAGGGTCGAGTGCTGTCCTGTCCATGGATCTATTTTGATTGAAGACCCACGGGTGAATTCTAGGTGGGATGTGAGGAACAGCGAATAATCATACAACATTCGCACCTACATATCCCAGGGACAGAAACCATGAGAAGCCCTGAGAGGGAAGAAGAGACACACATAACAGAGAATTTGAGAAAACACTGCAAGCTATTCAAGATGAGGGCATTCTCTAGGCACCTAGAACTACCGGGCTAGAATTTAGGTGAAAGGGCAGAACTGAAGATGAAAACTTGCAACTTCTTAGCCTAAACATGATGGTTGCAATGTTCACACATTCTAATAAACTAAGCACAGAGTGGGAACAGCATCTCAGGCCTAGGGGAATATTCTTATTGAGAAACTAGCAGGATGAAGGGGGGGGTCTCAAGTCTGTTCCCAGAGACAAATGACCAGAGTAAGGGGAGTCAAGTAGACTGAGGCTACATAAACAAGGCTCTGAGTCTCAGATGAACTTGTCTACTAGCAATGGCCTTGTCTGCCAGTTTGTCTCATCTCAGGTGAAGTTCCAAAGGCCTGAGTGATCCAGGAGGATGAAGTCTTGGAAAAGGCCAATCTATTTTTTAAAAGAGAATTCTTACCAACCACTGAAAACAGAACCAGCTAAAACAATGAGATGCCACTATACACCTGTGAGATGGCCAAAATCCAAAACACTGACAGCACTAAATGTTGGTGAGGATGTGGAGCAACAGAAACTCTCATCCACTGCTGCTGGGAATGCAAAATGATGCAGTTGCTTTGCAAGATGTTTTGGCGGTTTTTTACCAAATGATCCAGCAATTGCACTCGTTGGTATGATACAAAAAGTTAAAAACGTATGTCCACATACAAACCTGCACGTGGATGTTTACAGCGGCTTTATTCACAACTTCCCAGACTTGGGAGAAACCAAGATATCCTTCAGTAAATGAATGGACACTGCGTAAATATGCAGATAATAGAGGGTTATTCGGCACTAAAAAGAAATGAGTTGTCAAGCCATGAAAACACATGGATGATCCTTAACTACATGTTGTTAAGTGTAAAAAGCCAATCTGAAAAAGCTACATACTGTAGATTCCAACGATACGACATTCTGAAAAAGGCAAAACTATGGAGACAATAAATAGATCCATGGTTGCCAAGCACTGGGGTGGGGAAGGGATGAACAGACAGGATATTTAGGGCAGTGAAAATATTCTGTAGAATACTACAAGAATGGATACGTGTATTCATTCGTCAAGACCCACAGAATGTATAACCCGAGGAGGGAACCCTAGTGTAAACTAGACTTCAGGTGAAGATGATGTGTCAGTGCAGGTTCATCAATTGTAGCAAATGTACCATCTGGTTGGAGGTGTTGACAGTGGGGGAGTCCTGGGTAGGGAGGTGGGCGGTATGAAGGAAACTTCTCTAGTTTCTGCTCAACTTTTCTGTGAATCTCACATTGTTCTTTTTACTTTGTTAATCAAAAAAAAAAAAATGGAATCAATAGAGTGGAGTGGCCTGAAAGAAATGCAAAGAGACCCCTGACTGCAGCCAGAGCCATCCGAGAGATAAGCATGGCTGCTGTTTTTTGTTAGATGGACTTCATCCTGCCAGCTGCCAAGATCAAACACTGCCACGCTGTCTTCATGCTTCTCCTTACCTCCCACCCCTCATCTAGGCCTGAGCCTAACTGCTGGCTGTACCTTCAAAGTATACTGAATCTCATTACTTCTCTCCATGTACACAACCTTCCTCCTAGGGTAGTGTAATAGCCTCTTAATTAGATCTCTGTGCCCCCTACCTTGACTCCTTAAGATCTATTTCCAGAGTTCCCTCTGTGGCTCACTGGGTTAAGAACCAGACATAGTGTCCCTGAAGATGCAAGTTTGTGCCCTCCACTTAGTGGGTTGAGGATCTGGCTTTGCTGCAAGCTATGGTACAAGTTGTGGAAGTTAAAAATATACGTCCACATACAAACCTGCATCTGGTGTTGCCATGGCTGTGGTGTAGGCCTCAGCTGCAGCTCTGATGTGACCCTAGTCCAGGAACTTCCATATGCCACAGGTGTGGGCATAAAAAGAAAAAGATCTATTCTCAATTCAGGAGCTGAGGGATCTTAAAGCCAGAGCCCAAAGTCCTATCTCCACTCTAAATCTCCAGAAGACTTCCCATCTCACTCAGAGCAAACCAGCATCCTTATGTGGCCAAAAAGACCCCACATTGTGTAACCCCCCCTACCCCACCCCTATCAGTCTCTCCTCACCACCTGATCCTCTCCCCCTCGAACTCCATCCACAGCAGCTCCCTGTGCTCCAGAACCCAGTGGGCATGATCTCTGTGCTTCTTGCCCTTTCTGCCTGGAATCCGTTTCTCCAGGACAAGCCACCCCTCCCCACCATGGCTCACTCTCTCATTTCCCCTAGCTCTTTACACCATGTTGTCTTATTGTGATGCCCTCCCCATCCGCTCTAAAGAAAAGATTCTCCCTGCCAACCACTGGCCAGGTCTTTGCTATCTCCTTTAACTTGTGTTATTTTATTTTTTTCCATAGAACATTTACTACTTGGTTTATCATGCCCTGATTGGTTTCTTATTTTACTGTTTATCTCTCTAGAGTGAAAGCTTCATGAGGGCAGGGACATTTCTCTGCTCCTGCTATGTCTGTCCACTGAGTGTCTGGCACACTCCAGGCACTTGAAAAAATATTTGTTGGATGAATTAATAAATGATCTAAGAGAAAAAAATTCCATTTTGTTCAAGGTGCATGTGAAAAAAAAATGAGGCTTTTGGAATGTCTCTGTCCTCAGGCTGCTACAACAGAAAACCATAGCCTGGGGGACTTAAAAAAAACACAGAAATTTATTTCTCACTGTTCTGGAGGCTGGAAGTCCAGATCAAGGTGCTGGCAAATTCAGTGTCTGGTGAGAACCCATTTCAGAGAGAGGCTTTTTCTCACATGGCAGAAGGGTTGGGGAGATCTCTGAGGTCTCTTTAATAAGGGGACTAATCCTATTCATAATGGCTTCACCCACATGACCAGATCACCCTAACACCCCTACCCCCCAATTCAAATAGCAGCACACTGGGGATTAGGTTTCAATATATGAATTTTAAGAGCGACACAAATGTTCAGTCTATAGTCTCCTAGCAGAGTTGTGCCACATGCTTTTAGAACAAATGGCATATAGCACTATTTTATTAATTACAGAAGTTCTGCTCCTTTGATTATTCTGCACTGACTGATCAATGTGATATATGTTTTATATCTTTCATTTCTCTTAACTGTTAAAGCTCATTTGCTTAATGCAATCTTTATGAACTAAATTAAGTTTTTAGAATGCATGGAGTTGATTATAAACTCCAACAAAGACTGAATGGGGGAAAGTCTTTGTCTTTCAGTTGGCTGTTTTTGGATGCTTTTGCTTGAACACTGCAACCCTATAACTGAAAGGAAAAGCAAAAAAAATGACATACTTTCAAGGACTTGACTGTAAAACAACGGTCATGGATATTAAAACCTGTTAAACTTTTCAAACTGTATTTATCACTAGCTGACAGCCAAAGCGAATTGCAAACAGGCCAAGCATGTTTTTGTTAAGACATCAATTTGTTGCCACTAAGAAATTACAGCAAAATAAAATCACTTTAAACAACTGTGAAATAGCTTAAAATACACTTACTGAGCAAAAAGATAAGACCAGCTTAAGGAATTTAATAGCACTACTAAGCAAGGAAAAACACTTATCTCTACATTTAAGTAGTGCCATTAATATCTGTATCTTTAATCATGGTTAGTACCATCATTATGGATAAAAGGGAAAACTTGGACTACTCCACTGAGCCACTTGAGAATGAGACCAAAATTTCAGATTGGGTGATACCTTAAAACGGCAGCTATTTCCTTTTTTTTTTCTTTTTCCAAGCCTTGAACATGGCATGTGGAAGTTCCTGGGCCGGGAATCGAACCCACACCACAGCAGTGACAATGATGGATTCTAAATCTGCTGCCACTAGGGAACTCTCTGCAGCTATTTCTTTTCTACTTTTTTTTTTTTTTTTTTTGCCTTTTGTGATTTTAGGGCCACACCCTCACGGCATATGGAGGTTCCCAGGCTAGGGGTCTAATCGGAGCTGTAGCCACTGGCCTACGCTGCAGGCACAGCAACGCAGGATCCGAGCCGCGTCTGCGACCTACACCACAGCTCACGGCAATGCCGGATCATTAACCCACTGAGCAAGGCCAGGGATTGAACCCGCAACCTCATCGTTCCTAGTCGGATTCATTAACCACTGGGCCACGACAGGAACTCCCTTTTCTAGTTTTGTTTTTGCTGTCCCATCCTCACCTTCCTTTTTTCAGCCATAAAATACCTAGTAAATGGACCTAGTTAAAAATAATAAAAGTATCTCAGTACTCTCAATGTGAAAGAATATTAGAAATTTAGACATCAATGCTGAGTAGTTATACTGCAAGCCACATGGGAAGTCCGAAATTTAGACATCATATTGCATTGGGCTGTGCAGCAATAAAACAGACATGAGGCTACAGAGAAGCTATAAGAAGTTTACAAGCTAAAATCTCATTGTAGGACTTCATAGCCTGTCTCTGTGGGAACTGCAAGCATTAATACATGACTTTGAAATAGGCAGTGTTTCTCCCACTGAACACAAAAAAACCACATATGAATTAGAAGAAATCTTTCATGGCTAAATTGTTATGTACAGTTCATACTTGCTCTTATAGTTCCTAAATTAGGGTTAGGATTAATTAACACTTCTGCTCATCTGCTCTCATAATAAAACTACAATAAATAACATAGTGTGACACAGACCAGGCACATGCAGAGAAATGAATAAAGCATAATAGAAGATCCAGAAATGAGCCCAGGTGTAGGTGTGTGTGTGTGTGTGTGTGTGTGTGTGTGTGTGTGTGTGTGTGTGTTTAATATACAGTATTTTAAATAAAAGAGGAAAGGATGGATAATTTGTGTATCAATTTGTACCTACTTGAGGAAAAAAATTAGATCCCTACCTCACACCCTGTAGTAAGGTATATTCCAAAAGGATTTGATAGCATAAAGGCACTAGTAAGTATTCCAGTACAAGATGGCAACATATGAACCTGAACTTACCTTCTCCCATAGACACAATATTTCTACAGCTATAAACAAAGCAATTCCCCTGAAAGAAAGCCAGAAACTAGCTGAGGATCTCCTATACAATTGGGAAAATGAGGGAAAAAAAAAAAAACAACCAGCATCTTCCTTAAAAAACTAAATATAGAACTCTCATATGACCCAGCAATCCCATTCCTGGGCATATATCTGGAGAAAACCATAATTCAAAAAGATACACGTACCCCAATATTCATTACAGCACTATTTACAATACCTAGGACATGTAAGCAACCTTAATGTCCATTGACAGAGGACTGGATACAGAAGATGTGGTCCATGTATACAACAGAATATTATTCAGGTATAAAGAGAAAGAAATAAGGCCATTTGCAGCAACAAGGATGGACCTAGAGATAATCATACTAAGTGAAGTCAGAGAAAGAAAAATGTCATATGATACACATATATTGGAATCAAAAGAAAATGATACACATGAACTTATCTACAAAACAGAAACAAACTCATAGATTTCAAAATCCAGCTAATGGTTACCATAGGGGAAGTCATGGGGGCAGGATGAATTAAGACAAAAGGAATAACATATACACACTAATGTATAAAATAAGTAATTAACAAGATCCTGTTGTATAGCACAGGGAGATCTACTCAACAGTTTGTAATAACTTATATGGGAAAAAATAATGGATGTATATATAACTGATTCACTTTGCTGTATATCTGAAGCTAACACAACATTGCAAGTGCACTACACTGCAATAAAATTTATAAAAGAAAAACCAACATCAAAATAAGTAGGAGATGATGAGACACAATCTTACCATAAACCCCACCCCAACACAGCAACATGTAATTGGGAGGGAACTCAGTTTCCAGGTTCTCCATGAGTAGTGAAGAGGTAGACCCAACATCTAGTGCCATAGCTTTTAAGACTTTCATCTTAAGGATGGGCTCCCAAAACACCGAGCTCTGGAAGCCAATGGAGACTGAGTCAACAGTCTCCACAAAGGTATAGAGCAAACAAAAGGGCTTATGTGCACTCATAGTGGCTACTACCCCAGGACTTAGCACAGAAGCCACAGGCTGAAACACCCATCTCCCAGTGTTATTATGAAATAGGCCTATTTGTTTATCCTAAGAACTTCAGCCTGAGAGTCAGACCCCTAATTGAACACAATCTAGGGGCCAATAGCAGTCTTCTCCCAAGATTGAAGACGCTGGTGGGCACCAACTATGTGCTTTGTCTCCCTCTGCCCGGACCCAGGTTGTGGATATCTCTGTGAAAGGAGCTTTTCCACCTGCCATCTAAGAGACACAGCCCTTGATCTCTTGGCTTAGTAGTCAACAAAGGTTAATTTCACTAGTCCCATAGGATTATAACAAAGAAAGAGTTCTTAACTGACTATTCCCCAGAGTCCAGTGCAGAGGCAGCAGAGAGAAATGTTCATCTCCCAGTCTGAAAGAGATCTATTAGCAAACTTTTAAAAGCTGCTGCCTGGAGTCCAGCTTCCAATCAGCTTTCATCTAGGTGTTGACTAAGATCCTCCTTGTTTGGCACACCAAAAGTTCTTGGTACACCCTTAACTACTGGGAGCCACTAAGACTAAAGGTGGCAGCTGGACAATCACAACAGTTAGAGAATCAACTAAGAGGTAGGGCAGGTCTGAATGGTATGTTTATCTCCCACAGCAGGCCATTCCCTTAAGACTGGAAGTTGTGGCTACTTTATCTAACTCACGGAAACCACACAGTCAAGGAAAGTGAAGAAACAAAGGAATATGTTCCAAACAAAAGTAAAAGATAGAACTCAAGAAACAGACCTTAATAAAATGGAGATAACTGACTTACCAGATAAAGAGTGATAAATAATGGTCATAAAGATGCTCACTACCCTCAGAAGAATAATGCATGATCAGAGTGAAAATTTCAACAAAGAGGCAGAAAATATAAAGTATCAAACAGAAATTATGATGCTGAAGAATATAACTGAACTGAAAAATTTAACTGAGTGTTTAAATAGCAGAATGGATTAAGCAGAGGAAAGAGTAGTAAACTGAAAGGGCAGTGGAAATCACCTAACTGCTGGAGAAAAAGAAAAAAAGAGTGAAAAAGTGTGAAGACAGATTAAGGGACTTATGAAACAACATATTAGACCAGATGGACTCACAAGACATTTATAGAACAAACTCTTCCAAAGGATAGAAAATGAGGGAACACTTCCAAAATAATTTTATAAGGCCAGCATTACTCTGATGCCAAAAGCAGGTAAGGACACTACAAGAAAATAAAGTTACAGACAAATACTCCTGATGAACATAGATGTAAACATCCTCAACAAAACAGTAACAAACTAAATTCAACAATACTTTAAAAGGATAATATACCAAGATCAAATAGGATTTAATAATAGGATACAAGGGTGGCTAAAAATCTGCAAATCAATGTCATGCATCACTTTAACAAAATGAAGGATTAAAAGTCATTTGATCAGCTCAATAGATGCAGAAAAAGCATTTGACAAATTCCAAATCCATTCATGATTAGAAACTCAACAATCCCTTAGAGGGATTGTTCCTTGACATAAAAGAATGCCACATATGACAAGTCTACAGTTAACATCATATTCAACAGTGAAAAACTCGAAGTGTTTCCTCAAAGATTAGAAATAAAACAAGGACACCCGTTCTTGCCACTTTTACTCAACATAGTCCTGGAAGTAAGAAAAAGAAATAAAAGGCATCCACACTGGAAAGCAAGAAGTAAAACTGTCTCTGTTTGCAGACATGCATAACATTTTATAACATTATCTGCATGTGTGTGTGTATAGCCTAAAGACTATAACAAAAATTGTTAAAACTAATAGAATTCAGCAAAATTGCAGGTTATAAAATCAATTTACAAAAATCTGTTGCGTTCCTATACAGTAACAACAATCTATCAGAAAGAGAAATTAAGGGAAAAAATCCAATTTTAGTTGCATCAAAATAATAAAATATCTAAGAATAAATTTAACAAAGGAGGTAAAGACCTGTACATGGAAAATATACAACACTGACTGATGAAAGAAGACACAAATAAATGTTCATGAGTTGGAAGGATCAAATTGTTAAAATATCCACACTACCCAAAGCAATCTACAGATTCAATGAAATCCCTGTCAAAATCCCAATGGGGCTTTTAACAGAAATAGAAGAAAAAATCCTAAAATTTGTATGGAAATCACAAAGAAGCACTGAGAAAGGAGAACATAGCAGGAGGCATCATGCTTCCTAACTTCCAACTATAATACAAAGGTATAGTAATCAAAACAGTATAGCATTGGCATAAAAAAGACATATAGACCAATGGACCCAATCAGAGAGCCCAGACATAAATTCATGTATATATGTTCAATTAATTTGCAACAAAGGAGTCAAAGATATATATGAGGAGAAACCACAGTATATTCAATAAAGAATACTAGAAATACTGGAAAGCTACATGAAAAGAATGAACTGGATCAGTACCTTACAACTGTACACAAATATCAACTCAAAAGGGATTGAAGACTTAACAGAAGGTTTGCAATCATAAAACTCCTAGAAGAAAACAGGAAGTCAGCTCCCTGACATTGGTCTTGGCAATAATTTTTTGGATTTGACACTAAAAACAAACAAACAAAAAATAAACAAGTGTGACTACCTCAAACTAAAAAGCTTCTGCATGTCAAAGAAAACCATCAACAAAATAAAAAGGAAACCTATGGTCTGCGGACTGGGAGAAAATATTTGCTAATCATATGTCTGAAAGTGGCCTAATATCCAAAATAAAGAACTCATACAAGTCAACAGGAAAAAAAATATCCAAACCAAAACAAATAAACAAAAACCAAAATCAAAACAAAATGATTAAGCTATGGGCAGAAGATCTGAATGGACATTTTCCCAAAGGAAACATACTGATGGCCAACAGATACATGAAAAGGTTCTCAATAATCATTAATCATCACAGAAATGCAAATCCAAATCATAGTGAGCCATCACCCACACTTACTAGAATGATTACTCTCAAAATGACAGCAGGGGACAAGTGCTGGCTAGGACATAGAGAAAAGGGAACCCTTGTGCACTGTTACTGGGAATGTTAATTGGTGCAGCCACTAAGGAAAACAGTATGGAGACTCCTCAGAAAATTAAAAATAGAACTACCATGTGATCCAACAATTCCACTTCTGGGTATTTATCAAAGGAAACTAGATCACTCTTTTTAAAAGGTGTCTGTGTTCCCATGTTCACTGAAGAATGATTCACAACCAAGACACAGAAACAACTTAAGTGTCTACTGATGCATGAATGAATAAAGGAAATGTGATTATACATATATGTACGCATATATATTATATATTATACGCATATATTATATAATATATATAATATTATTCAGCCATAAAAAAAAAGAAGGGCATCTTGCCTTTGGGGACAACATGGATGGACCTTGAGGGCATTATGCTAAGTGAAATATGACAGACAGACAGAGACAAATACTGCGTTATTTCATTTACATGTGGCACCTAAAAGCACAAAGTGAACTCAAAGATACAAAGAACAGACTGGTATTTGCCTGAGGCAGGGGGTGGAGGGGAGGTGAAATGGGTGAAGGTGATCAAAAGATGCAGACTTACAGTTGTAAGATAAATTAGTCTTGAGAAGTAATGTACAGAATGGTTTCTATGGTTAACAATACTGTATTGTACATTTGAAAGTTGCTAAGAGAGTAGATTTTAAAAGTTCTCATTATAAGAAAAAAATTGTAACCATGTGACATGATGGATATTAACTAAAATCAAGGTAAACATTTTGCAATATATTCATATATCAAATCATTATGTTTAACCCCATAGACTAATACAATGCTATATATCAATTATATCTCAGTAAAAAACTAGAAAAAAAATTAAGAGTATTAGTAAAAGTTCTAAGTGACTTTATACAGCCTTGGAATAGAAAAATACTTTCTAAGTATTACCTAAAATGTGAAAATGATAGCACTGACATAAAATCTTAGAATTTCTATATGTAGAAGACCATAAGTAAATTAAAAAGGAAACTGGAAAAAATATGAGTATGTGGCTGATCACCACCCTGCCCAATGAGAAAACAGACTTAGGATAATAGGACACTCACTAATGAAAAAAAAAAAAAAAAGCCTCTCTAAGCTTTAGTTTCCCTCCTGAACATTGGGAATCATGACAAGCCAGTTAAAGACTTCAGGGTTGGTCTAGTACTTGAAGTTTCCAATAAAAATGGTTTTACTTATTAAGGCATGTGTATGTATGGATGTGTGGTGTATGGTGTGTGGTGTGTATGCATCTATACTAACCAACTCTCCCACTTTGCCAGAACTGCTCAGTTCAAAACTGAAAGCCTCAGGAAACTCCTCAGTCATCAAATTGGGACAGCTGGTCACCCTGCTACAAGCATACAGAGCAAAGGACCAAGGTTTTATGAGGATTCAGTTCTGGGAAGGAAGTCTTTTTATTTTCTTGCTTATGCTTAGTTGTATATTCTTTTTCATAAATGTGTTGGTTTTATAATAAAAAAAAACCTTTATTCCAATTTGACATTAAAAAATTGAATACAGCCTCTAAAATTATTACTATCTGTGAAATAATCTCCAAAATACAGACAGTCAAATATTAGCAGTTCTTACAGTATGAGAAAATCTCTGGCCTCAAGGCCTAATATGCCATCAATCTGCCAGCACTGAGGAAATGTTTCCCGTGCATGGTTCACGTCTTCACAACTAGCATGGAAAACGCAATCTAAGTGTTTCAACAAAAGGCATGTTATACAGTTCTATTAGCATGTAATGCTCTTTGGGCTGTCAGTAAAGCTTGGAGACTCTCCATATTTTTATCCCACTGAATGCAATGACACTTGTGATGTCATCAATTCAAAGACTATGACTTAGGTGCCAAAACTTTATCCATTAGTTACTAGGATTATGGGATGATGGCATGAACTTGATACCATAATGAGAGATTTTGTGATCGATTTTTAAATTGAGGGGTTTTATTTTTATTTCATTCCCTTACAATTTTAACTAACCCTAACTTAAATACATACTTGGAAGAATCTTTTCAGGTTTTTTTTTGGAGGGGGGAGTGTTTTTTTGTTTGTTGAGGTTTTTTTGATGGAGGTCAATGGGAGGAGGTGGGTCCCAGAACTTTGAGGAGAAAAAAAGAAGAGGGGGTATTTTCATTATTCTTTCAGTACCCGGGGGCTGCAAGTTGCATGGAAGACAGATGTGACTGGGGAGGAGGGAAAGACAAACCGGGGGGCAGCAATCCACACAAAGGTCTCCCCGTACCAGTGGGATCATCTCGCATTTCCTTATTTAGTGCCAGCAAATTGTTAATGGCTTGACTAAAGTCTTTCCAGTTACTGTATTTTTGAATACTTCCACATGAGATTTAGAACGTCTGCGTTGTTAAAGAGAAAAAAATTTTGGAACAGTGGAAGCACACAAGACAGCCTCTGATTCCCTAACTCTGCTTCCTAGAACTAAACTCAAAACACAGACACACATCCCCACACATGTATGTGTGCGTGTGTGCGCGCGCGCGCGCGCACACACACAGCCAGGACCTAATGTAACCCTGTAACTCGACCCCATTCAGAAGACCAGGCTCTGATGTAATGGCTCAACTTCTTGACCAGAATCAATTACACTCTAATTCCAGATGCATTTGAAATCTCATCTTTGGAATCTAGCACCATTTTGAATTAGGCCCTTATACTTACTGCCTCAGCTCCCGTGTATGGAGAATTGCCTGCGCTTATCACTGTGGGCCTTAATTAGCCCAAATCAAATATGTGGGATTACATGATTGCTATATAAACTCCTCCCTGGTTTTGTCCGAGACAAAGGGTCTCTTTTCAGCAATTGCAGCTAATTAAAAACAAACTGAGCTGTGGGCTTTACCACTCTCCAAAACAGAGCAAAAACAAAAGCCAAGCAGCCGAGGGGCTCTCCTCCTCTACTGCACCAAATGCATCTCCTGAGTTGTCCCTTCTTTCTCACTCCCTCCCCTAACCCCAGTCCCCTCCATATACAGAATGAAAAAGCAGGCCACCAGATAGACTTTTTGATGAATTCGTGAAAAGCGCACTTTCTGGCCACTATTACACTTTTTAGGTGTACATAGAACACCCCCTGGAGAAGATGCAACCTTCATAGACCTGCAGCAGAAAGAAAGTCATGTGAGTCCTTGAAGGTACACACCATCAGGCAGCAAGCGGAGTTCTATGAACTTGCTGGGAGCAAGTCTGGAGCAAAGTAAACAGGCAGTGGGAACAACCAGCCTATAGAGTCTGCATCTGAAATGAAGTTCTGAGCTTCCGGACAATTCAAGAATCTAAGACTGAAGAACAACATGAGCCCAAGAAGCATGGGCAGCTGACTTCTTGTTTAAAGGACAAAGAGCTCAGTTCCACATTCCCTGATTTCTTTATTTTTTATTTTTATTTTATTTTATGTTTTTGTCTTTTTAGAACTGCACCCATGGCTTATGTAAGTTCTGAGGCTAGGGACTGAATGAGAGCTAGAGATGCTGGCCAGAGCTATGCCACAGCCATAGTTACTCAGGAGCCGAGCCTCATCTGAGACCAACACCACAGCTCACGCAATTCTGGAACCTTAACCCACTGACTGGGGCCAGGGATCGAACCTGTGTCCTCAGGGATACTAGTCGGGTTCATTACTGCTGAGACACGATGGGAATTTTTTCCTTTTACAGATACATCTGTGGCATATGCAAATTCCTGCACCAGGAGACAAATTAGAGCTGCAGCTGCCAATCCACGGCAACACCAGATCAGTGTGACATCTGTAACCTATGCTTCAGCTTGCTGAAACACTGGATCCTTAACCCACTGAGTGAAGCCAGGGATCAAACCCGAATATTTACAGACACTATGTTGGGTTCTTAACCCACTGAGCAACAATGGGAACTCCCCACATTCTCTGATTTCTAAGTGCTGGCAGCAGCACCCATATTCTTCTGACCCTCATGGTACATGCAACTTCTCTTTCCTCACTCCTTCCAATCCGTTAGCCAGTCCCAGCTATTTCCTTTCTCCACAGTTAAGCAGCCATAGGCCCGTCTCCTGTCAGAGTTCCTCCACAATCTTCCTGCTTCTGTCTCTTCCTACTGTATCTCACCTAGAAACAAAAATTCTATTTTCATAATACGTTTTTGTTACCCTGCCCTGTTCACAGCATCCACTGCTGGCTCTAAATTCATTAAGACATATGCATTGTTTTGATGTTTGGAAAATTTTTGATTATGGATTAAAGGAGATTTTTACTGTGCATTCCTGTGCCCTGTCTTTAAACAACCTTCATCTCCAATTACAAATTTCAGCACCCACCCTCTCTCTTCTCCCCTTCCCCTATCGGCCCCAGCTCCCGCAGGCCTACCTTTGAGCCCAGTGGGAGCAATGGAGACAGAGCATCAGAGCTGCTGGATTCTGAGACATTAGGGAGTGTCATGGCAACAGGAAAATCCAGTTTCAACTCAGACTCAAAGCAGAAACTAACTGCACCCACCAGAGCTGTTTAAAACAGCACAAAGAGTAGTTAATTGGACAAAGGGAACCTCATTGCCCAAAGAGAATAAAGCCTGCAAGAAGAATCCAAAGACACTTTCACCTAGGTAGAAACAGATACACACCATCAATTTAAAGAGTCTATCAGCATTTATAGAATACATGGGGAAAAGCAACATCTTCCCTAAAAAGCAATTCATGAAGATTCATCTGTTAGAGACTACCCTGGGAGCAATGACTCTTCATTCTCTGTGTTTAGTCATAGGAACTTTGAAGAAAATTAATAAAATAAAATAAAATATATCACAGCATAGCTGCTGCAGAACGAATTCTGAGAGAAAGAAGATTCCAGGCAATAGTCTTTAACCCACCCAGGTTATTGCTATATCACAGGTTTGTGAATGAAGATGAACTAAAGACTGCACTCACAACCCACTAGAAGTTCCTGATAGCTTTGAGGGAGCGATTCAGAAAAATCTATAGTTTATCACCTACAGCTCTCATTTCTAAGCATGAGTTCAGCCATGCTCCACAAATCCTTCTGTTCTTTCTGTAGGACATCACCACACCCCCCCTTCTAAAAGACCAGGTAGATTACCACTGGTTCTTTCTGGAGGCTCCTAATTATTCACCTGGTACAGTGTATTCAAGATCACAGAAATCCCTCTGAGCCTAACCCATTTATTTCCATCTCTGTGCATAAAGTTAGGTACCTCTGCATATTTCTTAGTATTTAAATATATTGATGTAATTCGGCCCCATATTCCAAATAAAAGGCTTGACCGGCTATTATGGGTCACAAAGTACATACAGCACCTTATACTTGCTCCAATGCTTACAATCAAGGAAGATGAAAAAAAACAAAAAGTCAGGAGTTAAAATAATGACAAAGCAATTAAGAAATAGCTCGGTCCTGGTGGTCTCTGCCATAGAAGGCAAAGGAAGAAACTCCACTGGGACCAGATATTCTTCTGTTGTTTCTCCCTACATGCAGAAAGTGGATTTAATTTTTCTTACTGAGTTGTGCTGGATGTTTCAGGTGTCACCCCTTCACCTACCCCAAAAATGGGAATTTGGGTGTTGGGCTCAAGTTGTGACGTTCCATTCCCCAAACCTGCGAAGGGTGTTGGGGAAAAAGGTCACCTAACCACTGGAGACGTGAGGACCAGCATCTTTGAGAAGAATGAGAGTTAGAACCTTGGAGGACGTCCAATCAAATTCCATCCCAATAGGCCAGAACAGGAGAAAGAGAGCAAAGAGGTGAAGAGAAAATATAGGTTTGAGGGTGACCACTGGCTAGAAGCCAAGGTAAATGAAAAGCTCTGAACCAGCGGATGGGCACAGAGTCTGGGAACATTTCTGCAGTAGCTTTTATTAAAAGGACCTGCACCCATGGGTTTTAGTGGATGAGTCACCAAAGGGCTCCCTGAACCTAGACACCACCTCCCGCCAGCACCAGCTCTGTTTCCCATCAGGAAGGGAAGGATGGAGCTCCCCTACAAGTGTTTACCTGCAGCAGATCCTAATGTTCCCCAGAACATTTCTGAGATGAAAGAAGCCTTCCCTTGCCTACCTCTCTGGCCCAGACACTTTCAAGGGTCTGATTTTAATGCCATTGGAAGCCGAGCCCCTCTCCCAAAACACACGAAGGATCTGAGGTGGAGGAGGGAGTCTTGGGTCCTGTGCATCCAGATGAGCATTCACAGAATGCATGGCAGTGTGAAGGCCTTCAAGATAGCATCTCTTGTTACCTTGGAGACCCAGCCCTTGTGGTCTTCCAGCAGCTGGCTTCAGAAGAACATACATTGCGTCTGGAGGCCAGCCCAGACTCACAGATCTCTCCCACTCCTTCCCTCCCGCTGCTTCCCCAGGGCCCAGCATTAGTTATAAAAGTCCTTATATGTATATGGTGACAGCTTCCTTAATACTGACCAGCTGTGAGGGTAACAGTGTTGCCGGGGATGGCAGGGGACCAGCGGGAGGGGAACAATGACTGATACAAAAGGGAGGGTTCTGGCCAGGGAGCTAAGATGAGTCATCACCGCTGAATTCGGCTGTGAGTACAAAGAGCATGTGTCTTTTTCAGGAAGAGGTACTGCCCTGGAGCTCCCATCTGAGCATCCATTGATCCAATCCATATGGCCGACTGTCTGTGCTCAGTGGGCACATGAAGCCAGGCTTGGGAGGTCTGGAACGGTCAGCAGTTTGGTCTGACAACAGAATCACCTGTGACATGAAGACTACAGACCACTGGGCCTCATCCTTGATCAACTGAATCAGAATATTCAGGGCTAGAAACTGGCACATACCCATTTTTTAAAAATTCTTATTATAGCTGATTTACAATGTTCTGTCAATTTCTGCTATACAGCAAAGTGATGCAGTCATACATATATATACATTCTTTTTCTTATGTTATCGTCTAGCTTGTTCTAGTACAGGTGATTGGATTAGGTTCCCTGCGATGTCAGCAGGACCTCACTGCTTATCCATCCTATGTGCCATTTTTAATTTTATTTTTTGGCCACATCTACAGCATGCACAAGTTCCTGGACCAGGGGTAGAACCCATGCCAGAGCAGTAACCAGGGCCACAGCAAAGACAACACTAGATCCTTAATCCTCTGAGTCACCAGGGAACTCCACACCTACGCTTTTTAATGTGCATTTTATAATTGAAAAATAAAACTGGAAGATAAAGACATGTATGCATTTTCTAAAACTCCACATGTGATTCTGAGGCATAGCCAGAGAGGTGAACTCCTGTGGTGAACACTGCTCCACAAAACTGGGGTACAACATGAGAACTGAATTCTGCTATTATGTGGTCAGCTCAATTGTGGTGAACTATGGGTCCAGGTAAACTGTGGAGGTGTTCTATGCTAAGGTGATCTGTGGAAGCAGAAGGCCTTCTTGATAAGCAGAGTGGCTGCACCTGAATTAGTAATGAGTGGAAAATAAAGGTACCTTCACTATGGCGGCTGACAGGCAATTACTTTAAGGTCTGTTCGAGATTATTTCACTTTCAATGGTAAAACAGAAAAGAAAAAAAAGTTTCCATCCGTGCTCAAGCATTTTTCAAAGATTGCTATTTTGATTATCTTTCTTAGAAGAGAAGTAAAAGTTCTAGTGGACACGTTTAGAGTTAGATATTGACAATGTTTTAAAATATACAATTGTGAGTTCCCTGGTGGCCTAGCGGTTAAGGACCAAGTGTTGTCATTGCTGTGGCTCCGGTCACTGCTGTGGAACGGTTCTATCCCCAGCCCAGGAACTTCCATATGCTATGGGCACATAAAATAAAATATATAATCAATCTGTGATAATCTTATGGTCAGCCTGACCTGGCCAGGTATATCTCCGACTCCTAGGCAGGTATTTAATTCATTAAATTAAATAAGGTGCCCCTTATTTAACAGGATTTGAATCACCACTCTTCCGATCAGACCTGACGGAGTACATAGGTCAAGGGCTTATACACACTTGTTGTCAGAATGAGAGCCACCAGTGCAGACAAAGCTCAACT
The DNA here is from genome assembly GCA_004024745.2 of Catagonus wagneri. Lineage (NCBI taxonomy): Eukaryota > Metazoa > Chordata > Mammalia > Artiodactyla > Tayassuidae > Catagonus > Catagonus wagneri. Next base: position 946,483 of record PVHT020000059.1, read on the forward strand.
CGGTTAACAGTGGGAGGGGAGGCAGAGGAAGGAGAGAGGCGGACACTGTGTGAAAGCAGAGCTCTCTGAAAAGCGGGGTTGCAGGATACACATGATTAAGAGGCAACTTCCTTTGGAGGGTATTTTCCCCAGAAGGAAAGCCAGGAAAAGATGGAATCCCAGCACAAGCCCACCCAGGGTGCAAGGAGATTATTAACCTTTCCAGCCACACACAACTCCGCCCATGAAAATACCCTCCCTGCGAGCTTGGATCTAAGAATTTGCAGAGTTTACTGTTGCCACCATGTCGTTCTTGGTAAGTAGGTCACATTTCTTTTTTTTCCCCTGTTTTTTAGAGCCACATCTGCGGCATAGGGGTTCCCAGGCTAGGGGTCACATTAGAGCTACAGCTGATGGCCTACACCACAGCTCATGGCAACACCCAATGCTTAACCCACTGAGTGGGGTCAGGGATCGAACTGCATCATGGATGCTAGTCAGGTTTGTAACCAGCTGAGCCATAATGGGAACTCCAGTCATGCTTCATTTTAAAGTTCCTAGCATGGGAGTTGTCACTGTGGCTCAGTGCTAACGAACCTGACCAGCATCCGTGAGGTCGTGGGTTCAATTGCTGACCTCACTCAGTGGGTTAAGGATCCAGTGTTGATGTGATCTGTGGTGTAAGTTGCAGAAGTGGCTGGGGCCCTGCATTGTTGTGGCTGTGGTATAGGCCAGTGGTTGCAGCTCCAATTTGACCCCTACCCTGGGTACTCCATATGCCTCGAGTACAGCCCTAAAATAAACAAATAAAGTTCCTAGCTCAGTTTGATCAAGGTGAGAACAGCTTCCAATGGTCCAAATTCTTGTAACTAAATCAGTCAAGCAATCCACATATATATCCAGTAGTTGGCAGCGTAATGTAATGTCATAGCAGATATAAGGCCACTCAGTTGTTCAGATGGATCACACTTCACGTTTTGAATGGGCCCAGTAGTCAGCTGGGGCAGTGCCAAGGCACAGGCAGAGTACATGGGCTCAACATCCCTTGGTTGCTATGGACAACATCTGGCTTCCGTATTCTCTCTTTGACACCCTCCAGGTTTCATGACTGGGCCTCTTCATTGCAGTGGGGGACCATTACACAGCAGCCATCACTCTGCTAGAGCTACAGCATCACAAAGTTTGGGGACCTCAGGGTTCCCTGTGAGGACACTTGGAAGCCCAGATAGCTGTTGAGTAAGTACACTAAAGCTCTCCAGAGAACAGAACCGTTAGGATGTACTCTGCATGTGTGTATATATATAGTGTGTGTGAGAGAGAGAGAGAGAGAAGGAGAGGGAGAGAGAGAGAGGGAAAAACAGAGGGCTTGAGAAAGGAGGGGAGGGAGAGGGAGAGAAGTGGGGAGAGAGGGAGGGGGAAGAGAGAGAGAAGGAAAAACCACAACTCATAGCAACACCAGATCCTTAACCCACTGAGTTGAAAGAGAGATTGAGGGGGAGAGAGGGAAGGGGAGAAGCAAAGAAAGAGGGGTTGAGGTGGGGGAAGAAAGAGAAGAAAGGGAGGGGGACAAGGGACAGAGAGAGGCACATTATGAGGGCATTCTGCTTTACTCCAAGTCCATTCATTTAAATGCTCATCTCCTCCAAACACACCCTCATAGACACACCCTGAATAATGTTTGACCAAATATCTGGGCACTACCAAATTGATACATAAAATTCACCATCACAGTGCCGAGTGGGCACGCTCATTGGCCTAGAAGCCCATCGCTCCTCAAGCACCAGGGAGTATCAAGTATAGAAAATTCAGGAGCAGGGGTCTCCCCCTTGCCCAGGTTGTAGAGGGGTGGCTCAAAGAACTAGATCAGGATAGACCCCCAACCCATCAGAACACATTCTGGCCACGACGGTATTCATTCCCTCTGAAAACCACAGGGTTAGAGTGAGAGAGACTCAGAACATTACTTCCAGCAAGCCCCTATTCCCCGCACACCTTAGCACAGGGTCTGAATGAAGATGGAAAGACGTGTCATGTCCTCAGTGCACGGGAGCAAAGTCTCAGCTGTATGACAGTGAGGACACAAGTGGCCGTTCACGTGGTTCAAACCTCACTTTGCTGTAACATTTGTTTTGAAGGCTGGATCCCAGGCTTTTGTTTACCATTTGTTTTCCCAGGAATTAAATTAAAATCTCTCTGGAAAAACTCTTAAGTCACATCGTGGATCACGTCCACTTTGATGAGTTCCACAGGAGTACACAAGCATGGAAGACAGACCATCCTGTAGAAGAATTTGGCAAACGAAGACTCTTGTGACTGAATTCAGGGCAAGTGAACATTACCACTGTCTCTCTACTGAAAAGGGATCCCCACAAAGCCAGTAACATCAACAGTGGAGCAAAGAAGCCATCTACTGCTGCATCGTTATAGCACCATGCAGACTTTCAAATTTGAGTTCCAAGTTTGGTGCCACTGAGCAAACCAAACCCACTATCTGCAGAACTTATATGTTGTGAAGGACATCAGTCTAAGGCTACGAGAAATGAGCTAAGTGACGATGTAACAGAGCCCCCGTCTCCTCCCTCGCCGGTGGGTTGCAAACTCCTGAGAGCAGGGGTTTGGTCTTGTTCTCTGCCGTGTATCCAGCACCTGGCACATAACCTCTGCTCAGCAAACTTTTGTGGACTGATTGATGGGCTGATCCACTGAATCCCAAAGCAATCTTCCTCCAGGTATTGAGATGTCATTACCGTGGTCAAAAGGGAATGGGACTTCTTGGTAGGACAATTGGAATGTTCTTAGAGCGATTAATTTTTTTAGTTATTTTTTTAATTTATTTGTCAAGTGGCTACCATCTCTTCAGATCTGCTTGGCCATCAGTAAAATGACACTGGGGAATGACACATTTATTTAGCACCCATATAATACCAAGGGACACAATGTATAGATAAATATGGCACCCAAACTTCATTCACAGAAACCCCTTCCGCTCCTAGCAGAGACACAAAAGGTCCTGAAAGATGCTACCTGGCTGCTTCATCTGCCTGGATTTTAACTTCTTATGGGCAGAGACTGTTTCTTATCCCCAGAACCTACCATATTACCTGACAGTGACAGCGTGTGCTCAGGTGATGATTATCAAATGCTTACGTTCTCAAATTTTTCTTGCTCAGCAGGGGGACTGGAGTATGGGAGAATTTCAGGAAGCCTGTGATAACAGAAACCTGGTCAAGTGAGCCAAGATGATGATAATGGAATATCAGAAAGAATGAAGAGGATTAACAGAGGCCATTGACAATGAAAGCAACACCTCAAGAGAATAACTAGAATGTTGAGTTGGTGGAGGTGGTAAGAAAACATAAGTATAGAAAGATAACCAGACCTCGTGCGAGCACTTATATTGCCAGGATGTGCAACAGATTATGACAGATATAAAAAGAGAGCAAGACATTGGGTCTTAGGAAGATTCAAACAATGTAAAAGGTAGAGTTTCCAATCTTTTTTTTTTAATTTATTTTTTATCGGAGTTTCCATCGTGGCTCAGTGGAAACAAATTTGACTAGTACCCATGAGGACGCAGGTTCAATCCCTGGCCTCACTCAGTGGGTTAAGGATCTGTTGTTGCCCTGAGCTGTGGTGTAGGTTGCAGATGTGACACAGATCCTGCATTGCTGTGGCTGTGGTGCAGGTGGCCACTGCAAGTCTGATTTGGGCCTGGGAACCTCCATATGCTGCAGGTGTGGCAGTAAAAAATAAAGACAAAAACCTTTTTTGTTAAAGTATAGTTGATTTACAATGTTGTATCAATTTCTGATGTCCAGCAAAGTGACCTAATCATATGTCATTATATATATATATATATATATATATATATATATATATATATATATATATAATGTTTGTTTTCTCATATTTATTTTCCATCATGGTCTATACCAAGAAAATGGATATAGCTCCCTGTGCTATACAGCAGGACCTCATTGCTTATCCATTCTAAATGTAATAGTGTATGTCTACTAACTCCAAACTCCCAGTCCCTCCCTCCTACCCCTTGGCAACCACAAGTCTGTTCTCTTTATCTGTGAGAATGTTTCTATTTTGTAGATAAACTCATGTGTGCCATATCTTAAATTCCACATATAAGTGATATAAGTATTTGTCTTTCTCTTTCTGACTTACTTCATTTAGCATGAGAATCTCTAGTTCTATCCATGTTGCCGCAAATGGCATTATTTCATTCTTTTTCATGGCTGAGTAGTATTCTATTGTATATATGTACATCTTTTTTTTATCAGTTTATCTGTCAATGAAAATCTAGGTTGTTTCCATGTTTTAGCTATTGTGAACAGTGCTGATTATAAACATAAGTGTGCAAGTATCTTTTTGAACTATAGTTTTGTTTGGGTATTTGCTCAGAGGTGAGATTGCTGGATCATATGGCAGTTCTATATTTAGTTTTCTAAGGAACCTCCATACTGTCCTCCACAGTGGTTGTACCTATTTATATTCCCACCAACAGCAAAGGAGGGTTCCCTTTTCTCCACACCCTCCCCAACAAGTGTTATTTGTAAACTTAAAAATGATGGCCATTCTGAATACCTCACTATAGATTTGATTTGATTTGATATTGCAACCGACAAGGGCTTACTCTCCAAGATGTACCAGCAACTCATACAACTCAACACACAAGCAAACAACCCAACTAAAAAATGTGCAGAAGACCTAAACAGACATTTCTCCATAGAAGATATACAGATGGCCAGTAGGTGCATGAAAAGACAACATCGATAATTACTAGAGGAATCCAAATTAAAACTTTTAGTTCCCGATCTTAAAGAGTTTACACATTACATTTTTTTCTTTCTTTGTCCATTGAGGCATTTTATTTGGACATATGTATTACAACCCTAGAAAAAGAATCCCATGATTTTTCCTCCTTTGTGTTTTCACCTTGCTTCACAGCCCACATTGCAGGCTAAGGTCATCAATACAATGAAACCAAACTGACAGGACAAGAGCAGGTCATTCTGCCATTTTTCTAGATCTCTGAGCTGCACATCAAATCTGGGGCTGTCACTCCACACATACTTACCCTGCCTGTGAGTTCACAACAATTTTCCAGCTCTGTGATTATCAGCGACTTCAAACTCACCAATACAACCATGCCTCTTCATCACAGTTAGAAACAGGACAGTGACTTTGAAACACAGCCTACTAAGAGCCTGGTGTTTGCTTCTCTTCAGAGCATTTCTGATGCTCTTGAGAGGATCAGCAAGGACATGGTACAACTACAGCAGAAAGCTATACTTTTCATTAACGATAACCCAGACCAAATATCATAGCAAGAAATAGTAATTTAATGATCAGGAATTATTATTAGCTTGGATAAATCTATGTATCTTTACCTTGAATACCTATAATACGAATATTGTATTTTATATACGATATTTTATATATAAATATTATATATATAATACATAATATATAATAATTATATATAATAAATATTATATATAAGTATTATATATTTCAACTATATATCTCTTTTATAAACTAAGCCATAGATTAAAATTTCTCAAGTCAACAAGGTCCTACTGTATAACACAAGAACTATATTCAATATCCTGTGATAAAACGTAATGGAAAATATGAAAAACAATATTTTAAATTGAACTGCATTTTGCTCTACAGCAGAAATTGACATTATAAATCAACTTCAGTAAGCTTTTTAAAAATTAAAAAAATTAAATTTCAAACTTAAAAAATCCACAAGTACATCTAAATTTTGCATTAATTAAATTTTGCATCTGTCATCTCAAACAGGAATTGTTTAGTACTTCCAAATGAATAAGCCCTAAAGGTACCAGTTTCAATGCTGCTGAAAAATATCTAGCTCTTTGCAAAACCACCCAACACATTATAACTATAAAGTGGACCCATAATTCATGACTGTACTTTCATTCCTATAGAACGATGAATCTTTTTTTTTTTGTCTTTTTGCCTTTTTCTTTTTTGTCTTTTTGCCTTTTTCTAGGAATGCACCCTTGGCATATGGAGTTTCCCAGCCTAAGGGTCTAATTGGAGCTGTAGCCACTGGCCTACATCAGAGCCACAGCAACATGGGATCAGAGCTGTGTCTGTGATCTACACCACAGTTCACAGCGACACCAGATTGTTAACCCACCGAGAAAGGCCAGGGATCGAACCCCACAACCTCATGGTTCCTAGTAGGATTCGTTAACCACTGAGCCACGACGGCAACTCCCAGAACAACGGATCTTGACCACCGACAGGACATGAATGCTTTGAGGAGCTGATGAAAGGTATGCACCTTTCTCCCAAGAAAAAAGTTGCTATATTTTATTTCATTGTTGATGTTTTTTGTTCACCTATACCAACTATTTAAAGTATGCATAATTGTGTTTTTATGCAAAAATTAATCTGTACTTCTTGAAATACAAATTGAAATTACAATTTACAAACAATAACAAAAAATAAAATTTTTACTCTGTTCACATTTCATTGAGAAACCAAACATGAAATTATAATGAAATTATAACGAGGACCTTATTACAGAGACATTCATGTCGGGGTAGCATTTGACATCTATTCAACTTTGAATTTTCTTTCTGCTGGCCCTAACTGCTGAAAATTCCAATACACAAAACTCTGACGAGGCGTTCAATAAAATCAGAGTTCTATAGCTCACTGTGTCAGAAGAGCCCAGGCTTACATCAAGATTCCCCGGAAATCCCAACTCTTGGAATTGAATTAACGCCCCATCATTTCCTTGGTTGATGAGGTGACGAGGTGACATTAGGCAAAATTCACATCCTTGAAGACGCTAAGAATTTTTTTTTACAAAGGAGACAAGTCATAAGCACTGACCCTAGGGTTTATGCTGTTAGGAGCCTCAGACTTTCTCATCCCCTGATTCTCGAACTGCACCCCGCTTCTTCCCCACTATCACTGCCTCTCAATCCTATTCTCTTCCATACTTGAGTCCTTGCCTATTCCCACCCATCAACAACCTTCTCCACACAACTCTATGTCCCTGTGGAACAGCCAAGGAGGACCTCAGTCCCACTGCAGCCAGATAAGGAGAACAACCCCAGTGTGGTCTGAACCATTCTCCACCCACCCCCACCCCCACCCCCAGCAGTACCATTAACACCACTCAGTTGGTTTTTGTAATAAACCACTCTACTGTGAGGCCATTATGAGCCAACCAGGTGGGCTGGCCTTGTGAGAATCCCATTTGTTCCTATCGAAAAATCTGTTCCAACTTCCTTACACCCCATAAAAACTGGCTTTGGTAGCACCGTGTGTTCAGAGCCCAGCCACTGCTCACCGAGGATGTTAACCCTGCACTCGACCCGAGTGTCACCCTCATTAGTTGTAATAGAATAGAGCAGAGACCCAGGTGTATTTTATTCCTCTGGGAAAGCATATGTGGGGGATGCCCACCCATGGCCCAGCCAATACCCAAGTTAACATGAAAAGAAATCAAAATGAAAGGGAAAAGCTTCTAACCATCCGTTTTGACCACTGCCAGCCAGACCTCTATTTCCTTAACATTTTGTTCTAAGAGCAGAGGGGAGAGCTGCCATATTCATGAAGGTTTTTCTACAGAGCCATCCTGGGCCAACACAGCTAACAGAGGAGCTGAAAACAGAATGGGTCGTCTCAGGTTAGACGGCTAATTTCTCTCCAGACTGCCGTCTTCCCAATTTGGTAAAAGCCGAGCCTTACTGTGCTACAGTTCGACTGACTGCTGACTAGCTTGGACCTTGTGTCCTCAGAGGCTAAGATTTCTGTGGAACATGGCGAGAATGTCCTTGGAAACGAACATACTCAGAGACGGAAGCTTCCCGTACATTTTAAGGTCCCTAACTGCATCGCGAGCATCCCCCCTCTTAGCTGCTAGTTAATGAGAAGGAAGCTACTCTTCTAAATCTGCTGGATAATCAGGATTAATTGAAGACATGCAGGCTGATGTCTTGCCTCGCACATTATGATAATCTAGTCGTGTCCCATGATCCCACCAAAAGCACAAAATCTTCATCACAGCAAGCTCTCCGTGTTTGTGGTGGCAAACCTCCAGAACAGTGTTGTTTGGCAAAAACAAGAGTGTTTTTAGCAACAAAATCCAACACAATTGTAAGCTACAATCTGAACCCAGCAGATCGTGGGCCAATTAACTGAGCATCTGCTGCATCTGGTGCTAAACTATTAACCGCAGTCTTGATTATCCTCAGTGTAAAACAAAGGAATCCCAGGGCTAGGTGTACTTTATTTTGCATTAAATACATTGGTTTTTCATTTAAGTCAGAGATCCAAATTTGACTGTAAATGTTCTATGGACATTCGAAGCCTCTAGATAATTCAGTGCATTGATTTGGGTAGTTTAGCTTCTTTTTGTTTTCGTTTTGCTTTTTTTTATCCACTTAAATATTTAGGCTTTATACGCCTAATTTAAGAAATTATTTGCATCAGATGGTATGATTTAGAATGAAACGAAAAGAAACTCCAAGTCAAAGTGACAAACAATAAAGAATAACGACAACTTACATCATTGAAACGTCCAAGGAGTGCGGCGTGTGTCGGTCAGGGGCATGCAGTCATAACTCTAGCTTTCAGTTCCTCCTCCAGGATGGCTGCCAACAGCAACGCGGGTTACCTACCTCCTCTTTCCTAGGTGGAAGACTGGATCACCTCGTTGCTCGTGCCTAGGTCTTATAAACTGGAACCCAACATGGCTGCTGTTAGAAGGCCAGGCACTGATTGGTTTATGCCCACCAATCAGAGACGAGAAAGAGGGCACAGGTTCTTTGGCTTATGCCAATGAGAGTCTAGCATAGAATTGGTGCTGGGTTCATTTCACCTGAACTACCTACATACTCTGCAATTGGCCAGGGGCGGGAGCAGGAAGGGAGGTGGGTTTGGAATGGGAGAAGGGTAAGTGGGAGGGGAGGAGGG